>OZ005762.1:8615519-9126031 GCA_963930825.1 Silvanus unidentatus
AATCCACTGGTGAATCCGCGATGTCCTATTTTTAACCGTTTAGGAGATGGAGTAAAATGGAGAATAATAGATATTTGATAATATGATATATAAACATTTTATTCGTTTGTTCCTTTATTCAACTTTTGAGAGTAGACTTATAGCCTTATTTTAAACAAAATTAGGTGCTAAATCCACTGGTGAAAACCGCGATGTCCTATCTTTAACCGTTTAACAGATCGAGTAAAATGGAGAATAATAGATATTTGAAATGTGATATTTAAACATTTTATTCGTTTGTACCTTTATCAACTCTTGAGAGTGGACTTATAGGACCTATTTTATGTAAAATGAGGTGCTAAATCCACTGGTGAAATCGCGATGTCCTATCTTTAACCGTTTAGGAGATCGAGTAAAATGGAGAATAATAGATATTTGATAATGTGATATATAAACATTTTATTCGTTTGTACCTTTATCAACTCATGAGAGTAGACTTATAGGACATATTTTATGTAAAATGAGGTGCTAAATCCACTGGTAAAAACCGCGATGTCCTATCTATAACCGTTTAGGAGATCGAGTAAAATGGATAATAATAGATATTTGATAATGTGATATATAAACATTTTATTCGTTAGTACCTTTATCAACTCTTGAGAGTAGACTTATAGGACCTATTTTATGTAAAATGAGGTGCTAAATCCACTGGTGAAAACCTCGATGTCCTATCTTTAACCGTTTAGGAGATCGAGTAAAATGGAGAATAATTGATATTTGAAAATGTGATATATAAACATTTTATTCGTTTGTACCTTTATCAACTCTTGAGAGTGGACTTATAGGACCCATTTTATGTAAATGAGGTGCTAAATCCACTGGTGAAAACCGCGATGTCCTATCTTTAACCGTTTAGGAGATCGAGTAAAATGGAGAATAATAGATATTTGAAAATGTGATATATAAACATTTTATTCGTTTGTACCTTTATCAACATTTGAGAGTAGACTTATAGGACCTATTTTATGTAAAATAAGGTGTTAAATCCACTAGTGAAATCCGCGATGTCCTATTTCAAGCCGTTTAGGAGATCGAGTAAAATGGAGAAAAATAGATATTTGAAAATGTGATATATAAACATTTTATTCGTTTTAACCTTTATCAACTCTTGAGAGTAGACTTATAGGACCTATTTTATGTAAAATGAGGTGCTAAATCCACTGGTAAAAACCGAATTGTCCTATCTTTAACCGTTTGGGAGATCGAGTAAATTTGAGAATAATAGATATTTGAAAATGTGATATATAAATATTTTATTCGTTTGTACCTTTATCAACTTTTGAGAGTAGACTTATAGGACCTATTTTATGTAAAATGAGGTACTAAATCCACTGGTGAAAACCGCGATGTCCTATCTTTAACCGTTTAGGAGATCGAGTAAAATGGACAAAAATAGATATTTGAAAATGTGATATATAAACATTTTATTCGTTATTACCTTTATCAAATCTTGAGAGTAGACCTATAGGACCTATTTTATGTAAAATGCGGTGCTAAATCCACTGGTGAAAACCGCGATGTCCTATCTTTAACCGTTAAGGAGATCGAGTAAAATGGAGAATAACAGATATTTGAAAATGTGATATATAAACATTTTATTCGTTTGTACCTTTATCAACTCTTGAGAGTAGACTTATAAGACTTATTTTAAACAAAATTAGGTGCTAAATCCACTGGTGAAAACCGCGATGTTCTATCTTTAACCGTTTAACAGATCGAGTAAAATGGAGAGTAATAGATATTTGAAAATGTGATATTTAAACATTTTATTCGTTTGTACCTTTATCAACTCATGAGAGTAGACTTATAGGATATATTTTATGTAAAATGAGGTGCTAAATCCACTGGTAAAAACCGCGATGTCCTATCTATAACCGTTTAGGAGATCGAGTAAAATGGATAATAATAGATATTTGATAATGTGATATATAAACATTTTATTCGTTTGTACCTTGATCAACTCTTGAGGGTAGACTTATAGGACTTATTTTATGTAAAATGAGGTGCTAAATCCACTGGTAAAAACCGAATTGTCCTATCTTTAACCGTTTGGGAGATCGAGTAAAATTGAGAATAATAGATATTTGAAAATGTGATATATAAATATTTTATTCGTTTGTACCTTTATCAACTTTTGAGAGTAGACTTATAGGACCTATTTTATGTAAAATGAGGTGCTAAATCCACTGGTGAAAACCGCGATGTCCTATCTTTAACCGTTTAGGAGATCGAGTAAAATGGAGAATAATAGAAATTTGAAAATGTGATATATAAACATTTTATTCGTTTTTACCTTTATCAACTCTTGAGAGTAGACTTATAGGACCTATTTTATGTAAAATGAGGTGCTAAATCCACTGGTGAAAACCGCAATGTCCTATCTTTAACTGTTTAGGAGATCGAGTAAAATGGAGAATAATAGATATTTGAAAATGTGATATATAAACATTTTATCCGTTTTTACCTTTATCAACTCTTGAGAGTAGACTTATTGGACCTATTTTATGTAAAATGAGGTTCTAAATCCACTGGTGAAAACCGCGATGTCCTATCTTTAACCGTTTAGGAGATCGAGTAAAATGGAGAATAATGGATATTTGAAAATATGATATATAAACATTTTATTCGTTTGTACCTTTATCAACCCTTGAGAATAGACTTATAGGACATATTATATGTAAAATGAGGTGCTAAATCCACTGGTGAAAACCGCGATGTCCTATCTTTAACTGTTTATTAGATCGAGTAAAATGGAGAATAATAGATATTTGAAAATGAGATATATAAACATTTTATCCGTTTTTACCTTTATCAACTCTTGAGAGTAGACTTATAGGACCTATTTTATGTAAAATGATTTTCTAAATCCACTGGTGAAAACCGCGATGTCCTATTTTTAACCGTTTAGAAGATCGAGTAAAATGGAGAATAATGGATATTTGAAAATGTGATATATAAACATTTTATTCGTTTGTACCTTTATCAAGTCTTGAGAGTAGACTTATAGGACTTATTTTGTGTAAAATGAGGTGCTAAATCCACTGGTGAAATCCGCGATGTCCTATTTTTAACCGTTTAGGAGATGGAGTAAAATGGAGAATAATAGATATTTGATAATATGATATATAAACATTTTATTCGTTTGTTCCTTTATCAACTTTTGAGAGTAGACTTATAGGCCTTATTTTAAACAAAATTAGGTGCTAAATCCACTGGTGAAAACCGCGATGTCCTATCTTTAACCGTTTAACAGATCGAGTAAAATGGAGAATAATAGAAATTTGAAAATGTGATATATAAACATTTTATTCGTTATTACCTTTATCAAATCTTGAGAGTAGACCTATAGGACCTATTTTATGAAAAATGAGGTGCTAAATCCACTGGTGAAAAGAGCGATGTTCTATCTTAAACCGTTTAGGAGATCGAGTAAAATGGACAAAAATAGATATTTGAAAATGTGATATATAAACATTTTATTCGTTATTACCTTTATCAAATCTTGAGAGTAGACCTATAGGACCTATTTTATGTAAAATGCGGTGCTAAATCCACTGGTGAAAACCGCGATGTCCTATCTTTAACCGTTTAGGAGATCGAGTAAAATGGAGAATAATGGATATTTGAAAATGTGAAATATAAACATTTTATTCGTTTGTACCTTTATCAACCCTTGAGAGTAGACCTATAGGACCTATTTTATGAAAAATGAGGTGCTAAATCCACTGGTGAAAACCGCGATGTCCTATCTTTAACCGTTTAGGAGATCGAGTAAAATGGACAAAAATAGATATTTGAAAATGTGATATATAAACATTTTATTCGTTATTACCTTTATCAAATCTTGAGAGTAGACCTATAGGACCTATTTTATGTAAAATGCGGTGCTAAATCCACTGGTGAAAACCGCGATGTCCTATCTTTAACCGTTAAGGAGATCGAGTAAAATGGAGAATAACAGATATTTGAAAATGTGATATATAAACATTTTATTCGTTTGTACCTTTATCAACTCTTGAGAGTGGACTTATAGGACCTATTTTATGTAAAATGAGGTGCTAAATCCAGTGGTGAAAACCGCGATGTCCTATCTTTAACCGTTAAGGAGATCGAGTAAAATGGAGAATAACAGATATTTGAAAATGTGATATATAAACATTTTATTCGTTTGTACCTTTATCAACTCTTGAGAGTAGACTTATAAGACTTATTTTAAACAAAATTAGGTGCTAAATCCACTGGTGAAAACCGCGATGTTCTATCTTTAACCGTTTAACAGATCGAGTAAAATGGAGAGTAATAGATATTTGAAAATGTGATATTTAAACATTTTATTCGTTTGTACCTTTATCAACTCATGAGAGTAGACTTATAGGATATATTTTATGTAAAATGAGGTGCTAAATCCACTGGTAAAAACCGCGATGTCCTATCTATAACCGTTTAGGAGATCGAGTAAAATGGATAATAATAGATATTTGATAATGTGATATATAAACATTTTATTCGTTTGTACCTTGATCAACTCTTGAGGGTAGACTTATAGGACTTATTTTATGTAAAATGAGGTGCTAAATCCACTGGTAAAAACCGAATTGTCCTATCTTTAACCGTTTGGGAGATCGAGTAAAATTGAGAATAATAGATATTTGAAAATGTGATATATAAATATTTTATTCGTTTGTACCTTTATCAACTTTTGAGAGTAGACTTATAGGACCTATTTTATGTAAAATGAGGTGCTAAATCCACTGGTGAAAACCGCGATGTCCTATCTTTAACCGTTTAGGAGATCGAGTAAAATGGAAAATAATAGAAATTTGAAAATGTGATATATAAACATTTTATTCGTTTTTACCTTTATCAACTCTTGAGAGTAGACTTATAGGACCTATTTTATGTAAAATGAGGTGCTAAATCCACTGGTGAAATCCGCAATGTCCTATCTTTAACTGTTTAGGAGATCGAGTAAAATGGAGAATAATAGATATTTGAAAATGTGATATATAAACATTTTATCCGTTTTTACCTTTATCAACTCTTGAGAGTAGACTTATTGGACCTATTTTATGTAAAATGAGGTTCTAAATCCACTGGTGAAAACCGCGATGTCCTATCTTTAACCGTTTAGGAGATCGAGTAAAATGGAGAATAATGGATATTTGAAAATATGATATATAAACATTTTATTCGTTTGTACCTTTATCAACCCTTGAGAATAGACTTATAGGACATATTATATGTAAAATGAGGTGCTAAATCCACTGGTGAAAACCGCGATGTCCTATCTTTAACTGTTTATTAGATCGAGTAAAATGGAGAATAATAGATATTTGAAAATGTGATATATAAACATTTTATTCGTTTGTACCTTTATCAACTCTTGAGAGTGGACTTATAGGACCTATTTTATGTAAAATGAGGTGCTAAATCCACTGGTGAAAACCGCGATGTCCTATCTTTAACCGTTAAGGAGATCGAGTAAAATGGAGAATAACAGATATTTGAAAATGTGATATATAAACATTTTATTCGTTTGTACCTTTATCAACTCTTGAGAGTGGACTTATAGGACCTATTTTATGTAAAATGAGGTGCTAAATCCAGTGGTGAAAACCGCGATGTCCTATCTTTAACCGTTAAGGAGATCGAGTAAAATGGAGAATAACAGATATTTGAAAATGTGATATATAAACATTTTATTCGTTTGTACCTTTATCAACTCTTGAGAGTAGACTTATAAGACTTATTTTAAACAAAATTAGGTGCTAAATCCACTGGTGAAAACCGCGATGTTCTATCTTTAACCGTTTAACAGATCGAGTAAAATGGAGAGTAATAGATATTTGAAAATGTGATATTTAAACATTTTATTCGTTTGTACCTTTATCAACTCATGAGAGTAGACTTATAGGATATATTTTATGTAAAATGAGGTGCTAAATCCACTGGTAAAAACCGCGATGTCCTATCTATAACCGTTTAGGAGATCGAGTAAAATGGATAATAATAGATATTTGATAATGTGATATATAAACATTTTATTCGTTTGTACCTTGATCAACTCTTGAGGGTAGACTTATAGGACTTATTTTATGTAAAATGAGGTGCTAAATCCACTGGTAAAAACCGAATTGTCCTATCTTTAACCGTTTGGGAGATCGAGTAAAATTGAGAATAATAGATATTTGAAAATGTGATATATAAATATTTTATTCGTTTGTACCTTTATCAACTTTTGAGAGTAGACTTATAGGACCTATTTTATGTAAAATGAGGTGCTAAATCCACTGGTGAAAACCGCGATGTCCTATCTTTAACCGTTTAGGAGATCGAGTAAAATGGAAAATAATAGAAATTTGAAAATGTGATATATAAACATTTTATTCGTTTTTACCTTTATCAACTCTTGAGAGTAGACTTATAGGACCTATTTTATGTAAAATGAGGTGCTAAATCCACTGGTGAAATCCGCAATGTCCTATCTTTAACTGTTTAGGAGATCGAGTAAAATGGAGAATAATAGATATTTGAAAATGTGATATATAAACATTTTATCCGTTTTTACCTTTATCAACTCTTGAGAGTAGACTTATTGGACCTATTTTATGTAAAATGAGGTTCTAAATCCACTGGTGAAAACCGCGATGTCCTATCTTTAACCGTTTAGGAGATCGAGTAAAATGGAGAATAATGGATATTTGAAAATATGATATATAAACATTTTATTGTTTTGTACCTTTATCAACCCTTGAGAATAGACTTATAGGACATATTATATGTAAAATGAGGTGCTAAATCCACTGGTGAAAACCGCGATGTCCTATCTTTAACTGTTTATTAGATCGAGTAAAATGGAGAATAATAGATATTTGAAAATGTGATATATAAACATTTTATCCGTTTTTACCTTTATCAACTCTTGAGAGTAGACTTATAGGACCTATTTTATGTAAAATGATTTTCTAAATCCACTGGTGAAAACCGCGATGTCCTATTTTTAACCGTTTAGAAGATCGAGTAAAATGGAGAATAATGGATATTTGAAAATGTGATATATAAACATTTTATTCGTTTGTACCTTTATCAAGTCTTGAGAGTAGACTTATAGGACTTATTTTGTGTAAAATGAGGTTCTAAATCCACTGGTGAAATCCGCGATGTCCTATTTTTAACCGTTTAGGAGATGGAGTAAAATGGAGAATAATAGATATTTGATAATATGATATATAAACATTTTATTCGTTTGTTCCTTTATCAACTTTTGAGAGTAGACTTATAGGCCTTATTTTAAACAAAATTAGGTGCTAAATCCACTGGTGAAAACCGCGATGTCCTATCTTTAACCGTTTAACAGATCGAGTAAAATGGAGAATAATAGATATTTGAAAATGTGATATTTAAACATTTAATTCGTTTGTACCTTTATCAACTCTTGAGAGTGGACTTATAGGACCTATTTTATGTAAAATGAGGTGCTAAATCCACTGGTGAAATCCGCGATGTCCTATCTTTAACCGTTTAGGAGATCGAGTAAAATGGAGAATAATAGATATTTGATAATGTGATATATAAACATTTTATTCGTTTGTACCTTTATCAACTCATGAGAGTAGACTTATAGGACATATTTTATGTAAAATGAGGTGCTAAATCCACTGGTAAAAACCGCGATGTCCTATCTATAACCGTTTAGGAGATCGAGTAAAATGGATAATAATAGATATTTGATAATGTGATATATAAACATTTTATTCGTTAGTACCTTTATCAACTCTTGAGAGTAGACTTATAGGACCTATTTTATGTAAAATGAGGTGCTAAATCCACTGGTGAAAACCTCGATGTCCTATCTTTAACCGTTTAGGAGATCGAGTAAAATGGAGAATAATTGATATTTGAAAATGTGATATATAAACATTTTATTCGTTTGTACCTTTATCAACTCTTGAGAGTGGACTTATAGGACCCATTTTATGTAAAATGAGGTGCTAAATCCACTGGTGAAAACCGCGATGTCCTATCTTTAACCGTTTAGGAGATCGAGTAAAATGGAGAATAATAGATATTTGAAAATGTGATATATAAACATTTTATTCGTTTGTACCTTTATCAACATTTGAGAGTAGACTTATAGGACCTATTTTATGTAAAATAAGGTGTTAAATCCACTAGTGAAATCCGCGATGTCCTATTTCAAGCCGTTTAGGAGATCGAGTAAAATGGAGAAAAATAGATATTTGAAAATGTGATATATAAACATTTTATTCGTTTTAACCTTTATCAACTCTTGAGAGTAGACTTATAGGACCTATTTTATGTAAAATAAGGTGTTAAATCCACTAGTGAAATCCGCGATGTCCTATTTCAAGCCGTTTAGGAGATCGAGTAAAATGGAGAAAAATAGATATTTGAAAATGTGATATATAAACATTTTATTCGTTTTAACCTTTATCAACTCTTGAGAGTAGACTTATAGGACCTATTTTATGTAAAATGATTTTCTAAATCCACTGGTGAAAACCGCGATGTCCTATCTTTAACTGTTTATTAGATCGAGTAAAATGGAGAATAATAGATATTTGAAAATGTGATATATAAACATTTTATCCGTTTTTACCTTTATCAACTCTTGAGAGTAGACTTATAGGACCTATTTTATGTAAAATGATTTTCTAAATCCACTGGTGAAAACCGCGATGTCCTATTTTTAACCGTTTAGAAGATCGAGTAAAATGGAGAATAATGGATATTTGAAAATGTGATATATAAACATTTTATTCGTTTGTACCTTTATCAAGTCTTGAGAGTAGACTTATAGGACTTATTTTGTGTAAAATGAGGTTCTAAATCCACTGGTGAAATCCGCGATGTCCTATTTTTAACCGTTTAGGAGATGGAGTAAAATGGAGAATAATAGATATTTGATAATATGATATATAAACATTTTATTCGTTTGTTCCTTTATCAACTTTTGAGAGTAGACTTATAGGCCTTATTTTAAACAAAATTAGGTGCTAAATCCACTGGTGAAAACCGCGATGTCCTATCTTTAACCGTTTAACAGATCGAGTAAAATGGAGAATAATAGATATTTGAAAATGTGATATTTAAACATTTAATTCGTTTGTACCTTTATCAACTCTTGAGAGTGGACTTATAGGACCTATTTTATGTAAAATGAGGTGCTAAATCCACTGGTGAAATCCGCGATGTCCTATCTTTAACCGTTTAGGAGATCGAGTAAAATGGAGAATAATAGATATTTGATAATGTGATATATAAACATTTTATTCGTTTGTACCTTTATCAACTCATGAGAGTAGACTTATAGGACATATTTTATGTAAAATGAGGTGCTAAATCCACTGGTAAAAACCGCGATGTCCTATCTATAACCGTTTAGGAGATCGAGTAAAATGGATAATAATAGATATTTGATAATGTGATATATAAACATTTTATTCGTTAGTACCTTTATCAACTCTTGAGAGTAGACTTATAGGACCTATTTTATGTAAAATGAGGTGCTAAATCCACTGGTGAAAACCTCGATGTCCTATCTTTAACCGTTTAGGAGATCGAGTAAAATGGAGAATAATTGATATTTGAAAATGTGATATATAAACATTTTATTCGTTTGTACCTTTATCAACTCTTGAGAGTGGACTTATAGGACCCATTTTATGTAAAATGAGGTGCTAAATCCACTGGTGAAAACCGCGATGTCCTATCTTTAACCGTTTAGGAGATCGAGTAAAATGGAGAATAATAGATATTTGAAAATGTGATATATAAACATTTTATTCGTTTGTACCTTTATCAACATTTGAGAGTAGACTTATAGGACCTATTTTATGTAAAATAAGGTGTTAAATCCACTAGTGAAATCCGCGATGTCCTATTTCAAGCCGTTTAGGAGATCGAGTAAAATGGAGAAAAATAGATATTTGAAAATGTGATATATAAACATTTTATTCGTTTTAACCTTTATCAACTCTTGAGAGTAGACTTATAGGACCTATTTTATGTAAAATGATTTTCTAAATCCACTGGTGAAAACCGCGATGTCCTATCTTTAACTGTTTATTAGATCGAGTAAAATGGAGAATAATAGATATTTGAAAATGTGATATATAAACATTTTATCCGTTTTTACCTTTATCAACTCTTGAGAGTAGACTTATAGGACCTATTTTATGTAAAATGATTTTCTAAATCCACTGGTGAAAACCGCGATGTCCTATTTTTAACCGTTTAGAAGATCGAGTAAAATGGAGAATAATGGATATTTGAAAATGTGATATATAAACATTTTATTCGTTTGTACCTTTATCAAGTCTTGAGAGTAGACTTATAGGACTTATTTTGTGTAAAATGAGGTTCTAAATCCACTGGTGAAATCCGCGATGTCCTATTTTTAACCGTTTAGGAGATGGAGTAAAATGGAGAATAATAGATATTTGATAATATGATATATAAACATTTTATTCGTTTGTTCCTTTATCAACTTTTGAGAGTAGACTTATAGGCCTTATTTTAAACAAAATTAGGTGCTAAGTCCACTGGTGAAAACCGCGATGTCCTATCTTTAACCGTTTAACAGATCGAGTAAAATGGAGAATAATAGATATTTGAAAATGTGATATTTAAACATTTAATTCGTTTGTACCTTTATCAACTCTTGAGAGTGGACTTATAGGACCCATTTTATGTAAAATGAGGTGCTAAATCCACTGGTGAAAACCGCGATGTCCTATCTTTAACCGTTTAGGAGATCGAGTAAAATGGAGAATAATAGATATTTGAAAATGTGATATATAAACATTTTATTCGTTTGTACCTTTATCAACATTTGAGAGTAGACTTATAGGACCTATTTTATGTAAAATAAGGTGTTAAATCCACTAGTGAAATCCGCGATGTCCTATTTCAAGCCGTTTAGGAGATCGAGTAAAATGGAGAAAAATAGATATTTGAAAATGTGATATATAAACATTTTATTCGTTTTAACCTTTATCAACTCTTGAGAGTAGACTTATAGGACCTATTTTATGTAAAATGATTTTCTAAATCCACTGGTGAAAACCGCGATGTCCTATCTTTAACTGTTTATTAGATCGAGTAAAATGGAGAATAATAGATATTTGAAAATGTGATATATAAACATTTTATCCGTTTTTACCTTTATCAACTCTTGAGAGTAGACTTATAGGACCTATTTTATGTAAAATGATTTTCTAAATCCACTGGTGAAAACCGCGATGTCCTATTTTTAACCGTTTAGAAGATCGAGTAAAATGGAGAATAATGGATATTTGAAAATGTGATATATAAACATTTTATTCGTTTGTACCTTTATCAAGTCTTGAGAGTAGACTTATAGGACTTATTTTGTGTAAAATGAGGTTCTAAATCCACTGGTGAAATCCGCGATGTCCTATTTTTAACCGTTTAGGAGATGGAGTAAAATGGAGAATAATAGATATTTGATAATATGATATATAAACATTTTATTCGTTTGTTCCTTTATCAACTTTTGAGAGTAGACTTATAGGCCTTATTTTAAACAAAATTAGGTGCTAAATCCACTGGTGAAAACCGCGATGTCCTATCTTTAACCGTTTAACAGATCGAGTAAAATGGAGAATAATAGATATTTGAAAATGTGATATTTAAACATTTAATTCGTTTGTACCTTTATCAACTCTTGAGAGTGGACTTATAGGACCTATTTTATGTAAAATGAGGTGCTAAATCCACTGGTGAAATCCGCGATGTCCTATCTTTAACCGTTTAGGAGATCGAGTAAAATGGAGAATAATAGATATTTGATAATGTGATATATAAACATTTTATTCGTTTGTACCTTTATCAACTCATGAGAGTAGACTTATAGGACATATTTTATGTAAAATGAGGTGCTAAATCCACTGGTAAAAACCGCGATGTCCTATCTATAACCGTTTAGGAGATCGAGTAAAATGGATAATAATAGATATTTGATAATGTGATATATAAACATTTTATTCGTTAGTACCTTTATCAACTCTTGAGAGTAGACTTATAGGACCTATTTTATGTAAAATGAGGTGCTAAATCCACTGGTGAAAACCTCGATGTCCTATCTTTAACCGTTTAGGAGATCGAGTAAAATGGAGAATAATTGATATTTGAAAATGTGATATATAAACATTTTATTCGTTTGTACCTTTATCAACTCTTGAGAGTGGACTTATAGGACCCATTTTATGTAAAATGAGGTGCTAAATCCACTGGTGAAAACCGCGATGTCCTATCTTTAACCGTTTAGGAGATCGAGTAAAATGGAGAATAATAGATATTTGAAAATGTGATATATAAACATTTTATTCGTTTGTACCTTTATCAACATTTGAGAGTAGACTTATAGGACCTATTTTATGTAAAATAAGGTGTTAAATCCACTAGTGAAATCCGCGATGTCCTATTTCAAGCCGTTTAGGAGATCGAGTAAAATGGAGAAAAATAGATATTTGAAAATGTGATATATAAACATTTTATTCGTTTTAACCTTTATCAACTCTTGAGAGTAGACTTATAGGACCTATTTTATGTAAAATGAGGTGCTAAATCCACTGGTAAAAACCGAATTGTCCTATCTTTAACCGTTTGGGAGATCGAGTAAATTTGAGAATAATAGATATTTGAAAATGTGATATATAAATATTTTATTCGTTTGTACCTTTATCAACTTTTGAGAGTAGACTTATAGGACCTATTTTATGTAAAATGAGGTACTAAATCCACTGGTGAAAACCGCGATGTCCTATCTTTAACCGTTTAGGAGATCGAGTAAAATGGACAAAAATAGATATTTGAAAATGTGATATATAAACATTTTATTCGTTATTACCTTTATCAAATCTTGAGAGTAGACCTATAGGACCTATTTTATGTAAAATGCGGTGCTAAATCCACTGGTGAAAACCGCGATGTCCTATCTTTAACCGTTAAGGAGATCGAGTAAAATGGAGAATAACAGATATTTGAAAATGTGATATATAAACATTTTATTCGTTTGTACCTTTATCAACTCTTGAGAGTAGACTTATAAGACTTATTTTAAACAAAATTAGGTGCTAAATCCACTGGTGAAAACCGCGATGTTCTATCTTTAACCGTTTAACAGATCGAGTAAAATGGAGAGTAATAGATATTTGAAAATGTGATATTTAAACATTTTATTCGTTTGTACCTTTATCAACTCATGAGAGTAGACTTATAGGATATATTTTATGTAAAATGAGGTGCTAAATCCACTGGTAAAAACCGCGATGTCCTATCTATAACCGTTTAGGAGATCGAGTAAAATGGATAATAATAGATATTTGATAATGTGATATATAAACATTTTATTCGTTTGTACCTTGATCAACTCTTGAGGGTAGACTTATAGGACTTATTTTATGTAAAATGAGGTGCTAAATCCACTGGTAAAAACCGAATTGTCCTATCTTTAACCGTTTGGGAGATCGAGTAAAATTGAGAATAATAGATATTTGAAAATGTGATATATAAATATTTTATTCGTTTGTACCTTTATCAACTTTTGAGAGTAGACTTATAGGACCTATTTTATGTAAAATGAGGTGCTAAATCCACTGGTGAAAACCGCGATGTCCTATCTTTAACCGTTTAGGAGATCGAGTAAAATGGAGAATAATAGAAATTTGAAAATGTGATATATAAACATTTTATTCGTTTTTACCTTTATCAACTCTTGAGAGTAGACTTATAGGACCTATTTTATGTAAAATGAGGTGCTAAATCCACTGGTGAAAACCGCAATGTCCTATCTTTAACTGTTTAGGAGATCGAGTAAAATGGAGAATAATAGATATTTGAAAATGTGATATATAAACATTTTATCCGTTTTTACCTTTATCAACTCTTGAGAGTAGACTTATTGGACCTATTTTATGTAAAATGAGGTTCTAAATCCACTGGTGAAAACCGCGATGTCCTATCTTTAACCGTTTAGGAGATCGAGTAAAATGGAGAATAATGGATATTTGAAAATATGATATATAAACATTTTATTCGTTTGTACCTTTATCAACCCTTGAGAATAGACTTATAGGACATATTATATGTAAAATGAGGTGCTAAATCCACTGGTGAAAACCGCGATGTCCTATCTTTAACTGTTTATTAGATCGAGTAAAATGGAGAATAATAGATATTTGAAAATGAGATATATAAACATTTTATCCGTTTTTACCTTTATCAACTCTTGAGAGTAGACTTATAGGACCTATTTTATGTAAAATGATTTTCTAAATCCACTGGTGAAAACCGCGATGTCCTATTTTTAACCGTTTAGAAGATCGAGTAAAATGGAGAATAATGGATATTTGAAAATGTGATATATAAACATTTTATTCGTTTGTACCTTTATCAAGTCTTGAGAGTAGACTTATAGGACTTATTTTGTGTAAAATGAGGTGCTAAATCCACTGGTGAAATCCGCGATGTCCTATTTTTAACCGTTTAGGAGATGGAGTAAAATGGAGAATAATAGATATTTGATAATATGATATATAAACATTTTATTCGTTTGTTCCTTTATCAACTTTTGAGAGTAGACTTATAGGCCTTATTTTAAACAAAATTAGGTGCTAAATCCACTGGTGAAAACCGCGATGTCCTATCTTTAACCGTTTAACAGATCGAGTAAAATGGAGAATAATAGATATTTGAAAATGTGATATTTAAACATTTTATTCGTTTGTACCTTTATCAACTCTTGAGAGTGGACTTATAGGACCTATTTTATGTAAAATGAGGTGCTAAATCCACTGGTGAAATCCGCGATGTCCTATCTTTAACCGTTTAGGAGATCGAGTAAAATGGAGAATAATAGATATTTGATAATGTGATATATAAACATTTTATTCGTTTGTACCTTTATCAACTCATGAGAGTAGACTTATAGGACATATTTTATGTAAAATGAGGTGCTAAATCCACTGGTAAAAACCGCGATGTCCTATCTATAACCGTTAAGGAGATCGAGTAAAATGGATAATAATAGATATTTGATAATGTGATATATAAACATTTTATTCGTTAGTACCTTTATCAACTCTTGAGAGTAGACTTATAGGACCTATTTTATGTAAAATGAGGTGCTAAATCCACTGGTGAAAACCTCGATGTCCTATCTTTAACCGTTTAGGAGATCGAGTAAAATGGAGAATAATTGATATTTGAAAATGTGATATATAAACATTTTATTCGTTTGTACCTTTATCAACTCTTGAGAGTGGACTTATAGGACCCATTTTATGTAAAATGAGGTGCTAAATCCACTGGTGAAAACCGCGATGTCCTATCTTTAACCGTTTAGGAGATCGAGTAAAATGGAGAATAATAGATATTTGAAAATGTGATATATAAACATTTTATTCGTTTGTACCTTTATCAACATTTGAGAGTAGACTTATAGGACCTATTTTATGTAAAATAAGGTGTTAAATCCACTAGTGAAATCCGCGATGTCCTATTTCAAGCCGTTTAGGAGATCGAGTAAAATGGAGAAAAATAGATATTTGAAAATGTGATATATAAACATTTTATTCGTTTTAACCTTTATCAACTCTTGAGAGTAGACTTATAGGACCTATTTTATGTAAAATGAGGTGCTAAATCCACTGGTAAAAACCGAATTGTCCTATCTTTAACCGTTTGGGAGATCGAGTAAATTTGAGAATAATAGATATTTGAAAATGTGATATATAAATATTTTATTCGTTTGTACCTTTATCAACTTTTGAGAGTAGACTTATAGGACCTATTTTATGTAAAATGAGGTACTAAATCCACTGGTGAAAACCGCGATGTCCTATCTTTAACCGTTTAGGAGATCGAGTAAAATGGAGAATAATAGAAATTTGAAAATGTGATATATAAACACTTTATTCGTTTTTACCTTTATCAGCTCTTGAGAGTAGACTTATAGGACCTATTTTATGTAAAATGAAATGCTAAATCCACTGGAGAAAACCGCAATGTCCTATCTTTAACTGTTTAGGAGATCGAGTAAAATGGAGAATAATAGATATTTAAAATGTGATATATAAACGTTTTATCCGTTTTTACCTTTATCAACTCTTGAGAGTAGACTTATAGGACCTATTTTTTGTAAAATGAGGTACTAAATCCACTGGTGAAAACCGCGATGTCCTATCTTTAACCGTTTAGGAGATCGAGTAAAATGGAGAATAATAGAAATTTGAAAATGTGATATATAAACATTTTATCCGTTTTTACCTTTATCAACTCTTGAGAGTAGACTTATTGGACCTATTTTATGTAAAATGAGGTTCTAAATCCACTGGTGAAAACCGCGATGTCCTATCTTTAACTGTTTAGGAGATCGAGTAAAATGGAGAATAATAGATATTTGAAAATGTGATATATAAACATTTTATCCGTTTTTACCTTTATCAACTCTTGAGAGTAGACTTATAGGACCTATTTTATGTAAAATGATTTTCTAAATCCACTGGTGAAAACCGCGATGTCCTATTTTTAACCGTTTAGAAGATCGAGTTAAATGGAGAATAATGGATATTTGAAAATGTGATATATAAACATTTTATTCGTTTGTACCTTTATCAACCCTTGAGAGTAGACTTATAGGACTTATTTTATGTAAAATGAGGTGCTAAATCCACTGGTGAAAACCACGATGTCCTATCTTTAACTGTTTAGGAGATGGAGTAAAATGGAGAATAATAGATATTTGAAAATGTGATATATAAACATTTTATTCGTTTGTACCTTTATCAACTCTTGAGAGTAGACTTATAGGACTTATTTTGTGTAAAATGAGGTGCTAAATCCACTGGTGAAAACCGCAATGTCCTATCTTTAACTGTTTAGGAGATCGAGTAAAATGGAGAATAATAGATATTTGAAAATGTGATATATAAACATTTTATCCGTTTTTACCTTTATCAACTCTTGAGAGTAGACTTATAGGACCTATTTTATGTAAAATGATTTTCTAAATCCACTGGTGAAAACCGCGATGTCCTATCTTTAACCGTTTAGAAGATCGAGTAAAATGGAGAATAAAGGATATTTGAAAAAGTGATATATAAACATTTTATTCGTTTGTGCCTTTATCAACCCTTGAGAGTAGACTTATAGGACTTATTTTATGTAAAATGAGGTGCTAAATTTACTATTGAAAACCTCGATGTCCTATCTTTAACCGTTTAGGAGATCGAGTAAAATGGAGAAAAATAGATGTTTGAAAATGTGATATATAAACATTTTATTCGTTTGTACCTTTATCAACTCTTGAGAGTGGACTTATAGGACCTATTTTATGTAAAATGAGGTGCTAAATCCACTGGTGAAATCCGCGATGTCCTATCTTTAACCGTTTAGGAGATCGAGTAAAATGGAGAATAATAGATATTTGATAATGTGATATATAAACATTTTATTCGTTTGTACCTTTATCAACTCATGAGAGTAGACTTATAGGACATATTTTATGTAAAATGAGGTGCTAAATCCACTGGTAAAAACCGCGATGTCCTATCTATAACCGTTTAGGAGATCGAGTAAAATGGATAATAATAGATATTTGATAATGTGATATATAAACATTTTATTCGTTAGTACCTTTATCAACTCTTGAGAGTAGACTTATAGGACCTATTTTATGTAAAATGAGGTGCTAAATCCACTGGTGAAAACCTCGATGTCCTATCTTTAACCGTTTAGGAGATCGAGTAAAATGGAGAATAATAGATATTTGAAAATGTGATATATATACATTTTATTCGTTTGTACCTTTATCAACTCTTGAGAGTGGACTTATAGGACCTATTTTATGTAAAATGAGGTGCTAAATCCACTGGTGAAAACCGCGATGTCCTATCTTTAACCGTTTAGGAGATCGAGTAAAATGGAGAATAATAGATATTTGAAAATGTGATATATAAACATTTTATTCGTTTGTACCTTTATCAACATTTGAGAGTAGACTTATAGGACCTATTTTATGTAAAATGAGGTGCTAAATCCACTGGTGAAAACCTCGATGTCCTATCTATAACCGTTTAGGAGATCGAGTAAAATGGATAATAATAGATATTTGATAATGTGATATATAAACATTTTATTCGTTAGTACCTTTATCAACTCTTGAGAGTAGACTTATAGGACCTATTTTATGTAAAATGAGGTGCTAAATCCACTGGTGAAAACCTCGATGTCCTATCTTTAACCGTTTAGGAGATCGAGTAAAATGGAGAATAATAGATATTTGAAAATGTGATATATAAACATTTTATTCGTTTGTACCTTTATCAACTCTTGAGAGTGGACTTATAGGACCTATTTTATGTAGAATGAGGTGCTAAATCCACTGGTGAAAACCTCGATGTCCTATCTTTAACCGTTTAGGAGATCGAGTAAAATGGAGAATAATAGATATTTGAAAATGTGGTATATAAACATTTTATTCGTTTGTACCTTGATCAACTCTTGGGGGTAGACTTATAGAACTTATTTTATGTAAAATAAGGTGCTAAATCCACTGGTAAAAACCGAGATGTCCTATCTTTAACCGTTTAGGAGATCGAGTAAAATTGAGAATAAAAGATATTTGAAAATGTGATATATAAAAATTTTATTCGTTTGTACCTTTATCAACCCTTGAGAGTAGACTAATAGGACCTATTTTATGTAAAGTGAGGTGCTAAATCCACTGGTGAAAACCGCGATGTCCTATCTTTAACCGTTTAGGAGATCGAGTAAAATGGAGAATAATAGATATTTGATAATGTGATATATAAACATTTTATTCGTTTGTACCTTTATCAACTCATGAGAGTATACTTATAGGACATATTTTATGTAAAATGAGGTGCTAAATCCACTGGTAAAAACCGCGATGTCCTATCTATAACCGTTTAGGAGATCGAGTAAAATGGATAATAATAGATATTTGATAATGTGATATATAAACATTTTATTCGTTAGTACCTTTATCAACTCTTGAGAGTAGACTTATAGGACCTATTTTATGTAAAATGAGGTGCTAAATCCACTGGTGAAAACCTCGATGTCCTATCTTTAACCGTTAAGGAGATCGAGTAAAATGGAGAATAATAGATATTTGAAAATGTGATATATAAACATTTTATTCGTTTGTACCTTTATCAACCCTTGAGAGTGGACTTATAGGACCTATTTTATGTAAAATGAGGTGCTAAATCCACTGGTGAAAACCTCGATGTCCTATCTTTAACCGTTTAGGAGATCGAGTAAAATGGAGAATAATAGATATTTGAAAATGTGGTATATAAACATTTTATTCGTTTGTACCTTGATCAACTCTTGGGGGTAGACTTATAGAACTTATTTTATGTAAAATAAGGTGCTAAATCCACTGGTAAAAACCGAGATGTCCTATCTTTAACCGTTTAGGAGATCGAGTACAATGGAGAATAATAGATATTTGAAAATGTGATATATAAACATTTTATTCGTTTGTACCTTTATCAACTCATGAGAGTAGACTTATAAGACTTATTTTAGGTAAAATGAGGTGCTAAATCCACTGGTGAAATCCGCGATGCCCTATCTTTAACCGTTTAGGAGATCGAGTAAAATGGAAAATAATAGATATTTGAAAATGTGATATATAAACATTTTATTCGTTTGTACCTTTATCAACTCTTGAGAGTAGACTTATAGGACTAATTTTATGTAAAATGAGGTGCTAAATCCACTGGTGAAAACCGCGATGTCCTATCTTGAACCGTATAGGAGATCGAGTAAAATGGAGAAAAATAGATATTTGAAAATGTGATATATAAACATTTTATGCGTTTTTACCTTTATCAACTCTTGAGAGTAAACTTATAGGACCTATTTTATGTAAAATGAGGTGCTAAATCCACTGGTGAAAACCGCGATGTCCTATCTTTAACCGTTTAGGAGATCGAGTAAAATGGAGAATAATAGATATTTGAAAATGTGGTATATAAACACTTTATTCGTTTGTACCTTGATCAACTCTTGAGGGTAGACTTATAGGACTTATTTTATGTAAAATGAGGTGCTAAATCCACTGGTAAAATCCGAGATGTCCTATCTTTAACCGTTTAGGAGATCGAGTAAAATTGAGAATAATAGATATTTGAAAATGTGATACATAAAAATTTTATTCGTTTGTACCTTTATCAACTCTTGAGAGTAGACTTATAGGACTTATTTTATGTAAAATGAGGTGCTAAATCCACTGGTGAAAATCGCGATGTCCTATCTTTAACCGTTTAGGAGATGGAGTATAATGAAGAATAATAGACATTTGAAAATGTGATATATAAACATTTTATTCGTTTGTGCCTTTATCAACTCTTGAGAGTAGACTTATAGGACTTATTTTGTGTAAAATGAGGTGCTAAATCCACTGGTGAAATTTGCGATGTCCTATCTTTAACCGTTTAGGAGATCGAGTATAATGGAGAATAATAGATATTTGATAATGTGATATATAAACATTTTATTCGTTTGTTCCTTTATCAACTTTTGAGAGTAGACTTATAGAATTTATTTTATGTTAAATGAGGTGCTAAATCCACTGGTAAAAACCGCGATGTCCTATCTTTAACCGTTTAGGAGATCGAGTAAAATGGATATTAATAGATATTTGAAAATGTGATATATAAACATTTTATTCGTTTGTGCCTTTATCAACTCTTGAGAGTAGACTTATAGGACTTATTTTATGTAAAATGAGGTGCTAAATCCACTGGTGAAAACCGCGATGTCCTATCTTTAACCGTTTAGGAGATCGAGAATAATGGAGAATAATAGATATTTGAAAATGTGATATATAAACATTTTATACGTTTGTACCTTTATCAACTCTTGAGAGTAGACTTATAGGATTTATTTTATGTTAAATGAGGTGCTAAATCCACTGGTAAAAACCGCGATGTCCTATCTTTAACCGTTTAGGAGATCGAGTAAAATGGATATTAATAGATATTTGAAAATGTGATATATAAACATTTTATTCGTTTGTACCTTTATCAACTTTTGAGAGTAGACTTATATGACTTATTATATGTAAAATGAGGTGCTAAATCCACTGGTGAAAACCGCGATGTTCTATCTTCAACCGTTTAGGAGATCGAGTGAAATGGAGAATAATAGATATTTTAAAATGTGATATATAAACATTTTATTCGTTTGTACCTTTATCAACTCTTGAGAGGAGACTTATAGGTCTTATTTTATGTAAAATGAGGTACTAAATCCTCTGGTGAAAACCGCGATGTCCTATCTTTAACCGTTTAGGAGATCGAGTAAAATGGAGAATAATAGATATTTGAAAATGTGATATATAAACATTTTATTCGTTTGTACCTTTATCAACTCATGAGAGTAGACTTATAAGACTTATTTTAGGTAAAATGAGGTGCTAAATCCACTGGTGAAAACCGCGATGTCCTATCTTTAACCGTTTAACAGATCGAGTAAAATGGAGAATAATAGATATTTGAAAATGTGATATTTAAACATTTTATTCGTTTGTACCTTTATCAACTCTTGAGAGTGGACTTATAGGACCTATTTTATGTAAAATGAGGTGCTAAATCCACTGGTGAAATCCGCGATGTCCTATCTTTAACCGTTTAGGAGATCGAGTAAAATGGAGAATAATAGATATTTGATAATGTGATATATAAACATTTTATTCGTTTGTACCTTTATCAACTCATGAGAGTAGACTTATAGGACATATTTTATGTAGAATGAGGTGCTAAATCCACTGGTAAAAACCGCGATGTCCTATCTATAACCGTTTAGGAGATCGAGTAAAATGGATAATAATAGATATTTGATAATGTGATATATAAACATTTTATTCGTTAGTACCTTTATCAACTCTTGAGAGTAGACTTATAGGACCTATTTTATGTAAAATGAGGTGCTAAATCCACTGGTGAAAACCTCGATGTCCTATCTTTAACCGTTTAGGAGATCGAGTAAAATGGAGAATAATTGATATTTGAAAATGTGATATATAAACATTTTATTCGTTTGTACCTTTATCAACTCTTGAGAGTGGACTTATAGGACCCATTTTATGTAAAATGAGGTGCTAAATCCACTGGTGAAAACCGCGATGTCCTATCTTTAACCGTTTAGGAGATCGAGTAAAATGGAGAATAATAGATATTTGAAAATGTGATATATAAACATTTTATTCGTTTGTACCTTTATCAACATTTGAGAGTAGACTTATAGGACCTATTTTATGTAAAATAAGGTGTTAAATCCACTAGTGAAATCCGCGATGTCCTATTTCAAGCCGTTTAGGAGATCGAGTAAAATGGAGAAAAATAGATATTTGAAAATGTGATATATAAACATTTTATTCGTTTTAACCTTTATCAACTCTTGAGAGTAGACTTATAGGACCTATTTTATGTAAAATGAGGTGCTAAATCCACTGGTAAAAACCGAATTGTCCTATCTTTAACCGTTTGGGAGATCGAGTAAATTTGAGAATAATAGATATTTGAAAATGTGATATATAAATATTTTATTCGTTTGTACCTTTATCAACTTTTGAGAGTAGACTTATAGGACCTATTTTATGTAAAATGAGGTACTAAATCCACTGGTGAAAACCGCGATGTCCTATCTTTAACCGTTTAGGAGATCGAGTAAAATGGAGAATAATAGAAATTTGAAAATGTGATATATAAACACTTTATTCGTTTTTACCTTTATCAACTCTTGAGAGTAGACTTATAGGACCTATTTTATGTAAAATGAGGTGCTAAATCCACTGGAGAAAACCGCAATGTCCTATCTTTAACTGTTTAGGAGATCGAGTAAAATGGAGAATAATAGATATTTAAAATGTGATATATAAACGTTTTATCCGTTTTTACCTTTATCAACTCTTGAGAGTAGACTTATAGGACCTATTTTTTGTAAAATGAGGTACTAAATCCACTGGTGAAAACCGCGATGTCCTATCTTTAACCGTTTAGGAGATCGAGTAAAATGGAGAATAATAGAAATTTGAAAATGTGATATATAAACATTTTATCCGTTTTTACCTTTATCAACTCTTGAGAGTAGACTTATTGGACCTATTTTATGTAAAATGAGGTTCTAAATCCACTGGTGAAAACCGCGATGTCCTATCTTTAACTGTTTAGGAGATCGAGTAAAATGGAGAATAATAGATATTTGAAAATGTGATATATAAACATTTTATCCGTTTTTACCTTTATCAACTCTTGAGAGTAGACTTATAGGACCTATTTTATGTAAAATGATTTTCTAAATCCACTGGTGAAAACCGCGATGTCCTATTTTTAACCGTTTAGAAGATCGAGTAAAATGGAGAATAATGGATATTTGAAAATGTGATATATAAACATTTTATTCGTTTGTACCTTTATCAACCCTTGAGAGTAGACTTATAGGACTTATTTTATGTAAAATGAGGTGCTAAATCCACTGGTGAAAACCACGATGTCCTATCTTTAACTGTTTAGGAGATGGAGTAAAATGGAGAATAATAGATATTTGAAAATGTGATATATAAACATTTTATTCGTTTGTACCTTTATCAACTCTTGAGAGTAGACTTATAGGACTTATTTTGTGTAAAATGAGGTGCTAAATCCACTGGTGAAAACCGCAATGTCCTATCTTTAACTGTTTAGGAGATCGAGTAAAATGGAGAATAATAGATATTTGAAAATGTGATATATAAACATTTTATCCGTTTTTACCTTTATCAACTCTTGAGAGTAGACTTATAGGACCTATTTTATGTAAAATGATTTTCTAAATCCACTGGTGAAAACCGCGATGTCCTATCTTTAACCGTTTAGAAGATCGAGTAAAATGGAGAATAAAGGATATTTGAAAAAGTGATATATAAACATTTTATTCGTTTGTGCCTTTATCAACCCTTGAGAGTAGACTTATAGGACTTATTTTATGTAAAATGAGGTGCTAAATTTACTGGTGAAAACCTCGATGTCCTATCTTTAACCGTTTAGGAGATCGAGTAAAATGGAGAATAATAGATGTTTGAAAATGTGATATATAAACATTTTATTTGTTTGTACCTTTATCAACTCTTGAGAGTGGACTTATAGGACCTATTTTATGTAAAATGAGGTGCTAAATCCACTGGTGAAATCCGCGATGTCCTATCTTTAACCGTTTAGGAGATCGAGTAAAATGGAAAATAATAGATATTTGATAATGTGATATATAAACATTTTATTCGTTTGTACCTTTATCAACTCATGAGAGTAGACTTATAGGACATATTTTATGTAAAATGAGGTGCTAAATCCACTGGTAAAAACCGCGATGTCCTATCTATAACCGTTTAGGAGATCGAGTAAAATGGATAATAATAGATATTTGATAATGTGATATATAAACATTTTATTCGTTAGTACCTTTATCAACTCTTGAGAGTAGACTTATAGGACCTATTTTATGTAAAATGAGGTGCTAAATCCACTGGTGAAAACCTCGATGTCCTATCTTTAACCGTTTAGGAGATCGAGTAAAATGGAGAATAATAGATATTTGAAAATGTGATATATATACATTTTATTCGTTTGTACCTTTATCAACTCTTGAGAGTGGACTTATAGGACCTATTTTATGTAAAATGAGGTGCTAAATCCACTGGTGAAAACCGCGATGTCCTATCTTTAACCGTTTAGGAGATCGAGTAAAATGGAGAATAATAGATATTTGAAAATGTGATATATAAACATTTTATTCGTTTGTACCTTTATCAACATTTGAGAGTAGACTTATAGGACCTATTTTATGTAAAATGAGGTGTTAAATCCACTGGTGAAATCCGCGATGTCCTATTTCAAACCGTTTAGAAGATCGAGTAAAATGGAGAAAAATAGATATTTGAAAATGTGATATATAAACATTTTATTCGTTTTAACCTTTATCAACTCTTGAGAGTAGACTTATAGGACCTATTTTATGTAAAATGAGGTGCTAAATCCACTGGTGAAAACCGCGATGTCCTATCTTTAACCGTTTAGGAGATCGAGTAAAATGGAGAATAATAGATATTTGATAATGTGATATATAAACATTTTATTCGTTTGTACCTTTATCAACTCATGAGAGTATACTTATAGGACATATTTAATGTAAAATGAGGTGCTAAATCCACTGGTAAAAACCGCGATGTCCTATCTATAACCGTTTAGGAGATCGAGTAAAATGGATAATAATAGATATTTGATAATGTGATATATAAACATTTTATTCGTTAGTACCTTTATCAACTCTTGAGAGTAGACTTATAGGACCTATTTTATGTAAAATGAGGTGCTAAATCCACTGGTGAAAACCTCGATGTCCTATCTTTAACCGTTTAGGAGATCGAGTAAAATGGAGAATAATAGATATTTGAAAATGTGATATATAAACATTTTATTCGTTTGTACCTTTATCAACTCTTGAGAGTGGACTTATAGGACCTATTTTATGTAGAATGAGGTGCTAAATCCACTGGTGAAAACCTCGATGTCCTATCTTTAACCGTTTAGGAGATCGAGTAAAATGGAGAATAATAGATATTTGAAAATGTGGTATATAAACATTTTATTCGTTTGTACCTTGATCAACTCTTGGGGGTAGACTTATAGAACTTATTTTATGTAAAATAAGGTGCTAAATCCACTGGTAAAAACCGAGATGTCCTATCTTTAACCGTTTAGGAGATCGAGTAAAATTGAGAATAAAAGATATTTGAAAATGTGATATATAAAAATTTTATTCGTTTGTACCTTTATCAACCCTTGAGAGTAGACTAATAGGACCTATTTTATGTAAAGTGAGGTGCTAAATCCACTGGTGAAAACCGCGATGTCCTATCTTTAACCGTTTAGGAGATCGAGTAAAATGGAGAATAATAGATATTTGATAATGTGATATATAAACATTTTATTCGTTTGTACCTTTATCAACTCATGAGAGTATACTTATAGGACATATTTTATGTAAAATGAGGTGCTAAATCCACTGGTAAAAACCGCGATGTCCTATCTATAACCGTTTAGGAGATCGAGTAAAATGGATAATAATAGATATTTGATAATGTGATATATAAACATTTTATTCGTTAGTACCTTTATCAACTCTTGAGAGTAGACTTATAGGACCTATTTTATGTAAAATGAGGTGCTAAATCCACTGGTGAAAACCTCGATGTCCTATCTTTAACCGTTAAGGAGATCGAGTAAAATGGAGAATAATAGATATTTGAAAATGTGATATATAAACATTTTATTCGTTTGTACCTTTATCAACTCTTGAGAGTGGACTTATAGGACCTATTTTATGTAAAATGAGGTGCTAAATCCACTGGTGAAAACCTCGATGTCCTATCTTTAACCGTTTAGGAGATCGAGTAAAATGGAGAATAATAGATATTTGAAAATGTGGTATATAAACATTTTATTCGTTTGTACCTTGATCAACTCTTGGGGGTAGACTTATAGAACTTATTTTATGTAAAATAAGGTGCTAAATCCACTAGTAAAAACCGAGATGTCCTATCTTTAACCGTTTAGGAGATCGAGTACAATGGAGAATAATAGATATTTGAAAATGTGATATATAAACATTTTATTCGTTTGTACCTTTATCAACTCATGAGAGTAGACTTATAAGACTTATTTTAGGTAAAATGAGGTGCTAAATCCACTGGTGAAATCCGCGATGCCCTATCTTTAACCGTTTAGGAGATCGAGTAAAATGGAAAATAATAGATATTTGAAAATGTGATATATAAACATTTTATTCGTTTGTACCTTTATCAACTCTTGAGAGTAGACTTATAGGACTAATTTTATGTAAAATGAGGTGCTAAATCCACTGGTGAAAACCGCGATGTCCTATCTTGAACCGTATAGGAGATCGAGTAAAATGGAGAAAAATAGATATTTGAAAATGTGATATATAAACATTTTATGCGTTTTTACCTTTATCAACTCTTGAGAGTAAACTTATAGGACCTATTTTATGTAAAATGAGGTGCTAAATCCACTGGTGAAAACCGCGATGTCCTATCTTTAACCGTTTAGGAGATCGAGTAAAATGGAGAATAATAGATATTTGCAAATGTGGTATATAAACACTTTATTCGTTTGTACCCTGATCAACTCTTGAGGGTAGACTTATAGGACTTATTTTATGTAAAATGAGGTGCTAAATCCACTGGTAAAATCCGAGATGTCCTATCTTTAACCGTTTAGGAGATCGAGTAAAATTGAGAATAATAGATATTTGAAAATGTGATATATAAAAATTTTATTCGTTTGTACCTTTATCAACTCTTGAGAGTAGACTTATAGGACTTATTTTATGTAAAATGAGGTGCTAAATCCACTGGTGAAAATCGCGATGTCCTATCTTTAACCGTTTAGGAGATGGAGTATAATGAAGAATAATAGACATTTGAAAATGTGATATATAAACATTTTATTCGTTTGTGCCTTTATCAACTCTTGAGAGTAGACTTATAGGACTTATTTTGTGTAAAATGAGGTGCTAAATCCACTGGTGAAATTTGCGATGTCCTATGTTTAACCGTTTAGGAGATCGAGTATAATGGAGAATAATAGATATTTGATAATGTGATATATAAACATTTTATTCGTTTGTTCCTTTATCAACTTTTGAGAGTAGACTTATAGAATTTATTTTATGTTAAATGAGGTGCTAAATCCACTGGTAAAAACCGCGATGTCCTATCTTTAACCGTTTAGGAGATCGAGTAAAATGG
The DNA here is from genome assembly GCA_963930825.1 of Silvanus unidentatus. NCBI lineage: Eukaryota > Metazoa > Arthropoda > Insecta > Coleoptera > Silvanidae > Silvanus > Silvanus unidentatus. The sequence continues at coordinate 8,643,448 of OZ005762.1, forward strand.
ATATTAATAGATATTTGAAAATGTGATATATAAACATTTTATTCGTTTGTGCCTTTATCAACTCTTGAGAGTAGACTTATAGGACTTATTTTATGTAAAATGAGGTGCTAAATCCACTGGTGAAAACCGCGATGTCCTATCTTTAACCGTTTAGGAGATCGAGAATAATGGAGAATAATAGATATTTGAAAATGTGATATATAAACATTTTATACGTTTGTACCTTTATCAACTCTTGAGAGTAGACTTATAGGATTTATTTTATGTTAAATGAGGTGCTAAATCCACTGGTAAAAACCGCGATGTCCTATCTTTAACCGTTTAGGAGATCGAGTAAAATGGATATTAATAGATATTTGAAAATGTGATATATAAACATTTTATTCGTTTGTACCTTTATCAACTTTTGAGAGTAGACTTATATGACTTATTATATGTAAAATGAGGTGCTTAATCCACTGGTGAAAACCGCGATGTTCTATCTTCAACCGTTTAGGAGATCGAGTGAAATGGAGAATAATAGATATTTTAAAATGTGATATATAAACATTTTATTCGTTTGTACCTTTATCAACTCTTGAGAGGAGACTTATAGGTCTTATTTTATGTAAAATGAGGTACTAAATCCTCTGGTGAAAACCGCGATGTCCTATCTTTAACCGTTTAGGAGATCGAGTAAAATGGAGAATAATAGATATTTGAAAATGTGATATATAAACATTTTATTCGTTTGTACCTTTATCAACTCATGAGAGTAGACTTATAAGACTTATTTTAGGTAAAATGAGGTGCTAAATCCACTGGTTAAAACCGCGATGTCCTATCTTTATCCGTTTAGGAGATCGAGTAAAATGGAGAATAATAGATATTTGAATATGTGATATATAAACATTTTATTTGTTTGTACCTTTATCAACTCTTGAGAGCAGACTTATAGGACCTATTTTATGTAAAATGAGGTGCTTAATCCACTGGTGAAAACCGCGATGTCCTATCTTGAACCGTTTAGAAGATCGAGTAAAATGGAGAAAAATAGATATTTGAAAATGTGATATATAAACATTTTATTCGTTTTTACCTTTATCAACTCTTGAGAGTAGGCTTATAGGACCTATTTTATGTAAAATGAGGTGCTAAATCCACTGGTGAAAACCACGATGTCCTATCTTTAACCGTTTAGGAGATCGAGTAAAATGGAGAATAATAGATATTTGAAAATGTGATATTTAAACATTTTATCGTTTTTACCTTTATCAACTCTTGAGAGTAGACTAATAGGACCTATTTTATGTAAAATGAGGTGCAAAATTCACTGGTGAAAACCGCGATGTCCTATCTTTAACCGTTTAGGAGATCGAGTAAAATGGAGAATAATAGATATTTGAAAATGTGATATATAAACATTTTATTCGTTTGTACCTTTATCAACTCATGAGAGTAGACTTATAAGACTTATTTTAGGTAAAATGAGGTGCTAAATCCACTGGTTAAAACCGCGATGTCCTATCTTTATCCGTTTAGGAGATCGAGTAAAATGGAGAATAATAGATATTTGAAAATGTGATATATAATCATTTTATTTGTTTGTACCTATATCAACTCTTGAGAGTAGGCTTATAGGACCTATTTTATGTAAAATGAGGTGCTAAATCCACTGGTGAAAACCGCGATGTCCTATCTTGAACCGTTTAGGAGATCGAGTAAAATGGAGAATAATAGATATTTTAAAATGTGATATATAAACATTTTATTCGTTTGTACCTTGATCAACTCTTGAGGGTAGACTTATAGGACTTATTTTATGTAAAATGAGGTGCTAAATCCACTGGTAAAAACCGAGATGTCCTATCTTTAACCGTTTAGGAGATCGAGTAAAATTGAGAATAATAGATATTTGAAAATGTGATATATAAAAATTTTATTCGTTTGTACCTTTATCAACTTTTGAGAGTAGACTTATAGGACCTATTTTATGTAAAATGAGGTGCTAAATCCACTGGTGAAGACCGCGATGTCCTATCTTTAACCGTTTAGGAGATCGAGTAAAATGGAAAATAATAGAAATTTGAAAATGTGATATATAAACATTTTATTCGTTTTTACCTTTATCAACTCTTGAGAGTAGACTTATAGGACCTATTTTATGTAAAATGAGGTGCTAAATCCACTGGTGCAAACCGCGATGTCCTATCTTTAACTGTTTAGGAGATCGAGTAAAATGGAGAATAATAGATATTTGAAAATGTGATATATAAACATTTTATCCGTTTTTACCTTTATCAACTCTTGAGAGTAGACTTATAGGACCTATTTTATGTAAAATGACTTTCTAAATCCACTGGTGAAAACCGCGATGTCCTATCTTTAACCGTTTAGGAGATCGAGTAAAATGGAGAATAATAGAAATTTGAAAATGTGATATATAAACATTTTATTCGTTTTTACCTTTATCAACTCTTGAGAGTAGACTTATAGGACCTATTTTATGTAAAATGAGGTGCTAAATCCACTGGTGCAAACCGCGATGTCCTATCTTTAACTGTTTAGGAGAACGAGTAAAATAAAGAATAATAGATATTTGAAAATGTGATATATAAACATTTTATTCGTTTGTACCTTTATCAACTCATGAGAGTAGACTTATAAGACTTATTTTAGGTAAAATGAGGTGCTAAATCCACTGGTGAAAACCGCGATGTCCTATCTTTAACCGTTTAGGAGATCGAGTAAAATGGAGAATAATAGAAATTTGAAAATGTGATATATAAACATTTTATTCGTTTTTACCTTTATCAACTCTTGAGAGTAGACTAATAGGACCTATTTTATGTAAAATGAGGTGCAAAATTCACTGGTGAAAACCGCGATGTCCTATCTTTAACATTTTAGGAGATCGAGTAAAATGGAGAATAATAGATATTTGAAAATGTGATATATAAACATTTTATTCGTTTGTACCTTTATCAACTCATGAGAGTAGACTTATAAGACTTATTTTAGGTAAAATGAGGTGCTAAATCCACTGGTTAAAACCGCGATGTCCTATCTTTATCCGTTTAGGAGATCGAGTAAAATGGAGAATAATAGATATTTGAAAATGTGATATATAATCATTTTATTTGTTTGTACCTTTATCAACTCTTGAGAGTAGGCTTATAGGACCTATTTTATGTAAAATGAGGTGCTAAATCCACTGGTGAAAACCGCGATGTCCTATCTTGAACCGTTTAGGAGATCGAGTAAAATGGAGAATAATAGATATTTTAAAATGTGATATATAAACATTTTATTCGTTTGTACCTTGATCAACTCTTGAGGGTAGACTTATAGGACCTATTTTATGTAAAATGAGGTGCTAAATCCACTGGTGCAAACCGCGATGTCCTATCTTTAACTGTTTAGGAGATCGAGTAAAATGGAGAATAATAGATATTTGAAAATGTGATATATAAACATTTTATCCGTTTTTACCTTTATCAACTCTTGAGAGTAGACTTATAGGACCTATTTTATGTAAAATGACTTTCTAAATCCACTGGTGAAAACCGCGATGTCCTATCTTTAACCGTTTAGGAGATCGAGTAAAATGGAGAATAATAGAAATTTGAAAATGTGATATATAAACATTTTATTCGTTTTTACCTTTATCAACTCTTGAGAGTAGACTTATAGGACCTATTTTATGTAAAATGAGGTGCTAAATCCACTGGTGCAAACCGCGATGTCCTATCTTTAACTGTTTAGGAGATCGAGTAAAATAAAGAATAATAGATATTTGAAAATGTGATATATAAACATTTTATCCGATTTTACCTTTATCAACTCTTGAGAGTAGACTTATAGGACCTATTTTATGTAAAATGATTTTCTAAATCAACTGGTGAAAACCGCGATGTCCTATCTTTAACCGTTTCGGAGATCGAGTAAAATGGAGAATAATGGATATTTGAAAATGTGATATATAAACATTTTATTCGTTTGTACCTTTATCAACCCTTGAGAGTAGACTTATAGGACATATTTTATGTAAAATGAGGTGCTTAATCCACTGGTGAAAACCGCGATGTCCTATCTTTAACCGTTTAGGAGATCGAGTAAAATGGAGAATAATAGATATTTGAAAATGTGATATATAAACATTTTATTCGTTTTTACTTTATCAACTCTTGAGAGTAGACTTATAGGACTTATTTTATGTAAAATGGGGTGCTTAGTCCACTGATGAAAACCGCGATGTCCAATCTTTAACCGTTTAGGAGATCGAGTAAAATGGAGAATAATAGATATTTGAAAATATGGTATATAAACACTTTATTCGTTTGTACCTTGATCAACTCTTGAGGGTAGACTTATAGGACTTATTTTATGTAAAATGAGGTGCTAAATCAACTGGTAAAAACCGAGATGTCCTATCTTTAACCGTTTATTAGATCGAGTAAAATGGAGAATAATAGAAATTTGAAAATGTGATATATAAACATTTTATTCGTTTTTACCTTTATCAACTCTTGAGAGTAGACTTATAGGACTTATTTTATGTAAAATGAGGTTCTAAATCCACTGGTGAAAATCGCAATGTCCAATCTTAAACCGTTTAGGAGATGGAGTAAAATGAAGAATAATAGACATTTGAAAATGTGATATATTAACATTTTATTCGTTTGTGCCTTTATCAACTCTTGAGAGTAGACTTATAGGACTTATTTTGTGTAAAATGAGGTGCTAAATCCACTGGTGAAATTTGCGATGTCCTATCTTTAACCGTTTAGGAGATCGAGTATAATGGAGAATAATAGATATTTGATAATGTGATATATAAACATTTTATTCGTTTGTTCCTTTATCAACTTTTGAGAGTAGACTTATAGGACTTATTTTATGTAAAATGAGGTGCTAAATCCACTGGTGAAAACCGCAATGTCCTATCTTTAACCGTTTAGAAGATCGAGAAAAATGGAGAATAATAGATATTTGAAAATGTGATATATAAACATTTTATACGTTTGTACCTTTATCAACTCTTGAGAGTAGACTTATAGGACTTATTTTATGTTAAATGAGGTGCTAAATCCACTGGTGAGAACCGCTATGTCCTATCTTTAACCGTTTAGGAGATCGAGTAAAATGGATATTAATAGATATTTGAAAATGTGATATATAAACATTTTATTCGTTTTTTCCTTTATCAACTCTTGAGAGTAGACTTATAGGACATATTTTATGTAAAATGAGGTGCTAAATCCTCTGGTGAAAACCGCGATGTCCTATCTTTAACCGTTTAGGAGATCGAGTAAAATGGAGACTAATAGATATTTGAAAATGTGATATATAAACATTTTATTCGTTTGTACCTTTATCAACTCTTGAGAGTAGACTTATAGGACCTATTTTATGTAAAATGAGGTGCTAAATCCACTCGTGAAAACCGCGATGTCCTATCTTTAACCGTTTAGGAGATCGAGTAAAATGGAGAATAATGGATATTTGAAAATGTGATATATAAACATTTTATTCGTTTGTACCTTTATCAACTCTTGAGAGTAGACTTATAGGACTTATTTTATGTAAAATATAGTGCTAAATCCACTGGTGAAAACCGCGATGTCCTATCTTTAACTGTTTAGGAGATCGAGTAAAATGGAGAATAATAGATATTTGAAAATGTGATATATAAACATTTTATTCGTTTTTACTTTTATCAACTCTTGAGAGTAGACTTATAGGACCTATTTTATGTAAAATGATTTTCTAAATCCACTGGTGAAAACCGCGATGTCCTATCTTTAACCGTTTAGGAGATCGAGTAAAATGGAGAATAATGGATATTTGAGAATGTGATATATAAACATTTTATCCGTTTGTACCTTTATCAACTCTTGAGAGTAGACTTATAGGACCTATTTTATGTAAAATAAGGTGCTAAATCCACTGGTGAAAACCGCGATGTCCTATTTTTAACCGTTTAGGAGATCGAGTAAAATGGAGAATAATGGATATTTGAAAATGTGATATATAAACATTTTATTCGTTTGTACCTTTATCAACTCTTGAGAGTAGACTTATAGAACTTATTTTATGTAAAATATAGTGCTAAATCCACTGGTGAAATTTGCGATGTCCTATCTTTAACCGTTTAGGAGATCGAGTAAAATGGAGAATAATAGATATTTTAAAATGTGATATATAAACATTTTATTCGTTTGTACCTTTATCAACTCTTAAGAGTAGACTTATAGGACTTATTTTATGTAAAATAAGGTTCTAAATCCACTGGTGAAAACCGCGATGTCCTATCTTTAACCATTTAGGATATCGAGTAAAATGGAGAATAATGGATATTTGAAAATGTGATATATAAACATTTTATTCGTTTGTACCTTTATCAACCCTTGAGAGTAGACTTATAGGACATATTTTATGTAAAATGAGGTGCTAATTCCACTCGTGAAAACCGCGATGTCCTATCTTTAACCGTTTAGGAGATCGAGTAAAATGAAGAATAATAGATATTTGAAAATGTGATATATAAACATTTTATTCGTTTGTACCTTTATCAACTCTTGAGAGTAGACTTATAGGACCTATTTTATGTAAAATGAGGTGCTAAATCCACTGGTGAAAACCGCGATGTCCTATCTTTTACCGTATAGGAGATCGAGTAAAATGGAGAATAATGGATATTTGAAAATGTGATATATAAACATTTTATTCGTTTGTACCTTTATCAACTCTTGAGAGTAGACTTATAGGACTTATTTTATGTAAAATATAGTGCTAAATCCACCGGTGAAAACCGCGATGTCCTATCTTTAACTGTTTAGGAGATCGAGTAAAATGGAGAATAATAGATATTTGAAAATGTGATATATAAACATTTTATTCGTTTTTACCTTTATCAACTCTTGAGAGTAGACTTATAGGACCTATTTTATGTAAAATGATTTTCTAAATCCACTGGTGAAAACCGCGATGTCCTATCTTTAACCGTTTAGGAGATCGAGTAAAATGGAGAATAATGGATATTTGAAAATGTGATATATAAACATTTTATTCGTTTGTACCTTTATCAACCCTTGAGAGTAGACTTATAGGACATATTTTATGTAAAATGAGGTGCTTAATCCACTGGTGAAAACCGCGATGTCCTATCTTTAACCGTTTAGGAGATCGAGTAAAATGGAGAATAATAGATATTTGAAAATGTGATATATAAACATTTTATTCGTTTTTACCTTTATCAACTCTTGAGAGTAGACTTATAGGACCTATTTTATGTAAAATGATTTTCTAAATCCACTGGTGAAAACCGCGATGTCCTATCTTTAACCGTTTAGGAGATCGAGTAAAATGGAGAATAATGGATATTTGAAAATGTGATATATAAACATTTTATTCGTTTGTACCTTTATCAACCCTTGAGAGTAGACTTATAGGACATATTTTATGTAAAATGAGGTGCTAAATCCACTGGTGAAAACCGCGATGTCCTATCTTTAACCGTTTAGGAGATCGAGTAAAATGGAGAATAATAGATATTTGAAAATGTGGTATATAAACATTTTATTCGTTTGTACCTTGATCAACTCTTGAGGGTAGACTTATAGGACTTATTTTATGAAAAATGGGGTGCTTAATCCACTGATGAAAACCGCGATGTCCTATCTTTAACCGTTTAGGAGATCGAGTAAAATTGAGAATAATAGATATTTGAAAATGTGATATATAAACATTTTATTCGTTTGTACCTTTATCAACTCTTGAGAGTGGACTTATAGGACCTATTTTATGTAAAATGAGGTGCTAAATCCACTGGTGAAAACCGCGATGTCCTATCTTAAACCGTTTAGGAGATCGAGTAAAATGAAAAATAATTGATATTTGAAAATGTGATATATAAACATTTTATTCGTTTGTACCTTTATCAACTCTTGAGAGTAGACTTATAGGACTTATTTTATGTTAAATGAGGTGCTAAATCCACTGGTAAAAACCGCGATGTCCTATCTATAACCGTTTAGAAGATCGAGTAAAATGGAGAATAATAGATATTTTAAAATGTGATATATAAACATTTTATTCGTTTGTACCTTTATCAACTCTTAAGAGTAGACTTATAGGACTTATTTTATGTAAAATAAGGTGCTAAATCCACTGGTGAAAACCGCGATGACCTATCTTTAACCGTTTAGGAGATCGAGTAAAATAGAAAATAATACATATTTGAAAATGTGATATATAAACATTTTATTCGTTTGTACCTTTATCAACTCTTGAGAGTAGACTTATAAGACTTATTTTAGGTAAAATGAGGTGCTAAATCCACTGGTTAAAACCGCGATGTCCTATCTTGAACCGTTTAGAAGATCGAGTAAAATGGAGAAAAATAAATATTTGAAAATGTGATATATAAACATTTTATTCGTTTGTACCTTTATCAACTCTTGAGAGTGGACTTATATGACCTATTTTATGTAAAATGAGGTGCTAAATCCACTGGTGAAAACCGCGATGTCCTATCTTAAACCGTTTAGGAGATGGGGTAAAATGGAGAAAAATAGATATTTGAAAATGTGATATATAAACATTTTATTCGTTAGTACCTTTATCAACATTTGAGAGTAGACTTATAGGACATATTTTATGTAAAATGAGGTGCTAAATCCACTGGTGAAAACCGCGATGTCCTATCTTTAACCGTTTAGGAGATCGAGTAAAATGGAGAATAATAGATATTTGAAAATGTGATGTATAAACATTTCATTCGTTAGTAACTTTATCAACTGTTGAGAGTAGACTTATAGGACCTATTTTATGTAAAATGAGGTGCAAAATCCACTGGTGAAAACCTCGATGTCCTATCTTTAACCGTTTAGGAGATCGAGTAAAATGGAGAATAATAGATATTTGAAAATGTGATATATAAACATTTTATTCGTTAGTACCTTTATCAACATTTGAGAGTAGACTTATAGGACTTATTTTATGTAAAATGGGGTGCTTAATCCACTGATGAAAACCGCGATGTCCTATCTTTAACCGTTTAGGAGATCGAGTAAAATGGAGAATAATAGATATTTGAAAAAGTGGTATATAAATATTTTATTCGTTTGTACCTTGATCAACTCTTGAGGGTAGACTTATAGGACTTATTTTATGTAAAATGAGGTGCTAAATCCACTGATAAAAACCGAGATGTCCTATCTTTAACCGTTTAGAAGATCGAGTAAAATTGAGAATAATAGATATTTGAAAATGTGATATATAAACATTTTATTCGTTTGTACCTTTATCAACTCTTGAGAGTTGACTTATAGGACTTATTTTGTGTAAAATGAGGTGCTAAATCCACTGGTGAAATCCGCGATGTCCTATTTTTAACCGTTTAGGAGATCGAGTATAATGGAGAATAATAGATATTTGATAATATGATATATAAACATTTTATTCGTTTGTTCCTTTATCAACTTTTGAGAGTAGACTTATAGGACTTATATAATGTAAAATGAGGTGCTAAATCCACTGGTGAAAACCGTGATGTTCTATCTTTAACCGTTTAGGAGATCGAGTAAAATGAAGAATAATTGATATTTGAAAATGTGATATATAAACATTTTATTCGTTTGTACCTTTATCAACTCTTGAGAGTAGACTTATAGGACTTATTTTATGTTAAATTAGGTGCTAAATCCACTGGTAAAAACCGCGATGTCCTATCTATAACCGTTTAGAAGATCGAGTAAAATGGAGAATAATAGATATTTTAAAATGTGATATATAAACATTTTATTCGTTTGTACCTTTATCAACTCTTAAGAGTAGACTTATAGGACTAATTTTATGTAAAATGGGGTGCTTAATCCACTGATAAAAACCGCGATGTCCTATCTTTTACCGTTTAGGAGATCGAGTAAAATAGAAAATAATACATATTTGAAAATGTGATATATAAACATTTTATTCGTTTGTACCTTTATCAACTCTTGAGAGTAGACTTATAAGACTTATTTTAGGTAAAATGAGGTGCTAAATCCACTGGTTAAAACCGCGATGTCCTATCTTTAACCGTTTAGGAGATCGAGTAAAATGGAGAATAATAGATATTTGAAAATGTGATATATAAACATTTTATTTGTTTGTACCTTTATCAACTCTTGTGAGCAGACTTATAAGACTTATTTTAGGTAAAATGAGGTGCTAAATCCACTGGTTAAAACCGCGATGTCCTATCTTTTACCGTTTAGGAGATCGAGTAAAATAGAAAATAATACATATTTGAAAATGTGATATATAAACATTTTATTCGTTTGTACCTTTATCAACTCTTGAGAGTAGACTTATAAGACTTATTTTAGGTAAAATGAGGTGCTAAATCCACTGGTTAAAACCGCGATGTCCTATCTTTAACCGTTTAGGAGATCGAGTAAAATGGAGAATAATAGATATTTGAAAATGTGATATATAAACATTTTATTCGTTTGTACCTTTATCAACTCTTGAGAGTAGACTTATAAGACTTATTTTAGGTAAAATGAGGTGCTAAATCCACTGGTTAAAACCGCGATGTCCTATCTTTAACCGTTTAGGAGATCGAGTAAAATTGAGAATAATAGATATTTGAAAATGTGATATATAAACATTTTATTCGTTTGTACCTTTATCAACTCTTGAGAGTGGACTTATAGGACCTATTTTATGTAAAATGAGGTGCTTAATCCACTGGTGAAAACCGCGATGTCCTATCTTGAACCGATTAGAAGATCGAGTAAAATGGAGAAAAATAAATATTTGAAAATGTGATATATAAACATTTTATTCGTTTGTACTTTATCAACTCTTGAGAGTGGACTTATATGACCTATTTTATGTAAAATGAGGTGCTAAATCCACTGGTGAAAGCCGCGATGTAATATCTTAAACCGTTTAGGAGATCGAGTAAAATGGAGAAAAATAGATATTTGAAAATGTGATATATAAACATTTTATTCGTTTTTACCTTTATCAACTCTTGAGAGTAGACTAATAGGACCTATTTTATGTAAAATGAGGTGCTAAATCCACTGGTGAAAAAAGCGATGTCCTATCTTTAACCGTTTAGGAGATCGAGTAAAATGGAGAATAATAGATATTTGAAAATGTGATATATAAACATTTTATTTGTTTGTACCTTTATCAACTCATGAGAGTAAACTTATAGGACATATTTTATGTAAAATGAGGTGCTAAATCCACTGGTAAAAACCGCGATGTCCTATCTATAACCGTTTAGGAGATCGAGTAAAATGGAGAATAATAAATATTTGATATTGTGATATATAAACATTTTATTCGTTTGTACCTTTATCAACACTTGAGAGTAGACTTATAGGACTTATTTTATGTAAAATGCGGTGTTTAATCCACTGGTGAAAACCGCGACGTCCTATCTTTAACCGTCTAGGAGATCGAGTAAAATGGATATTAATAGATATTTGAAAATGTGATATATAAACATTTTATTCGTTTGAACCTTTATCAACTTTTGAGAGTAGACTTATATGACTTATTATATGTAAAATGAGGTGCTAAATCCACTGGTGAAAACCGCGATGTTCTATCTTTAACCGTTTAGGAGATCGAGTAAAATGAAGAATATTTGATATTTGAAAATGTGATATATAAACACTTTTTCGTTTTTACCTTTATCAACTCTTGAGAGTTGACTTATAGGACCTATTTTATGTAAAATGAGGTGCTAAATCCACTGGTGAAATTTGCGATGTCCTATCTTTAACCGTTTAGGAGATCGAGTATAATGGAGAATAATAGATATTTGATAATATGATATATAAACATTTTATTCGTTTGTTCCTTTATCAACTCTTGAGAGTAGACTTATAAGACTTATTTTATGTAAAATGGGGTGCTTAATCCACTGATAAAAACCGCGATGTCCTATCTTTTACCGTTTAGGAGATCGAGTAAAATGAAGAATACTTGATATTTGAAAATGTGATATATTAACATTTTATTCGTTTGTACCTTGATCAACTTGTGAGGGTAGACTTATAGGACCTATTTTATGTAAAATGAGATGCTAAATCCACTGGTAAAAACCGCGATGTGATATCTTAAACCGTTTAGGAGATCGAGTAAAATGGAGAATAATAAATATTAGAAAATGTGATATATAAACATTTTAATCGTTTTTACCTTTATCAACTCTTGAGAGTAGACTTATAGGACCTATTTTATGTAAAATGAGGTTCTAAATCCACTGGTGAAAACCGCGATGTCCTATCTTAAACCGTTTAGGAGATCGAGTAAAATGGAGAATAATAGATATTTGAAAATGTGATATATAAAAATTTTATTCGTTTGTACCTTTATCAACTCTTGAGAGTAGACTTATAGGACTTATTTTATGTAAAATGAGGTGCTAAATCCACTGGTGAAAATCGCGATGTCCTATCTTTAACCGTTTAGGAGATGGAGTAAAATGGAGAATAATAGATATTTGAAAATGTGATATATAAAAATTTTATTCGTTTGTACCTTTATCAACTTTTGAGAGTAGACTTATAGGACCTATTTTATGTAAAATGAGGTGCTAAATCCACTGGTAAAAACCGAGATGTCCTATCTTTAACCGTTTAGGAGATCGAGTAAAATTGAGAATAATAGATATTTGAAAATGTGATATATAAAAATTTTATTCGTTTGTACCTTTATCAACTTTTGAGAGTAGACTTATAGGACCTATTTTATGTAAAATGAGGTGCTAAATCCACTGGTGAAAACCGCGATGTCCTATCTTTAACCGTTTAGGAGATCGAGTAAAATGGAGAATAATAGGAATTTGAAAATGTGATATATAAAAATTTTATTCGTTTGTACCTTTATCAACTTTTGAGAGTAGACTTATAGGACCTATTTTATGTAAAATGAGGTGCTAAATCCACTGGTGAAAACCGCGATGTCCTATCTTTAACCGTTTAGGAGATCGAGTAAAATGGAGAATAATAGGAATTTGAAAATGTGATATATAAACATTTTATTCGTTTTTACCTTTATCAACTCTTGAGATAAGACTTATAGGACCTATTTTATGTAAAATGAGGTGCTAAATCCACTGGTGAAAACCGCGATGTCTTATCTTTAACCGTTTAGGAGATCGAGTAAAATGGAGAATAATAGATATTTGAAAATGTGATATATAAACATTTTATCAGTTTGTACCTTTATCAACTCTTGAGAGTAGACTTATAGGACCTATTTTATGTAAAATGAGGTGCTAAATCCACTGGTGAAAACCGCGATGTCCTATCTTTAACTGTTTAGGAGATCGAGTAAAATGGAGAATAATAGATATTTGAAAATGTGATATATAAACATTTTATCCGTTTTTACCTTTATCAACTCTTGAGAGTAGACTTATAGGACCTATTTTATGTAAAATGAGGTTCTAAATCCACTGGTGAAAACCGCGATGTCCTATCTTTAACCATTTAGGAGATCGAGTAAAATTGAGAATAATAGATATTTGAAAATGTGATATATAAAAATTTTATTCGTTTGTACCTTTATCAACTCTTGAGAGTAGACTTATAGGACTTATTTTATGTAAAATGCGGTGTTTAATCCACAGGTGAAAACCGCGACGTCCTATCTTTAACCGTTTAGAAGATGGAGTAAAATGGAGAATAATAGATATTTGAAAATGTGATTTATAAACATTTTATTCGTTTGTACCTTTATCAACTCTTGAGAGTAGACTTATAGGACTTATTTTGTGTAAAATGAGGTGCTAAATCCACTGGTCAAATCCGCGATGTCCTATTTTTAACCGTTTAGGAGATCGAGTATAATGGAGAATAATAGATATTTGATAATATGATATATAAACATTTTATTCATTTGTACCTTTATCAACTCTTGAGAATAGACTTATAGGACCTATTTTATGTAAAATGCGGTGTTTAATCCACAGGTGAAAACCGCGACGTCCTATCTTTAACCGTTTAGAAGATGGAGTAAAATGGAGAATAATAGATATTTGAAAATGTGATATATAAACATTTTATTCGTTTGTACCTTTATCAACTCTTGAGAGTAGACTTATAAGACTTATTTTATGTAAAATGAGGTGCTAAATCCACTGGTTAAAACCGCGATGTCCTATCTTTAACCGTTTAGGAGATCGAGTAAAATGAAGAATATTTGATATTTGAAAATGTGATATATAAACACTTTTTCGTTTTTACCTTTATCAACTCTTGAGAGTTGACTTATAGGACTTATTTTATGTAAAATGGGGTGCTTAATCCACTGATAAAAACCGCGATGTCCTATCTTTTACCGTTTAGGAGATCGAGTAAAATGAAGAATACTTGATATTTGAAAATGTGATATATTAACATTTTATTCGTTTGTACCTTGATCAACTTGTGAGGGTAGACTTATAGGACCTATTTTATGTAAAATGAGATGCTAAATCCACTGGTAAAAACCGCGATGTGATATCTTAAACCGTTTAGGAGATCGAGTAAAATGGAGAATAATAGATATTAGAAAATGTGATATATAAACATTTTAATCGTTTTTACCTTTATCAACTCTTGAGAGTAGACTTATAGGACCTATTTTATGTAAAATGAGGTTCTAAATCCACTGGTGAAAACCGCGATGTCCTATCTTAAACCGTTTAGGAGATCGAGTAAAATGGAGAATAATAGATATTTGAAAATGTGATATATAAAAATTTTATTCGTTTGTACCTTTATCAACTCTTGAGAGTAGACTTATAGGACTTATTTTATGTAAAATGAGGTGCTAAATCCACTGGTGAAAATCGCGATGTCCTATCTTTAACCGTTTAGGAGATGGAGTAAAATGAAGAATAATAGATATTTGAAAATGTGATATATAAACATTTTATTCGTTTGTACCTTTATCAACTCTTGAGAGTAGACTTATAAGACTTATTTTGTGTAAAATGAGGTGCTAAATCCACTGGTGAAATTTGCGATGTCCTATCTTTAACCGTTTAGGAGATCGAGTATAATGGAGAATAATAGATATTTGTTAATATGATATATAAACATTTTATTCGTTTGTTCCTTTATCAACTCTTGAGAGTAGACTTATAAGACTTATTTTATGTAAAATGGGGTGCTTAATCCACTGATAAAAACCGCGATGTCCTATCTTTTACCGTTTAGGAGATCGAGTAAAATGAAGAATACTAGATATTTGAAAATGTGATATATTAACATTTTATTCGTTTGTACCTTGATCAACTTGTGAGGGTAGACTTATAGGACCTATTTTATGTAAAATGAGATGCTAAATCCACTGGTGAAAACCGCGATGTGATATCTTAAACCGTTTAGGAGATCGAATAAAATGGAGAATAATAGATATTAGAAAATGTGATATATAAACATTTTAATCGTTTTTACCTTTATCAACTCTTGAGAGTAGACTTATAGTACCTATTTTATGTAAAATGAGGTTCTAAATCCACTGGTGAAAACCGCGATGTCCTATCTTAAACCGTTTAGGAGATCGAGTAAAATGGAGAATAATAGATATTTGAAAATGTGATATATAAAAATTTTATTCGTTTGTACCTTTATCAACTCTTGAGAGTAGACTTATAGGACTTATTTTATGTAAAATGAGGTGCTAAATCCACTGGTGAAAATCGCGATGTCCTATCTTTAACCGTTTAGGAGATGGAGTAAAATGAAGAATAATAGATATTTGAAAATGTGATATATAAACATTTTATTCGTTTGTACCTTTATCAACTCTTGAGAGTAGACTTATAAGACTTATTTTGTGTAAAATGAGGTGCTAAATCCACTGGTGAAATTTGCGATGTCCTATCTTTAACCGTTTAGGAGATCGAGTATAATGGAGAATAATAGATATTTGTTAATATGATATATAAACATTTTATTCGTTTATTCCTTTATCAACTTTTGAGAGTAGACTTATAGGACTTATTTTATGTAAAATGAGGGGCTAAATCCACTGGTGAAAACCGCGATGTCCTATCTTTAACCGTTTAGGAGATCGAGTAAAATGAAGAATATTTGATATTTGAAAATGTGATATATAAACACTTTTTCGTTTTTACCTTTATCAACTCTTGAGAGTTGACTTATAGAACCTATTTTATGTAAAATGAGGTGCCAAATCCACTGGTGAAAACCGCGATGTGATATCTTTAACCGTTTAGGAGATCGAGTAAAATGGAGAATAATAGATATTTGAAAATGTGATATAAAAACATTTTATTCGTTTTTACCTTTATCAACTCTTGAGAGTAGACTTATAGGACTTATTTTAAGTAAAATGAGGTGCTAAATCCACTGGTGAAAACCTCGATGTCCTATCTTTAACCGTTTAGGAGATCGAGTAAAATGGAGAATAATAGATATTTGAAAATGTGGTATATAAACATTTTATTCGTTTGTACCTTGATCAACTCTTGAGGGTAGACTTATAGGACTTATTTTATGTAAAATGAGGTGCTAAATCCACTGGTAAAAACCGAGATGTCCTATCTTTAACCGTTTAGGAGATCGAGTAAAATTGAGAATAATAGATATTTGAAAATGTGATATATAAAAATTTTATTCGTTTGTACCTTTATCAACTTTTGAGAGTAGACTTATAGGACCTATTTTATGTAAAATGAGGTGCTAAATCCACTGGTGAAAACCGCGATGTCCTATCTTTAACCGTTTAGGAGATCGAGTAAAATGGAGAATAATAGGAATTTGAAAATGTGATATATAAACATTTTATTCGTTTTTACCTTTATCAACTCTTGAGATAAGACTTATAGGACCTATTTTATGTAAAATGAGGTGCTAAATCCACTGGTGAAAACCGCGATGTCTTATCTTTAACCGTTTAGGAGATCGAGTAAAATGGAGAATAATAGATATTTGAAAATGTGATATATAAACATTTTATCCGTTTGTACCTTTATCAACTCTTGAGAGTAGACTTATAGGACCTATTTTATGTAAAATGAGGTGCTAAATCCACTGGTGAAAACCGCGATGTCCTATTTTTAACCGTTTAGGAGATCGAGTAAAATGGAGAATAATGGATATTTGAAAATGTGATATATAAACATTATATTCGTTTGTACCTTTATCAACTCTTGAGAGTAGACTTATAGGACTTATTTTATGTAAAATATAGTGCTAAATCCACTGGTGAAAACCGCGATGTCCTATCTTTAACTGTTTAGGAGATCGAGTAAAATGGAGAATAATAGATATTTGAAAATGTGATATATAAACATTTTATCCGTTTTTACCTTTATCAACTCTTGAGAGTAGACTTATAGGACCTATTTTATGTAAAATGAGGTTCTAAATCCACTGGTGAAAACCGCGATGTCCTATCTTTAACCATTTAGGAGATCGAGTAAAATTGAGAATAATAGATATTTGAAAATGTGATATATAAAAATTTTATTCGTTTGTACCTTTATCAACTCTTGAGAGTAGACTTATAGGACTTATTTTATGTAAAATGCGGTGTTTAATCCACAGGTGAAAACCGCGACGTCCTATCTTTAACCGTTTAGAAGATGGAGTAAAATGGAGAATAATAGATATTTGAAAATGTGATATATAAACATTTTATTCGTTTGTACCTTTATCAACTCTTGAGAGTAGACTTATAGGACTTATTTTGTGTAAAATGAGGTGCTAAATCCACTGGTCAAATCCGCGATGTCCTATTTTTAACCGTTTAGGAGATCGAGTATAATGGAGAATAATAGATATTTGATAATATGATATATAAACATTTTATTCATTTGTACCTTTATCAACTCTTGAGAATAGACTTATAGGACCTATTTTATGTAAAATGCGGTGTTTAATCCACAGGTGAAAACCGCGACGTCCTATCTTTAACCGTTTAGAAGATGGAGTAAAATGGAGAATAATAGATATTTGAAAATGTGATATATAAACATTTTATTCGTTTGTACCTTTATCAACTCTTGAGAGTAGACTTATAGGACTTATTTTGTGTAAAATGAGGTGCTAAATCTACTGGTCAAATCCGCGATGTCCTATTTTTAACCGTTTAGGAGATCGAGTATAATGGAGAATAATAGATATTTGATAATATGATATATAAACATTTTATTCGTTTGTACCTTTATCAACTCTTGAGAATAGACTTATAGGACCTATTTTATGTAAAATGAGGTGCTAAATCCACTGGTGAAAACCGCGATGTCCTATCTTAAACCATTTTGGAGATCGAGTAAAATGGAGAAAAATAGATATTTGAAAATGTGATATATAAACATATTATTCGTTTTTTCCTTTATCAACTCTTGAGAGTAGACTTATAGGACTTATTTTATGTAAAATAAGGTGCTAAATTCACTGGTGAAAACCGCGATGTCCTATCTTTAACCGTTTAGGAGATCGAGTAAAATAGAAAATAATATATATTTGAAAATGTGATATATAAACATTTTATTCGTTTGTACCTTTATCAACTCTTGAGAGTAGACTTATAGGACCTATTTTATGTAAAATGAGGTTCTAAATCCACTGGTGAAAACCGCAATGTCCTATCTTAAACCGTTTAGGAGATCGAGTAAAATGGAGAAAAATAGATATTTGAAAATGTGATATATAAACATTTTATTCGTTTTTACCTTTATCAACTTTTGAGAGTAGACTAATAGGACCTATTTTATGTAAAATGAGGTGCTAAATCCACTGGTGAAAACCGCGATGTCCTATCTTTAACCGTTTAGGAGATCGAGTAAAATGGAAAATAATAGATATTTGAAAATGTGATATATTAACATTTTATTCGTTTGTACCTTTATCAACTCATGAGAGTAGACTTATAGGACATATTTTATGTAAAGTGAGGTGCTAAATCCACTGGTAAAAACCGCGATGTCCTATCTATAACCGTTTAGGAGATCGAGTAAAATGGAGAATAATAGATATTTGAAAATGTGATATATAAACATTTTATTCGTTAGTACCTTTATCAACTCTTGAGAGAAGTCTTATAGGACTTATTTTATGTTAAATGAGGTGCTAAATCCACTGGTAAAAACCGCGATGTCCTATCTTGAACCGTTTAGAAGATCGAGTAAAATGGAGAAAAATAGATAATTGAAAATGTGATATATAAACATTTTATTCGTTTGTACCTTTATCAACTCTTGAGAGTAGACTTATAGGACCTATTTTATGTAAAATGTGGTTCTAAATCCACTGGTGAAAATCGCGATGTCCTATCTTTAACCGTTTAGAAGATCGAGTAAAATGGAGAAAAATAGATAATTGAAAATGTGATATATAAACATTTTATTCGTTTGTACCTTTATCAACTCTTGAGAGTAGACTTATAGGACCTATTTTATGTAAAATGTGGTTCTAAATCCACTGGTGAAAATCGCGATGTCCTATCTTTAACCGTTTAGGAGATCGATTAAAATGGAGAATAATGGATATTTGAAAATGTGATATATAAACATTTTATTCGTTTGTACCTTTATCAACCCTTAAGAGTAGACTTATAGGACATATTTTATGTAAAATGAGGTGCTAAATCCACTGGGGAAAACCGCGATGTCCTATCTTTAACCGTTTAGGAGATCGAGTAAAATGGAGAATAATAGATATTTGAAAATGTGGTATATAAACATTTTATTCGTTTGTACCTTGATCAACTCTTGAGGGTAGACTTATAGGACTTATTTTATGTAAAATGAGGTGCTAAATCCTCTGGTAAAAACCGAGATGTCCTATCTTTAACCGTTTAGGAGATCGAGTAAAATTGAGAATAATAGATATTTGAAAATGTGATATATAAAAATTTTATTCGTTTGTACCTTTATCAACTTTTGAGAGTAGACTTGTAGGACCTATTTTATGTAAAATGAGGTGCTAAATCCACTGGTGAAAACCGCGATGTCCTATCTTTAACCGTTTAGGAGATCGAGTAAAATGGAGAATAATAGGTATTTGAAAATGTGATATATAAACATTTTATTCGTTTTTACCTTTATCAACTCTTGAGATAAGACTTATAGGACCTATTTTATGTAAAATGAGGTACTAAATCCACTGGTGAAAACCGCGATGTCTTATCTTTAACCGTTTAGGAGATCGAGTAAAATGGAGAATAATAGATATTTGAAAATGTGATATATAAACATTTTATCCGTTTGTACCTTTATCAACTCTTGAGAGTAGACTTATAGGACCTATTTTATGTAAAATGAGGTGCTAAATCCACTGGTGAAAACCGCGATGTCCTATTTTTAACCGTTTAGGAGATCGAGTAAAATGGAGAATAATGGATATTTGAAAATGTGATATATAAACATTTTATTCGTTTGTACCTTTATCAACTCTTGAGAGTAGATTTATAGGACTTATTTTATGTAAAATATAGTGCTAAATCCACTGGTGAAAACCGCGATGTCCTATCTTTAACTGTTTAGGAGATCGAGTAAAATGGAGAATAATAGATATTTGAAAATGTGATATATAAACATTTTATCCGTTTTTACCTTTATCAACTCTTGAGAGTAGACTTATAGGACCTATTTTATGTAAAATGAGGTTCTAAATCCACTGGTGAAAACCGCGATGTCCTATCTTTAACTGTTTAGGAGATCGAGTAAAATGGAGAATAATAGATATTTGAAAATGTGATATATAAACATTTTATCCGTTTTTACCTTTATCAACTCTTGAGAGTAGACTTATAGGACCTATTTTATGTAAAATGAGGTTCTAAATCCACTGGTGAAAACCGCGATGTCCTATCTTTAACCATTTAGGAGATCGAGTAAAATGAAGAATAATGGATATTTGAAAATGTGATATATAAACATTTTATTCGTTTGTACCTTTATCAACCCTTGAGAGTAGACTTATAGGACATATTTTATGTAAAATGAGGTGCTAAATCCACTGGTGAAAACCGCGATGCCCTATCTTTAACCGTTTAGGAGATCGAGTAAAATTGAGAATAATAGATATTTGAAAATGTGATATATAAACATTTTATTCGTTTGTACCTTTATCAACTCTTGAGAGTAGACTTATAGGACCTATTTTATGTAAAATGAGGTGCTAAATCCACTGGTGAAAACCGCGATGTCCTGTCTTTAACCGTTTAGGAGATCGAGTAAAATGGAGAAAAATAGATATTTGAAAATGTGATATATAAACATTTTATTCGTTTTTACCTTTATCAACTTTTGAGAGTAGACTAATAGGACCTATTTTATGTAAAATGAGGTGCTAAATCCTCTGGTAAAAACCGAGATGTCCTATCTTTAACCGTTTAGGAGATCGAGTAAAATGGAGAATAATAGATATTTGAAAATGTGGTATATAAACATTTTATTCGTTTGTACCTTGATCAACTCTTGAGGGTAGACTTATAGGACTTATTTTATGTAAAATGAGGTGCTAAATCCTCTGGTAAAAACCGAGATGTCCTATCTTTAACCGTTTAGGAGATCGAGTAAAATTGAGAATAATAGATATTTGAAAATGTGATATATAAAAATTTTATTCGTTTGTACCTTTATCAACTTTTGAGAGTAGACTTGTAGGACCTATTTTATGTAAAATGAGGTGCTAAATCCACTGGTGAAAACCGCGATGTCCTATCTTTAACCGTTTAGGAGATCGAGTAAAATGGAGAATAATAGGTATTTGAAAATGTGATATATAAACATTTTATTCGTTTTTACCTTTATCAACTCTTGAGATAAGACTTATAGGACCTATTTTATGTAAAATGAGGTACTAAATCCACTGGTGAAAACCGCGATGTCTTATCTTTAACCGTTTAGGAGATCGAGTAAAATGGAGAATAATAGATATTTGAAAATGTGATATATAAAAATTTTATTCGTTTGTACCTTTATCAACTTTTGAGAGTAGACTTGTAGGACCTATTTTATGTAAAATGAGGTACTAAATCCACTGGTGAAAACCGCGATGTCTTATCTTTAACCGTTTAGGAGATCGAGTAAAATTGAGAATAATAGATATTTGAAAATGTGATATATAAACATTTTATCCGTTTTTACCTTTATCAACTCTTGAGAGTAGACTTATAGGACCTATTTTATGTAAAATGAGGTTCTAAATCCACTGGTGAAAACCGCGATGTCCTATCTTTAACTGTTTAGGAGATCGAGTAAAATGGAGAATAATAGATATTTGAAAATGTGATATATAAACATTTTATCCGTTTTTACCTTTATCAACTCTTGAGAGTAGACTTATAGGACCTATTTTATGTAAAATGAGGTTCTAAATCCACTGGTGAAAACCGCGATGTCCTATCTTTAACCATTTAGGAGATCGAGTAAAATGAAGAATAATGGATATTTGAAAATGTGATATATAAACATTTTATTCGTTTGTACCTTTATCAACCCTTGAGAGTAGACTTATAGGACATATTTTATGTAAAATGAGGTGCTAAATCCACTGGTGAAAACCGCGATGCCCTATCTTTAACCGTTTAGGAGATCGAGTTAAATTGAGAATAATAGATATTTGAAAATGTGATATATAAACATTTTATTCGTTTGTACCTTTATCAACTCTTGAGAGTAGACTTATAGGACCTATTTTATGTAAAATGAGGTGCTAAATCCACTGGTGAAAACCGCGATGTCCTGTCTTTAACCGTTTAGGAGATCGAGTAAAATGGAGAAAAATAGATATTTGAAAATGTGATATATAAACATTTTATTCGTTTTTACCTTTATCAACTTTTGAGAGTAGACTAATAGGACCTATTTTATGTAAAATGAGGTGCTAAATCCTCTGGTAAAAACCGAGATGTCCTATCTTTAACCGTTTAGGAGATCGAGTAAAATGGAGAATAATAGATATTTGAAAATGTGGTATATAAACATTTTATTCGTTTGTACCTTGATCAACTCTTGAGGGTAGACTTATAGGACTTATTTTATGTAAAATGAGGTGCTAAATCCTCTGGTAAAAACCGAGATGTCCTATCTTTAACCGTTTAGGAGATCGAGTAAAATTGAGAATAATAGATATTTGAAAATGTGATATATAAAAATTTTATTCGTTTGTACCTTTATCAACTTTTGAGAGTAGACTTGTAGGACCTATTTTATGTAAAATGAGGTGCTAAATCCACTGGTGAAAACCGCGATGTCCTATCTTTAACTGTTTAGGAGATCGAGTAAAATGGAGAATAATAGATATTTGAAAATGTGATATATAAACATTTTATCCGTTTTTACCTTTATCAACTCTTGAGAGTAGACTTATAGGACCTATTTTATGTAAAATGAGGTTCTAAATCCACTGGTGAAAACCGCGATGTCCTATCTTTAACCATTTAGGAGATCGAGTAAAATGAAGAATAATGGATATTTGAAAATGTGATATATAAACATTTTATTCGTTTGTACCTTTATGAACCCTTGAGAGTAGACTTATAGGACATATTTTATGTAAAATGAGGTGCTAAATCCACTGGTGAAAACCGCGATGCCCTATCTTTAACCGTTTAGGAGATCGAGTAAAATTGAGAATAATAGATATTTGAAAATGTGATATATAAACATTTTATTCGTTTGTACCTTTATCAACTCTTGAGAGTAGACTTATAGGACCTATTTTATGTAAAATGAGGTGCTAAATCCACTGGTGAAAACCGCGATGTCCTGTCTTTAACCGTTTAGGAGATCGAGTAAAATGGAGAAAAATAGATATTTGAAAATGTGATATATAAACATTTTATTCGTTTTTACCTTTATCAACTTTTGAGAGTAGACTAATAGGACCTATTTTATGTAAAATGAGGTGCTAAATCCTCTGGTAAAAACCGAGATGTCCTATCTTTAACCGTTTAGGAGATCGAGTAAAATGGAGAATAATAGATATTTGAAAATGTGGTATATAAACATTTTATTCGTTTGTACCTTGATCAACTCTTGAGGGTAGACTTATAGGACTTATTTTATGTAAAATGAGGTGCTAAATCCTCTGGTAAAAACCGAGATGTCCTATCTTTAACCGTTTAGGAGATCGAGTAAAATTGAGAATAATAGATATTTGAAAATGTGATATATAAAAATTTTATTCGTTTGTACCTTTATCAACTTTTGAGAGTAGACTTGTAGGACCTATTTTATGTAAAATGAGGTGCTAAATCCACTGGTGAAAACCGCGATGTCCTATCTTTAACCGTTTAGGAGATCGAGTAAAATGGAGAATAATAGGTATTTGAAAATGTGATATATAAACATTTTATTCGTTTTTACCTTTATCAACTCTTGAGATAAGACTTATAGGACCTATTTTATGTAAAATGAGGTACTAAATCCACTGGTGAAAACCGCGATGTCTTATCTTTAACCGTTTAGGAGATCGAGTAAAATGGAGAATAATAGATATTTGAAAATGTGATATATAAACATTTTATCCGTTTGTACCTTTATCAACTCTTGAGAGTAGACTTATAGGACCTATTTTATGTAAAATGAGGTGCTAAATCCACTGGTGAAAACCGCGATGTCCTATTTTTAACCGTTTAGGAGATCGAGTAAAATGGAGAATAATGGATATTTGAAAATGTGATATATAAACATTTTATTCGTTTGTACCTTTATCAACTCTTGAGAGTAGATTTATAGGACTTATTTTATGTAAAATATAGTGCTAAATCCACTGGTGAAAACCGCGATGTCCTATCTTTAACTGTTTAGGAGATCGAGTAAAATGGAGAATAATAGATATTTGAAAATGTGATATATAAACATTTTATCCGTTTTTACCTTTATCAACTCTTGAGAGTAGACTTATAGGACCTATTTTATGTAAAATGAGGTTCTAAATCCACTGGTGAAAACCGCGATGTCCTATCTTTAACTGTTTAGGAGATTCAGTAAAATGGAGAATAATAGATATTTGAAAATGTGATATATAAACATTTTATCCGTTTTTACCTTTATCAACTCTTGAGAGTAGACTTATAGGACCTATTTTATGTAAAATGAGGTTCTAAATCCACTGGTGAAAACCGCGATGTCCTATCTTTAACCATTTAGGAGATCGAGTAAAATGAAGAATAATGGATATTTGAAAATGTGATATATAAACATTTTATTCGTTTGTACCTTTATCAACCCTTGAGAGTAGACTTATAGGACATATTTTATGTAAAATGAGGTGCTAAATCCACTGGTGAAAACCGCGATGCCCTATCTTTAACCGTTTAGGAGATCGAGTAAAATTGAGAATAATAGATATTTGAAAATGTGATATATAAACATTTTATTCGTTTGTACCTTTATCAACTCTTGAGAGTAGACTTATAGGACCTATTTTATGTAAAATGAGGTGCTAAATCCACTGGTGAAAACCGCGATGTCCTATCTTTAACCGTTTAGGAGATCGAGTAAAATGGAGAATAATAGATATTTGAAAATGTGATATTTAAACATTTTATTCGTTTGTACCTTTATCAACTCTTGAGAGTAGACTTATAGGACCTATTTTATGTAAAATGAGGTGCTAAATCCACTGGTGAAAACCGCGATGTCCTGTCTTTAACCGTTTAGGAGATCGAGTAGAATGGAGAATAATAGATATTTGAAAATGTGATATATAAACATTTTATTCGTTTGTACCTTGATCAACTCTGGAGGGTAGACTTATAGGACATATTTTATGTAAAATGAGGTGCTAAATCCACTGGTGAAAACCGCGATGCCCTATCTTTAACCGTTTAGGAGATCGAGTAAAATTGAGAATAATAGATATTTGAAAATGTGATATATAAACATTTTATTCGTTTGTACCTTTATCAACTCTTGAGAGTAGACTTATAGGACCTATTTTATGTAAAATGAGGTGCTAAATCCACTGGTGAAAACCGCGACGTCCTATCTTTAACCGTTTAGGAGATCGAGTAAAATGGAGAATAATTGATATTTGAAAATGTGATATATAAACATTTTATTCGTTTGTACCTTTATCAACTCTTGAGAGTAGACTTATAGGACTTATTTTATGTAAAATATAGTGCTAAATCCACTGGTGAAAACCGCGATGTCCTATCTTTAACTGTTTAGGAGATCGAGTAAAATGGAGAATAATAGATATTTGAAAATGTGATATATAAACATTTTATTCGTTTTTACCTTTATCAACTCTTGAGAGTAGACTTATTGGACCTATTTTATGTAAAATAATTTTCTAAATCCACTGGTGAAAACCGCGATGTCCTATCTTTAACCGTTTAGGAGATCGAGTAAAATGGAGAATAATGGATATTTGAAAATGTGATATTTAAACATTTTATTCGTTTGTACCTTTATCAACTCTTGAGAGTAGACTTATAGGACCTATTTTATGTAAAATGAGGTGCTAAATCCACTGGTGAAAACCGCGATGTCCTGTCTTTAACCGTTTAGGAGATCGAGTAAAATGGAGAATAATAGATATTTGAAAATGTGATATATAAACATTTTATTCGTTTGTACCTTTATCAACCCTTGAGAGTAGACTTATAGGACATATTTTATGTAAAATGAGGTGCTAAATCCACTGGTGAAAACCGCGATGTCCTATCTTTAACCGTTTAGGAGATCGAGTAAAATTGAGAATAATAGATATTTGAAAATGTGATATATAAAAACTTTATTCGTTTGTACCTTTATCAACTTTTGAGAGTAAACTTATAGGACCTATTTTATGTAAAATGAGGTGCTAAATCCACTGGTGAAAATTGCGATGTCCTATCTTTAACCGTTTAGGAGATCGAGTAAAATGGAAAATAATAGAAATTTGAAATTGTGATATATAAACATGCTATTCGTTTTTACCTTTATCAACATTTGAGAGTAGACATATAAGACCTATTTTATGTAAAATGAGGTGCTAAATCCACTGGTGAAAACCGCGATGTCCTATCTTTAACCGTTTAGGAGATCGAGTAAAATGGAGAATAATGGATATTTGAAAATGTGATATATAAACATTTTATTCGTTTGTACCTTTATCAACTCTTGAGAGTAGACTTATAGGACTTATTTTATGTAAAATATAGTGCTAAATCCACTGGTGAAAACCGCGATGTCCTATCTTTAACTGTTTAGGAGATCGAGTAAAATGGAGAATAATAGATATTTGAAAATGTGATATATAAACATTTTATTCGTTTTTACCTTTATCAACTCTTGAGAGTAGACTTATTGGACCTATTTTATGTAAAATAATTTTCTAAATCCACTGGTGAAAACCGCGATGTCCTATCTTTAACCGTTTAGGAGATCGAGTAAAATGGAGAATAATGGATATTTGAAAATGTGATATTTAAACATTTTATTCGTTTGTACCTTTATCAACTCTTGAGAGTAGACTTATAGGACCTATTTTATGTAAAATGAGGTGCTAAATCCACTGGTGAAAATTGCGATGTCCTATCTTTAACCGTTTAGGAGATCGAGTAAAATGGAAAATAATAGAAATTTGAAATTGTGATATATAAACATGCTATTCGATTTTACCTTTATCAACATTTGAGAGTAGACATATAAGACCTATTTTATGTAAAATGAGGTGCTAAATCCACTGGTTAAATCCGCGATGTCCTATCTTTAACCGTTTAGGAGATCGAGTAAAATGGAGAATAATAGATATTTGATAATGTGATATATAAACATTTTATTCGTTTGTACCTTTATCAACTCTTAAGAGTAGACTTATAAGACTTATTTTAAGCAAAATGAGGTGCTAAATCCACTGGTGAAAACAGGGATGTCCTATCTTCATTCGTTTAGGAGATCGAGTAAAATGGAGAATAATAGATATTTGAAAATGTGATATATAAAAATTTTATTCGTTTGTACCTTTATCAACTTTTGAGAGTAGACTTATAAGACTTATTTTAAGCAAAATGAGGTGCTAAATCCACTGGTGAAAACAGGGATGTCCTATCTTCAACCGTTTAGGAGATCGAGTAAAATGGAGAATAATAGATATTTGAAAATGTGATATTTAAACATTTTATTCGTTTGTACCATTATCAACTCATGAGAGTAGACTTATAGGACATATTTTATGTAAAATGAGGTGCTAAATCCACTGGTTAAATCCGCGATGTCCTATCTTTAACCGTTTAGGAGATCGAGTAAAATGGAGAATAATAGATATTTGATAATGTGATATATAAACATTTTATTCGTTTGTACCTTTATCAACTCTTGAGAGTAGACTTATAAGACTTATTTTAAGCAAAATGAGGTGATAAATCCACTGGTGAAAACAGGGATGTCCTATCTTCAACCGTTTAGGAGATCGAGTAAAATGGAGAATAATAGATATTTGAAAATGTGATATTTAAACATTTTATTCGTTTGTACCTTTATCAACTCATGAGAGTAGACTTATAGGACATATTTTATGTAAAATGAGGTGCTAAATCCACTGGTGAGAACCGCGATGTCCTATCTTTAACCGTTTAGGAGCTCGAGTAAAATGGAGAATAATAGATATTTGAAAATGTGATATATAAAAATTTTATTCGTTTGTACCTTTATCAACTTTTGAGAGTAGACTTATAGGACCTATTTTATGTAAAATGAGGTGCTAAATCCACTGGTGAAAACCGCGATGTCCTATCTTTAACCGTTTAGGAGATCGAGTAAAATGGAAAATAATAGAAATTTGAAAATGTGATATATAACCATTTTATTCGTTTGTACCTTTATCAACCCTTGAGAGTAGACTTATAGGACATATTTTATGTAAAATGAGGTGCTAAATCCACTGGTGAAAACCGCGATGTCCTATCTTTAACCGTTTAGGAGATCGAGTAAAATGGAGAAAAATAGATATTTGAAAATGTGATATATAAACATTTTATTCGTTTTTACTTTTATCGACTCTTGAGAGTAGACTTATAGGACCTATTTTATGTAAAATGAGGTGCTAAATCCACTGGTGAAAACCACGATGTCCTATTTTTAACCGTTTAGGAGATCGAGTAAAATGGAGAATAATAGATATTTGAAAATGTGATATATAAACATTTTATTCGTTTTTTCCTTTATCAACTCTTGAGAGTAGACTTATATGACTTATTATATGTAAAATGAGGTGCTAAATCCACTGGTGAAAACCGCGATGTTCTATCTTTAACCGTTTAGGAGATCGAGTAAAATGGAGAATAATAGATATTTGATAATGTGATATATAAACATTTTATTCGTTTGTACCTTTATCAACTCTTAAGAGTAGACTTATAAGACTTATTTTAAGCAAAATGAGGTGCTAAATCCACTGGTGAAAACAGGGATGTCCTATCTTCATTCGTTTAGGAGATCGAGTAAAATGGAGAATAATAGATATTTGAAAATGTGATATATAAAAATTTTATTCGTTTGTACCTTTATCAACTTTTGAGAGTAGACTTATAAGACTTATTTTAAGCAAAATGAGGTGCTAAATCCACTGGTGAAAACAGGGATGTCCTATCTTCAACCGTTTAGGAGATCGAGTAAAATGGAGAATAATAGATATTTGAAAATGTGATATTTAAACATTTTATTCGTTTGTACCATTATCAACTCATGAGAGTAGACTTATAGGACATATTTTATGTAAAATGAGGTGCTAAATCCACTGGTTAAATCCGCGATGTCCTATCTTTAACCGTTTAGGAGATCGAGTAAAATGGAGAATAATAGATATTTGATAATGTGATATATAAACATTTTATTCGTTTGTACCTTTATCAACTCTTGAGAGTAGACTTATAAGACTTATTTTAAGCAAAATGAGGTGCTAAATCCACTGGTGAAAACAGGGATGTCCTATCTTCAACCGTTTAGGAGATCGAGTAAAATGGAGAATAATAGATATTTGAAAATGTGATATTTAAACATTTTATTCGTTTGTACCTTTATCAACTCATGAGAGTAGACTTATAGGACATATTTTATGTAAAATGAGGTGCTAAATCCACTGGTGAGAACCGCGATGTCCTATCTTTAACCGTTTAGGAGCTCGAGTAAAATGGAGAATAATAGATATTTGAAAATGTGATATATAAAAATTTTATTCGTTTGTACCTTTATCAACTTTTGAGAGTAGACTTATAGGACCTATTTTATGTAAAATGAGGTGCTAAATCCACTGGTGAAAACCGCGATGTCCTATCTTTAACCGTTTAGGAGATCGAGTAAAATGGAAAATAATAGAAATTTGAAAATGTGATATATAACCATTTTATTCGTTTGTACCTTTATCAACCCTTGAGAGTAGACTTATAGGACATATTTTATGTAAAATGAGGTGCTAAATCCACTGGTGAAAACCGCGATGTCCTATCTTTAACCGTTTAGGAGATCGAGTAAAATGGAGAAAAATAGATATTTGAAAATGTGATATATAAACATTTTATTCGTTTTTACTTTTATCGACTCTTGAGAGTAGACTTATAGGACCTATTTTATGTAAAATGAGGTGCTAAATCCACTGGTGAAAACCACGATGTCCTATTTTTAACCGTTTAGGAGATCGAGTAAAATGGAGAATAATAGATATTTGAAAATGTGATATATAAACATTTTATTCGTTTTTTCCTTTATCAACTCTTGAGAGTAGACTTATATGACTTATTATATGTAAAATGAGGTGCTAAATCCACTGGTGAAAACCGCGATGTTCTATCTTTAACCGTTTAGGAGATCGAGTGAAATGGAGAATAATAGATATTTTAAAATGTGATATATAAACATTTTATTCGTTTGTACCTTTATCAACTCTTGAGAGGAAACTTATAGGTCTTATTTTATGTAAAATGAGGTACTAAATCCTCTGGTGAAAACCGCGATGTCCTATCTTTAACCGTTTAGGAGATCGAGTAAAATGGAGAATAATAGATATTTTAAAATGTGATATATAAACATTTTATTCGTTTGTACCTTTATCAACTCTTAAGAGTAGACTTATAGGACTTATTTTATGTAAAATAAGGTGCTAAATCCACTGGTGAAAACCGCGATGTCCTATCTTTAACCGTTTAGGAGATCGAGTAAAATGGAGAATAATAGATATTTGAAAATGTGATATATAAACATTTTATTCGTTTGTACCTTTATCAACTCTTGAGAGTAGTCTTATAGGACTTATTTTATGTTAAATGAGGTGCTAAATCCACTGGTAAAAACCGCGATGTCCTATCTTGAACCGTTTAGAAGATCGAGTAAAATGGAGAAACATAGATATTTGAAAATGTGATATATAAACATTTTATTCGTTTGTACCTTTATCAACCCTTGAGAGTAGACTTATAGGACATATTTTATGTAAAATGAGGTGCTAAATCCACTGGTGAAAACCGCGATGTCCTATCTTTAACCGTTTAGGAGATCGAGTAAAATGGAGAATAATAGATATTTGAAAATGTGATATATAAACATTTTATTCGTTTGTACCTTGATCAACTCTTGAGGGTAGACTTATAGGACTTATTTTATGTAAAATGAGGTGCTAAATCCACTGGTAAAAACCGAGATGTCCTATCTTTAACCGTTTAGGAGATCGAGTAAAATTGAGAATAATAGATATTTGAAAATGTGATATATAAAAATTTTATTCGTTTGTACCTTTATCAACTTTTGAGAGTAGACTTATAGGACCTATTTTGTGTAAAATGAGGTGCTAAATCCACTGGTAAAAACCGCGATGTCCTATCTTTAACCGTTTAGGAGATCGAGTAAAATGGAGAATAATAGGAATTTGAAAATGTGATATATAAACATTTTATTCGTTTGTACCTTTATCAACTCTTGACAGTAGACTTATAGGACCTATTTTATGTAAAATGAGGTGCTAAATCCACTGGTGAAAACCGCGATGTCCTATCTTTAACCGTTTAGGAGATCGAGTAAAATGGAGAATAATAGATATTTGAAAATGTGATATTTAAACATTTTATTCGTTTGTACCTTTATCAACTCTTGAGAGTAGATTTATAGGACCTATTTTATGTAAAATGAGGTGCTAAATCCACTGGTGAAAACCGCGATGTCCTGTCTTTAACCGTTTAGGAGATCGAGTAAAATGGATAATAATAGATATTTGAAAATGTGATATATAAACATTTTATTCGTTTGTACCTTGATCAACTCTGGAGGGTTGACTTATAGGACATATTTTATGTAAAATGAGGTGCTAAATCCACTGGTGAAAACCGCGATGCCCTATCTTTAACCGTTTAGGAGATCGAGTAAAATTGAGAATAATAGATATTTGAAAATGTGATATATAAACATTTTATTTGTTTGTACCTTTATCAACTCTTGAGAGTAGACTTATAGGACCTATTTTATGTAAAATGAGGTGCTAAATCCACTGGTGAAAACCGCGATGTCCTATCTTTAACCGTTTAGGAGATCGAGTAAAATGGAGAATAATGGATATTTGAAAATGTGATATATAAGCATTTTATTCGTTTGTACCTTTATCAACTCTTGAGAGTAGACTTATAGGACTTATTTTATGTAAAATATAGTGCTAAATCCACTGGTGAAAACCGCGATGTCCTATCTTTAACTGTTTAGGAGATCGAGTAAAATGGAGAATAATAGATATTTGAAAATGTGATATATAAACATTTTATTCGTTTTTACCTTTATCAACTCTTGAGAGTAGACTTATTGGACCTATTTTATGTAAAATAATTTTCTAAATCCACTGGTGAAAACCGCGATGTCCTATCTTTAACCGTTTAGGAGATCGAGTAAAATGGAGAATAATGGATATTTAAAAATGTGATATTTAAACATTTTATTCGTTTGTACCTTTATCAACTCTTGAGAGTAGACTTATAGGACCTATTTTATGTAAAATGAGGTGCTAAATCCACTGGTGAAAACCGCGATGTCCTGTCTTTAACCGTTTAGGAGATCGAGTAAAATGGAGAATAATAGATATTTGAAAATGTGATATATAAACATTTTATTCGTTTGTACCTTTATCAACCCTTGAGAGTAGACTTATAGGACATATTTTATGTAAAATGAGGTGCTAAATCCACTGGTGAAAACCGCGATGTCCTATCTTTAACCGTTTAGGAGATCGAGTAAAATGGAGAATAATAGATATTTGAAAATGTGATATTTAAACATTTTATTCGTTTGTACCTTTATCAACTCTTGAGAGTAGATTTATAGGACCTATTTTATGTAAAATGAGGTGCTAAATCCACTGGTGAAAACCGCGATGTCCTGTCTTTAACCGTTTAGGAGATCGAGTAAAATGGATAATAATAGATATTTGAAAATGTGATATATAAACATTTTATTCGTTTGTACCTTGATCAACTCTGGAGGGTTGACTTATAGGACATATTTTATGTAAATTGAGGTGCTAAATCCACTGGTGAAAACCGCGATGCCCTATCTTTAACCGTTTAGGAGATCGAGTTAAATTGAGAATAATAGATATTTGAAAATGTGATATATAAACATTTTATTTGTTTGTACCTTTATCAACTCTTGAGAGTAGACTTATAGGACCTATTTTATGTAAAATGAGGTGCTTAATCCACTGGTGAAAACCGCGATGTCCTATCTTTAACCGTTTAGGAGATCGAGTAAAATGGAGAATAATGGATATTTGAAAATGTGATATATAAGCATTTTATTCGTTTGTACCTTTATCAACTCTTGAGAGTAGACTTATAGGACTTATTTTATGTAAAATATAGTGCTAAATCCACTGGTGAAAACCGCGATGTCCTATCTTTAACTGTTTAGGAGATCGAGTAAAATGGAGAATAATAGATATTTGAAAATGTGATATATAAACATTTTATTCGTTTTTACCTTTATCAACTCTTGAGAGTAGACTTATTGGACCTATTTTATGTAAAATAATTTTCTAAATCCACTGGTGAAAACCGCGATGTCCTATCTTTAACCGTTTAGGAGATCGAGTAAAATGGAGAATAATGGATATTTAAAAATGTGATATTTAAACATTTTATTCGTTTGTACCTTTATCAACTCTTGAGAGTAGACTTATAGGACCTATTTTATGTAAAATGAGGTGCTAAATCCACTGGTGAAAACCGCGATGTCCTGTCTTTAACCGTTTAGGAGATCGAGTAAAATGGAGAATAATAGATATTTGAAAATGTGATATATAAACATTTTATTCGTTTGTACCTTTATCAACCCTTGAGAGTAGACTTATAGGACATATTTTATGTAAAATGAGGTGCTAAATCCACTGGTGAAAACCGTGATGTCCTATCTTTAACCGTTTAGGAGATCGAGTAAAATTGAGAATAATAGATATTTGAAAATGTGATATATAAAAACTTTATTCGTTTGTACCTTTATCAACTTTTGAGAGTAAACTTATAGGACCTATTTTATGTAAAATGAGGTGCTAAATCCACTGGTGAAAATTGCGATGTCCTATCTTTAACCGTTTAGGAGATCGAGTAAAATGGAAAATAATAGAAATTTGAAATTGTGATATATAAACATGCTATTCGTTTTTACCTTTATCAACATTTGAGAGTAGACATATAAGACCTATTTTATGTAAAATGAGGTGCTAAATCCACTGGTTAAATCCGCGATGTCCTATCTTTAACCGTTTAGGAGATCGAGTAAAATGGAGAATAATAGATATTTGATAATGTGATATATAAACATTTTATTCGTTTGTACCTTTATCAACTCTTGAGAGTAGACTTATAAGACTTATTTTAAGCAAAATGAGGTGCTAAATCCACTGGTGAAAACAGGGATGTCCTATCTTCAACCGTTTAGGAGATCGAGTAAAATGGAGAATAATAGATATTTGAAAATGTGATATATAAAAATTTTATTCGTTTTTACCTTTATCAACTTTTGAGAGTAGACTTATAAGACTTATTTTAAGCAAAATGAGGTGCTAAATCCACTGGTGAAAACAGGGATGTTCTATCTTCAACCGTTTAGGAGATCGAGTAAAATGGAGAATAATAGATATTTGAAAATGTGATATTTAAACATTTTATTCGTTTGTACCATTGTGAACTCATGAGAGTAGACTTATAGGACATATTTTATGTAAAATGAGGTGCTAAATCCACTGGTTAAATCCGCGATGTCCTATCTTTAACCGTTTAGGAGATCGAGTAAAATGGAGAATAATAGATATTTGATAATGTGATATATAAACATTTTATTCGTTTGTACCTTTATCAACTCTTGAGAGTAGACTTATAAGACTTATTTTAAGCAAAATGAGGTGCTAAATCCACTGGTGAAAACAGGGATGTCCTATCTTCAACCGTTTAGGAGATCGAGTAAAATGGAGAATAATAGATATTTGAAAATGTGATATTTAAACATTTTATTCGTTTGTACCTTTATCAACTCATGAGAGTAGCCTTATAGGACATATTTTATGTAAAATGAGGTGCTAAATCCACTGGTGAAAACCGCGATGTCCTATCTTTAACCGTTTAGGAGATCGAGTAAAATGGAGAATAATAGATATTTGAAAATGTGATATATAAAAATTTTATTCGTTTGTACCTTTATCAACTTTTGAGAGTAGACTTATAGGACCTATTTTATGTAAAATGAGGTGCTAAATCCACTGGTGAAAACCGCGATGTCCTATCTTTAACCGTTTAGGAGATCAAGTAAAATGGAAAATAATAGAAATTTGAAAATGTGATATATAATCATTTTATTCGTTTGTACCTTTATCAACCCTTGAGAGTAGACTTATAGGACATATTTTATGTAAAATGAGGTGCTAAATCCACTGGTGAAAACCGCGATGTCCTATCTTTAACCGTTTAGGAGATCGAGTAAAATGGAGAAAAATAGATATTTGAAAATGTGATATATAAACATTTTATTCGTTTTTACCTTTATCGACTCTTGAGAGTAGACTTATAGGACCTATTTTATGTAAAATGAGGTGCTAAATCCACTGGTGAAAACCACGATGTCCTATTTTTAACCGTTTAGGAGATCGAGTAAAATGGAGAATAATAGATATTTGAAAATGTGATATATAAACATTTTATTCGTTTTTACCTTTATCAACTCTTGAGAGTAGACTTATATGACTTATTATATGTAAAATGAGGTGCTAAATCCACTGGTGAAAACCGCGATGTTCTATCTTTAACCGTTTAGGAGATCGAGTGAAATGGAGAATAATAGATATTTTAAAATGTGATATATAAACATTTTATTCGTTTGTACCTTTATCAACTCTTGAGAGGAAACTTATAGGTCTTATTTTATGTAAAATGAGGTACTAAATCCTCTGGTGAAAACCGCGATGTCCTATCTTTAACCGTTTAGGAGATCGAGTAAAATGGAGAATAATAGATATTTTAAAATGTGATATATAAACATTTTATTCGTTTGTACCTTTATCAACTCTTAAGAGTAGACTTATAGGACTTATTTTATGTAAAATAAGGTGCTAAATCCTCTTATGAAAACCGCGATGTCCTATCTTTAACAGTTTAGGAGATCGAGTAAAATGGAGAATAATAGATATTTGAAAATGTGATATATAAACATTTTATTCGTTTTTACCTTTATCAACTCTTGAGAGTAGACTTATAGGACCTATTTTATGTAAAATGAGGTGCTAAGTCCAATGGTGAAAACCGCGATGTGATATCTTTAACCGTTTAGGAGATCGAGTAAAATGGAGAATAATTGATATTTGATAATGTGATATATAAACATTTTATTCGTTTGTACCTTTATCAACTCTTGAGAGTGGACTTATAGGACCTATTTTATGTAAAATGAGGTGCTAAATCCACTGGTAAAAACCGCGATGTCCTATCTTTAACCGTTTAGGAGATCGAGTAAAATGGAGAATAAATAGATATTTGAAAATGTGATATATAAACATTTTATTCGTTTTTACCTTTATCAACTCTTGAGAGTAGTCTAATAGGACTTATTTTATGTAAAATGAGGTATTAAATCCACTGGTGAAAACCGCGATGTCCTATCTTTAACCGTTTAGGAGATCGAGTAAAATGGAGAATAATAGATATTTGAAAATGTGATATATAAACATTTTATTCGTTTGTACCTTTATCAACTCATGAGAGTAGACTTATAGGACATATTTTATGTAAAATGAGGTGCTAAATCCACTGGTAAAAACCGCGATGTCCCATCTATAACCGTTTAGGAGATCGAGTAAAATGGAGAATAATAAATATTTGATAATGTGATATATAAACATTTTATTCGTTAGTACCTTTATCAACACTTGAGAGTAGACTTATAGGACCTATTTCATGTAAAATGAGGTGCTAAATCCACTGGTGAAAACCTCGATGTCCTATCTTTAACCGTTTAGGAGATCGAGTAAAATGGAGAATAATAGATATTTGAAAATGGGATATATAAACATTTTATTCGTTTTTACCTTTATCAACTCTTGAGAGTAGACTTATAGGACCTATTTTATGTAAAATGAGGTGCTAAGTCCAATGGTGAAAACCGCGATGTGATATCTTTAACCGTTTAGGAGATCGAGTAAAATGGAGAATAATTGATATTTGATAATGTGATATATAAACATTTTATTCGTTTGTACCTTTATCAACTCTTGAGAGTAGACTTATAAGACTTATTTTATGTAAAATAAGGTGCTAAATCCTCTGGTGAAAACCGCGATGTCCTATCTTTTACCGTTTAGGAGATCGAGTAAAATGGAGAATAATAGATATTTGAAAATGTGATATATAAACATTTTATTCGTTTGTACCTTTATCAACTCTTGAGAGTAGACTTATATGACTTATTTTATGTTAAATGAGGTGCTAAATCCACTGGTAAAAACCGCGATGTCCTATCTATAACCGTTTAGAAGATCAAGTAAAATGGAGAACAATAGATATTTTAAAATGTGATATATAAACATTTTATTCGTTTGTACCTTTATCAACTCTTAAGAGTAGACTTATAGGACTTCTTTTATGTAAAATATGGTGCTAAATCCACTGGTGAAAACCGCGATGTCCTATCTTTAACCGTTTAGGAGATCGAGTAAAATAGAAAATAATACATATTTGAAAATGTGATATATAAACATTTTATTCGTTTGTACCTTTATCAACTCTTGAGAGTAGACTTATAAGACTTATTTTAGGTAAAATGAGGTGCTAAATCCACTGGTTAAAACCGCGATGTCCTATCTTTAACCGTTTAGGAGATCGAGTAAAATGGAGAATAATAGATATTTGAAAATGTGATATATAAACATTTTATTTGTTTGTACCTTTATCAACTCTTGAGAGCAGACTTATAGGACCTATTTTATGTAAAATGAGGTGCTTAATCCACTGGTGAAAACCGCGATGTCCTATCTTGAACCGTTTAGAAGATTGAGTAAAATGGAGAAAAATAAATATTTGAAAATGTGATATATAAACATTTTATTCGTTTGTACCTTTATCAACTCTTGAGAGTGGACTTATAGGACCTATTTTATGTAAAATGAGGTGCTAAATCCACTGGTGAAAACCGCGATGTCCTATCTTTAACCGTTTAGGAGATCGAGTAAAATAGAAAATAATACATATTTGAAAATGTGATATATAAACATTTTATTCGTTTGTACCTTTATCAACTCTTGAGAGTAGACTTATAAGACTTATTTTAGGTAAAATGAGGTGCTAAATCCACTGATGAAAACCGCGATGTCCTGTCTTTAACCGTTTAGGAGATCGAGTAAAATGGAGAATAATAGATATTTGAAAATGTGGTATTTAAATATTTTATTCGTTTGTACCTTGATCAACTCTTGAGGGTAGACTTATAGGACTTATTTTATGTAAAATGCGGTGTTTAATCCACTGGTGAAAACCGCGATGTCCTATCTTTAACCGTTTAGAAGATGGAGTAAAATGGAGAATAATAGATATTTGAAAATGTGATATATAAACATTTTATTTGTTTGTACCTTTATCAACTCTTGAGAGTAGACTTATAGGACCTATTTCATGTAAAATGAGGTGCTAAGTCCAATGGTGAAAACCGCGATGTGATATCTTTAACCGTTTAGGAGATCGAGTAAAATGGAGAATAATTGATATTTGATAATGTGATATATAAACATTTTATTCGTTAGTACCTTTATCAACTCTTGAGGGTAGACTTATAGGACTTATTTTATGTAAAATGAGGTGCTAAATCCACTGGTAAAAACCGAGTGATATATAAAAATTTTATTCGTTTTTACCTTTATCAACTCTTGAGAGTAGACTTATAGGACTTATTTTAAGTAAAATGAGGTGCTAAATCCATTGGTGAAAACCGCAATGTCCTATGTTTAACCGTTTAGGAGATCGAGTAAAATGGAGAATAATAGATATTTGAAAATGTGATATATAAACATTTTATTCGTTTTTACCTTTATCAACTCTTGAGAGTAGACTTATAGGACCTATTTTATGAAATATAAGGTTCTCAATCCACTGGTGAAAACCGCGATGTCCTATCATTAACCGTTTAGGAGATCGAGTAAAATGGAGAATAATAGATATTTGATAATGTGATATATGAACATTGTATTCGTTTGTACCTTTATCAACTCTTGAGAGTAGACTTATAGGACTTATTTTATGTTAAATGAGGTGTTAAATCCACTGGTGAAGACCGCGATGTCCTATCTTCAACCGTTTAGGAGATCGAGTAAAATGGAGAATAATAGATATTTGAAAATGTGATATATAAAAATTTTATTCGTTTGTACCTTTATCAACTTTTGAGAGTAGACTTATAGGACTTATTTTATGTAAAATGAGGTGCTAAATCCACTGGTGAAATCCTCGATGTCCTATCTTTAACCGTTTAGGAGATCGAGTAAAATGGAGAATAATAGATATTTGAAAATGTGATATTTAAACATTTTATTCGTTTGTACCTTTATCAACTCTTAAAAGTAGACTTATAGGACCTATTTTATGTAAAATGAGGTGCTAAATCCACTGGTGAAATCCTCGATGTAATATCATTAACCGTTTAGGAGATTGAGTATAATGGTGAATAATACATATTTGAAAATGTGATATTTAAACATTTTATTCGTTTGTACCTTGATCAACTCTTGAGGGTAGACTTATAGGACTTATTTTATGTAAAATGATGTGCTAAATCCACTGGTAAAAACCGCGATGTCCTATCTTTAACCATTTAGGAGATCGAGTATAATGGAGAATAATAGATATTTGATAATATGATATATAAACATTTTATTCGTTTATTCCTTCATCAACTCATGAGAGTAGACTTATAGGACTTATTTTATGTGAAATGAGGTGCTAAATCTACTGGTGAAAACCGCGATGTTCCAACTTTGACCGTTTAGGAGATCGAGTAAAATGGAGAATAATGGATACTTGAAAATGTGATATATAAACATTTTATTCGTTTGTACCTTTATCAACCCTTGAGAGTAGACTTATAGGACATATTTTATGTAAAATGAGGTTCTAAATCCACTGGTGAAAACCGCGATGTCCTATCTTTAACCGTTTAGGAGATCGAGTATAATGGAGAATAATAGATATTTGATAATATGATATATAAACATTTTATTCGTTTGTTCCTTCATCAACTCATGAGAGTAGACTTATAGGACTAATTTTATGTAAAATGAGGTGCTAAATCCACGGGTAAAAACCGCGATGTCCTATTTTTAACCGTTTAGGAGATCGAGTAAAATGGAGAATAATAGATATTTGAAAATGTGATATATAAAAATTTTATTCAGTTGTCAAAGAATGACGGCTGTCAAAAATGTCAGCTGTCAAAAAATGACAGATGTCAAGAATGACAGATGTCAAAAAATGACAAATGTCAAGAATGACAAATGTCAAAAATGACAGATGTCAAAATTGACAGATGTCAAAAATGACAGAGGTCAGGAATGACAGCTGGCAAAAAATGACAGATGTCAAGAATGACAGATGTCTAAAAATAACAGTTGTTATATAACTAATTTTATATAAAATGGTATGCTAAATTGACTGATAACCGCGATGTCCCATTTTTAACCTTTTAGGAGATCGAGTAAAATGGAGAAGAGATATTTGAAAATGTGATATATAAACAATTTATTCGTTTGTTCCATTATCAACTCTTGAGAGTAGACTTATAGGACCTATTTTATGTAAAATGAGGTGCTAAATCCACTGGTGAAAACCGCGATGTCCTATCTTAAACCATTTAGGAGATCGAGTAAAATGGAGAAAAATAGATATTTGAAAATGTGATATATAAACATTTTATTCGTTTTTACCTTTATCAACTCTTGAGAGTAGACTTATATGACTTATTTTATGTAAAATGGGGTGCTTAATCCACTGATGAAAACCGCGATGTCCTATCTTTAACCGTTTAGGAGATCGAGTAAAATGGAGAATAATAGATATTTGAAAATGTGATATATAAACGTTTTATTCGTTTGTACCTTTATCAACTCTTGAGAGTAGACTTATATGACTTATTTTATGTAAAATGGGGTGCCAAATCCACTTGTGAAAACCGCGATGTCCTATCTTTAACCGTTTAGGAGATCGAGTAAAATGGAGAATAATAGATATTTGAAAATGTGATATATAAACATTTTATTCGTTTGTACCTTTATCAACTCTTAAAAGTAGACTTATAGGACCTATTTTATGTAAAATGAGGTGCTAAATCCACTGGTGAATTCCTCGATGTAATATCATTAACCGTTTAGGAGATCGAGTATAATGGAGAATAATACATATTTGAAAATGTGATATATAAACATTTTATTCGTTTGTACCTATATCAACTCTTGACAGTAGACTTATAAGACTTATTTTATGTAAAATGAGGTGCTAAATCCACTGGTGAAATCCTCGATGTAATATCATTAACCGCTTAGGAGATCGAGTATAATGGAGAATAATACATATTTGAAAATGTGATATATAAACATTTTATTCGTTTGTACCTATATCAACTCTTGATAGTAGACTTATAAGACTTATTTTATGT
Organism: Silvanus unidentatus; assembly: GCA_963930825.1. Taxonomy (NCBI): domain Eukaryota; kingdom Metazoa; phylum Arthropoda; class Insecta; order Coleoptera; family Silvanidae; genus Silvanus; species Silvanus unidentatus. Next base: position 8,685,551 of record OZ005762.1, read on the forward strand.
AAAATGAGGTGCTAAATCCACTGGTGAAATCCTCGATGTAATATCATTAACCGTTTAGGAGATTGAGTATAATGGAGAATAATACATATTTGAAAATGTGATATTTAAACATTTTATTCGTTTGTACCTTGATCAACTCTTGAGGGTAGACTTATAGGACTTATTTTATGTAAAATGATGTGCTAAATCCACTGGTAAAAATTGCGATGTCCTATCTTTAACCATTTAGGAGATCGAGTATAATGGAGAATAATAGATATTTGATAATATGATATATAAACATTTTATTCGTTTGTTCCTTCATCAACTCATGAGAGTAGACTTATAGGACTTATTTTATGTGAAATGAGGTGCTAAATCTACTGGCGAAAACCGCGATGTTCCAACTTTGACCGTTTAGGAGATCGAGTAAAATGGAGAATAATGGATACTTGAAAATGTGATATATAAACATTTTATTCGTTTGTACCTTTATCAACCCTTGAGAGTAGACTTATAGGACATATTTTATGTAAAATGAGGTTCTAAATCCACTGGTGAAAACCGCGATGTCCTATCTTTAACCGTTTAGGAGATCGAGTATAATGGAGAATAATAGATATTTGATAATATGATATATAAACATTTTATTCGTTTGTTCCTTCATCAGCTCATGAGAGTAGACTTATAGGACTAATTTTATGTAAAATGAGGTGCTAAATCCACGGGTAAAAACCGCGATGTCCTATTTTTAACCGTTTAGGAGATCGAGTAAAATGAAGAATAATAGATATTTGAAAATGTGATATATAAAAATTTTATTCAGTTGTCAAAGAATGACGGCTGTCAAAAAATGACAGATGTCAAAAAATGACAAATGTCAAGAATGACAGATGTCAAAATTGACAGATGTCAAAAATGACAGAGGTCAGGAATGACAGCTGGCAAAAAATGACAGATGTCAAGAATGACAGATGTCTAAAAATAACAGTTGTTATATAACTAATTTTATATAAAATGGTATGCTAAATTGACTGATAACCGCGATGTCCTATTTTTAACCGTTTAGGAGATCGAGTAAAATGGAGAATAATAGATATTTGAAAATGTAATATATAAAAATTTTATTCAGTTGTCAAAGAATGACGGCTGTCAAAAATGTCAGCTGTCAAAAAATGACAGATGTCAAGAATGACAGATGTCAAAAAATGACAAATGTCAAGAATGACAAATGTCAAAAATGACAGATGTCAAAATTGACAGATGTCAAAAATGACAGAGGTCAGGAATGACAGCTGGCAAAAAATGACAGATGTCAAGAATGACAGATGTCTAAAAATAACAGTTGTTATATAACTAATTTTATATAATATGGTATGCTAAATTGACTGATAACCGCGATGTCCTATCTTAAACCATTTAGGAGATCGAGTAAAATGGAGAAAAATAGATATTTGAAAATGTGATATATAAACATTTTATTCGTTTTTACCTTTATCAACTCTTGAGAGTAGACTTATAGGACCTATTTTATGTAAAATGGGGTGCTTAATCCATTGATGAAAACCGCGATGTCCTATCTTTAACCGTTTAGGAGATCGAGTAAAATGGAGAATAATAGATATTTGAAAATGTGGTATATAAACATTTTATTCGTTTGTACCTTGATCAACTCTGGAGGGTAGACTTATAGGACTTATTTTATGTAAAATGAGGTGCTAAATCCACTGGTAAAAACCGAGATGTCCTATCTTTAACCGTTTAGGAGATCGAGTATAATGGAGAATAATAGATATTTGATAATATGATATATAAACATTTTATTCGTTTTTACCTTTATCAACTCTTGAGAGTAGACTTATATGACTTATTTTATGTAAAATGGGGTGCTTAATCCATTGATGAAAACCGCGATGTCCTATCTTTAACCGTTTAGGAGATCGAGTAAAATGGAGAATAATAGATATTTGAAAATGTGGTATATAAACATTTTATTCGTTTGTACCTTGATCAACTCTGGAGGGTAGACTTATAGGACTTATTTTATGTAAAATGAGGTGCTAAATCCACGGGTAAAAACCGCGATGTCCTATTTTTAACCGTTTAGGAGATCGAGTAAAATGGAGAATAATAGATATTTGAAAATGTGATATATAAACATTTTATTCAGTTGTCAAAGAATGACGGCTGTCAAAAATGTCAGCTGTCAAAAAATGACAGATGTCATAAAATGACAAATGTCAAGAATGACAAATGTCAAAAATGACAGAAGTCAAAATTGACAGATGTCAAAAATGACAGAGGTCAGGAATGACAGCTGGCAAAAAATGACAGATGTCAAGAATGACAGATGTCAAGAGGGACAGATGTCAAAAAATGACAAATGTCAAGATTGACAACTGTCAAAAAATGACAGATGTCAAAAATTACAGCTATCAAAAAATCATAGATGTCAAGAATGACTGATGTCTAAAAATGACAGTTGTTATATAACTAATTTTATATAAAATGGTATGCTAAATTGACTGATAACCGCGATGTCCTATTTTTAACCTTTTAGGAGATCGAGTAAAATGGAGAAGAGATATTTGAAAATGTGATATATAAACATTTTATTCGTTTGTTCCTTTATCAACTCTTGAGAGTAGACTTATAGGACTTATTTTATGTAAAATGAGGTGCTAAATCCACTTGTGAAAACCGCGATGTCCTATCTTTCACCGTTTAGGAGATCGAGTAAAATGGAGAATAATAGATATTTGATAATGTGATATATAAACATTTTATTCGTTTGTACCTTTATCAACTCTTGAGAGTAGACTTATAGGACATATTTTATGTAAAATGAGGTGCTAAATCCACTGGTGAAAACCGCGATGTCCTATCTTTTACCGTTTAGGAGATCGAGTAAAATGGAGAATAATAGATATTTGAAAATGTGATATATAAACATTTTATTCGTTTGTACCATGATCAACTCTTGAGGGTAGACTTATAGGACTTATTTTATGTAAAATGAGGTGCTAAATCCACTGGTAAAAACCGCGATGTCCTATCTTTAACCGTTTAGGAGATCAAGTAAAATTGAGAATAATAGATATTTGAAAATGTGATATATAAAAATTTTATTCGTTTGTACCTTTATCAACTCTTGAGAGTAGACTTATAGGACTTATTTTATGTAAAATGAGGTGCTAAATCCACTGGTAAAAACCGCGATGTCCTATCTTTAACCGTTTAGGAGATGGAGTAAAATGGAGAATAATAGATATTTGAAAATGTGATATTTAAACATTTTATTCGTTTGTACCTTTATCAACTCTTGAGAGTAGACTTATAGGACCTATTTTATGTAAAATGAGGTGCTAAATCCACTGGTGAAAACCGCGATGTCCTATCTTTAACCGTGTAGGAGATCGAGTATAATGGAGAATAATAGATATTTGATAATATGATATATAAACATTTTATTCGTTTGTTCCTTCATCAACTCATGAGAGTAGACTTATAGGACTAATTTTATGTAAAGTGAGGTGCTAAATCCACGGGTAAAAACCGCGATGTCCTATTTTTAACCGTTTAGGAGATCGAGTAAAATGGAGAATAATAGATATTTGAAAATGTGATATATAAACATTTTATTCAGTTGTCAAAGAATGACGGCTGTCAAAAATGTCAGCTGTCAAAAAATGACAGATGTCAAGAATGACAGATGTCAAAAAATGACAAATGTCAAGAATGACAAATGTCAAAAATGACAGATGTCGAAATTGACAGATGTCAAAAATGACAGAGGTTAGGAATGACAGCTGGCAAAAAATGACCGATGTCAAGAATGACAGATGTCAAAAAATGACAGATGTCAAAAATGACAAATGTCAAGAATGACAGATGTCAAGAGTGACAGATGTCAAGAATGACAGATGTCAAAAGTGACAGACATCAAGAATAACAGATGTCAAAAAGTGACAAATGTCAAGATTGACAACTGTCAAAAAATGACAGATGTCAAAAATTACAGCTATCAAAAAATCATAGATGTCAAGAATGACAGATGTCTAAAAATGACAGTTGTTATATAACTAATTTTATATAAAATGGTATGCTAAATTGACTGATAACCGCGATGTCCTATTTTTAACCTTTTAGGAGATCTAGTAAAATGGAGAAGAGATATTTGAAAATGTGATATATAAACATTGTATTCGTTTGTTCCATTATCAACTCTTGAGAGTAGACTTATAGGACTTATTTTAAGTAAAATGAGGTGCTAAATCCATTGGTGAAAACCGCAATGTCCTATGTTTAACCGTTTAGGAGATCGAGTAAAATGGAGAATAATAGATATTTGAAAATGTGATATATAAACATTTTATTCGTTTTTACCTTTATCAACTCTTGAGAGTAGACTTATAGGACCTATTTTATGAAATATAAGGTTCTCAATCCACTGGTGAAAACCGCGATGTCCTATCATTAACCGTTTAGGAGATCGAGTAAAATGGAGAATAATAGATATTTGATAATGTGATATATGAACATTGTATTCGTTTGTACCTTTATCAACTCTTGAGAGTAGACTTATAGGACTTATTTTATGTTAAATGAGGTGTTAAATCCACTGGTGAAGACCGCGATGTCCTATCTTCAACCGTTTAGGAGATCGAGTAAAATGGAGAATAATAGATATTTGAAAATGTGATATATAAAAATTTTATTCGTTTGTACCTTTATCAACTCTTGAGAGTAGACTTATAGGACTTATTTTATGTAAAATGAGGTGCTAAATCCACTGGTGAAATCCTCGATGTCCTATCTTTAACCGTTTAGGAGATCGAGTAAAATGGAGAATAATAGATATTTGAAAATGTGATATTTAAACATTTTATTCGTTTGTACCTTTATCAACTCTTAAAAGTAGACTTATAGGACCTATTTTATGTAAAATGAGGTGCTAAATCCACTGGTGAAATCCTCGATGTAATATCATTAACCGTTTAGGAGATTGAGTATAATGGTGAATAATACATATTTGAAAATGTGATATTTAAACATTTTATTCGTTTGTACCTTGATCAACTCTTGAGGGTAGACTTATAGGACTTATTTTATGTAAAATGATGTGCTAAATCCACTGGTAAAAACCGCGATGTCCTATCTTTAACCATTTAGGAGATCGAGTATAATGGAGAATAATAGATATTTGATAATATGATATATAAACATTTTATTCGTTTATTCCTTCATCAACTCATGAGAGTAGACTTATAGGACTTATTTTATGTGAAATGAGGTGCTAAATCTACTGGTGAAAACCGCGATGTTCCAACTTTGACCGTTTAGGAGATCGAGTAAAATGGAGAATAATGGATACTTGAAAATGTGATATATAAACATTTTATTCGTTTGTACCTTTATCAACCCTTGAGAGTAGACTTATAGGACATATTTTATGTAAAATGAGGTTCTAAATCCACTGGTGAAAACCGCGATGTCCTATCTTTAACCGTTTAGGAGATCGAGTATAATGGAGAATAATAGATATTTGATAATATGATATATAAACATTTTATTCGTTTGTTCCTTCATCAACTCATGAGAGTAGACTTATAGGACTAATTTTATGTAAAATGAGGTGCTAAATCCACGGGTAAAAACCGCGATGTCCTATTTTTAACCGTTTAGGAGATCGAGTAAAATGGAGAATAATAGATATTTGAAAATGTGATATATAAAAATTTTATTCAGTTGTCAAAGAATGACGGCTGTCAAAAATGTCAGCTGTCAAAAAATGACAGATGTCAAGAATGACAGATGTCAAAAAATGACAAATGTCAAGAATGACAAATGTCAAAAATGACAGATGTCAAAATTGACAGATGTCAAAAATGACAGAGGTCAGGAATGACAGCTGGCAAAAAGTGACAGATGTCAAGAATGACAGATGTCTAAAAATAACAGTTGTTATATAACTAATTTTATATAAAATGGTATGCTAAATTGACTGATAACCGCGATGTCCCATTTTTAACCTTTTAGGAGATCGAGTAAAATGGAGAAGAGATATTTGAAAATGTGATATATAAACAATTTATTCGTTTGTTCCATTATCAACTCTTGAGAGTAGACTTATAGGACCTATTTTATGTAAAATGAGGTGCTAAATCCACTGGTGAAAACCGCGATGTCCTATCTTAAACCATTTAGGAGATCGAGTAAAATGGAGAAAAATAGATATTTGAAAATGTGATATATAAACATTTTATTCGTTTTTACCTTTATCAACTCTTGAGAGTAGACTTATATGACTTATTTTATGTAAAATGGGGTGCTTAATCCACTGATGAAAACCGCGATGTCCTATCTTTAACCGTTTAGGAGATCGAGTAAAATGGAGAATAATAGATATTTGAAAATGTGATATATAAACGTTTTATTCGTTTGTACCTTTATCAACTCTTGAGAGTAGACTTATATGACTTATTTTATGTAAAATGGGGTGCTAAATCCACTTGTGAAAACCGCGATGTCCTATCTTTAACCGTTTAGGAGATCGAGTAAAATGGAGAATAATAGATATTTGAAAATGTGATATATAAACATTTTATTCGTTTGTACCTTTATCAACTCTTAAAAGTAGACTTATAGGACCTATTTTATGTAAAATGAGGTGCTAAATCCACTGGTGAATTCCTCGATGTAATATCATTAACCGTTTAGGAGATCGAGTATAATGGAGAATAATACATATTTGAAAATGTGATATATAAACATTTTATTCGTTTGTACCTATATCAACTCTTGACAGTAGACTTATAAGACTTATTTTATGTAAAATGAGGTGCTAAATCCACTGGTGAAATCCTCGATGTAATATCATTAACCGCTTAGGAGATCGAGTATAATGGAGAATAATACATATTTGAAAATGTGATATATAAACATTTTATTCGTTTGTACCTATATCAACTCTTGATAGTAGACTTATAAGACTTATTTTATGTAAAATGAGGTGCTAAATCCACTGGTGAAATCCTCGATGTAATATCATTAACCGTTTAGGAGATTGAGTATAATGGAGAATAATACATATTTGAAAATGTGATATTTAAACATTTTATTCGTTTGTACCTTGATCAACTCTTGAGGGTAGACTTATAGGACTTATTTTATGTAAAATGATGTGCTAAATCCACTGGTAAAAATTGCGATGTCCTATCTTTAACCATTTAGGAGATCGAGTATAATGGAGAATAATAGATATTTGATAATAAATATATAAACATTTTATTCGTTTGTTCCTTCATCAACTCATGAGAGTAGACTTATAGGACTTATTTTATGTGAAATGAGGTGCTAAATCTACTGGCGAAAACCGCGATGTTCCAACTTTGACCGTTTAGGAGATCGAGTAAAATGGAGAATAATGGATACTTGAAAATGTGATATATAAACATTTTATTCGTTTGTACCTTTATCAACCCTTGAGAGTAGACTTATAGGACATATTTTATGTAAAATAAGGTTCTAAATCCACTGGTGAAAACCGCGATGTGATATCTTTAACCGTTTAGGAGATCGAGTAAAATGGATAATAATAGATGTTTGAAAATGTGATATATAAACATTTTATTCGTTTGTACCTTTATCAACCATTGAGAGTAGACTTATAGGACTTATTTTATGTAAAATGGGGTGCTTAATCCACTGATGAAAACCGCGATGTCCTATCTTTAACCGTTTAGGAGATCGAGTAAAATGGAGAATAATAGATATTTGAAAATGTGGTATATAAACATTTTATTCGTTTGTACCTTGATCAACTCTGGAGGGTAGACTTATAGGACTTATTTTATGTAAAATGAGGTGCTAAATCCACTGGTAAAAACCGAGATGTCCTATCTTTAACCATGTAGGAGATCGAGTATAATGGAGAATAATAGATATTTGATAATATGATATATAAACATTTTATTCGTTTGTTCCTTCATCAACTCATGAGAGTAGACTTATAGGACTAATTTTATGTAAAGTGAGGTGCTAAATCCACGGGTAAAAACCGCGATGTTCTATTTTTAACCGTTTAGGAGATCGAGTAAAATGGAGAATAATAGATATTTGAAAATGTGATATATAAACATTTTATTCGTTTGTTCCATTATCAACTCTTGAGAGTAGACTTATAGGACTTATTTTAAGTAAAATGAGGTGCTAAATCCATTGGTGAAAACCGCAATGTCCTATGTTTAACCGTTTAGGAGATCGAGTAAAATGGAGAATAATAGATATTTGAAAATGTGATATATAAACATTTTATTCGTTTTTACCTTTATCAACCCTTGAGAGTAGACTTATAGGACATATTTTATGTAAAATGAGGTTATAAATCTACTGGTGAAAACCGCGATGTCCTATCTTTAACCGTTTAGGAGATCGAGTATAATGGAGAATAATAGATATTTGATAATATGATATATAAACATTTTATTCGTTTGTTCCTTCATCAACTCATGAGAGTAGACTTATAGGACTAATTTTATGTAAAATGATGTGCTAAATCCACTGGTAAAAACAGCGATGTCCTATCTTTAACCATTTAGGAGATCGAGTATAATGGAGAATAATAGATATTTGAAAATGTGATATATAAACAATTTATTCGTTTGTTCCTTTATCAACTCTTGAGAGTAGACTTATATGACTTATTTTATGTAAAATGGGGTGCTAAATCCACTTGTGAAAACCGCGATGTCCTATCTTTAACCGTTTAGGAGATCGAGTAAAATGGAGAAGAGATATTAGAAAATGTGATATATAAACAATTTATTCGTTTGTACCTTTATCAACTCTTGAGAGTAGACTTATATGACTTATTTTATGTAAAATGGGGTGCTAAATCCACTTGTGAAAACCGCGATGTCCTATCTTTAACCGTTTAGGAGATCGAGTATAATGGAGAATAATACATATTTGAAAATGTGATATATAAACATTTTATTCGTTTGTACCTATATCAACTCTTGACAGTAGACTTATAAGACTTATTTTATGTAAAATGAGGTGCTTAATCCACTGGTGAAATCCTCGATGTAATATCATTAACCGTTTAGGAGATCGAGTATAATGGAGAATAATACATATTTGAAAATGTGATATATAAACATTTTATTCGTTTGTACCTATATCAACTCTTGACAGTAGACTTATAAGACTTATTTTATGTAAAATGAGGTGCTAAATCCACTGGTGAAATCCTCGATGTCCTATCTTTAACCGTTTAGGAGATCGAGTAAAATGGAGAATAATAGATATTTGAAAATGTGATATTTAAACATTTTATTCGTTTGTACCTTTATCAACTCTTAAAAGTAGACTTATAGGACCTATTTTATGTAAAATGAGGTGCTAAATCCACTGGTGAAATCCTCGATGTAATATCATTAACCGTTTAGGAGATTGAGTATAATGGAGAATAATACATATTTCAAAATGTGATAATTAAACATTTTATTCGTTTGTACCTTGATCAACTCTTGAGGGTAGACTTATAGGACTTATTTTATGTAAAATGGGGTGCTAAATCCACTTGTGAAAACCGCGATGTCCTATCCTTAACCGTTTAGGAGATCGAGTAAAATGGAGAATAATAGATATTTGAAAATGTGATATATAAACATTTTATTCGTTTGTACCTTTATCAACTCTTAAAAGTAGACTTATAGGACCTATTTTATGTAAAATGAGGTGCTAAATCCACTGGTAAAAACCGCGATGTCCTATCTTTAACCATTTAGGAGATCGAGTAAAATGGAGAATAATGGATACTTGAAAATGTGATATATAAACATTTTATTCGTTTGTACCTTTATCAACCCTTGAGAGTAGACTTATAGGACATATTTTATGTAAAATGAGGTTCTAAATCCACTGGTGAAAACCGCGAGGTCCTATCTTTAACCGTTTAGGAGATCGAGTATAATGGAGAATAATAGATATTTGATAATATGATATATAAACATTTTATTCGTTTGTTCCTTCATCAACTCATGAGAGTAGACTTATAGGACTAATTTTATGTAAAATGAGGTGCTAAATCCACGGGTAAAAACCGCGATGTCCTATTTTTAACCGTTTAGGAGATCAAGTAAAATTGAGAATAATAGATATTTGAAAATGTGATATATAAAAATTTTATTCAGTTGTCAAAGAATGACGGCTGTCAAAAATGTCAGCTGTCAAAAAATGACAGATGTCAAGAATGACAAATGTCAAGAATGACAAATGTCAAAAATGACAGATGTCAAAATTGACAGATGTCAAAAATGACAGAGGTCAGGAATGACAGCTGGCAAAAAATGACAGATGTCAAGAATGACAGATGTCTAAAAATAACAGTTGTTATATAACTAATTTTATATAAAATGGTATGCTAAATTGTCTGATAACCGCGATGTCCTATTTTTAACCTTTTAGGAGATCGAGTAAAATGGAGAAGAGATATTTGAAAATGAGATATATAAACAATTTATTCGTTTGTTCCTTTATCAACTCTTGAGAGTAGACTTATAGGACCTATTTTATGTAAAATGAGGTGCTAAATCCACTGGTGAAAACCGCGATGACCTATCTTAAACCATTTAGGAGATCGAGTAAAATGGAGAAAAATAGATATTTGAAAATGTGATATATAAACATTTTATTCGTTTTTACCTTTATCAACTCTTGAGAGTAGACTTATATGACTTATTTTATGTAAAATGGGGTGCTTAATCCACTGATGAAAACCGCGATGTCCTATCTTTAACCGTTTAGGAGATCGAGTAAAATGGAGAATAATAGATATTTGAAAATGTGATATATAAACGTTTTATTCGTTTGTACCTTTATCAACTCTTGAGAGTAGACTTATATGACTTATTTTATGTAAAATGGGGTGCTAAATCCACTTGTGAAAACCGCGATGTCCTATCTTTAACCGTTTAGGAGATCGAGTAAAATGGAGAATAATAGATATTTGAAAATGTGATATATAAACATTTTATTCGTTTGTACCTTTATCAACTCTTAAAAGTAGACTTATAGGACCTATTTTATGTAAAATGAGGTGCTAAATCCACTGGTGAAATCCTCGATGAAATATCATTAACCGTTTAGGAGATCGAGTATAATGGAGAATAATACATATTTGAAAATGTGATATATAAACATTTTATTCGTTTGTACCTATATCAACTCTTGACAGTAGACTTATAAGACTTATTTTATGTAAAATGAGGTGCTAAACCCACTGGTGAAATCCTCGATGTAATATCATTAACCGTTTAGGAGATCGAGTATAATGGAGAATAATACATATTTGAAAATGTGATATATAAACATTTTATTCGTTTGTACCTATATCAACTCTTGACAGTAGACTTATAAGACTTATTTTATGTAAAATGAGGTGCTAAATCCACTGGTGAAATCCTCGATGTCCTATCTTTAACCGTTTAGGAGATCGAGTAAAATGGAGAATAATAGATATTTGAAAATGTGATATTTAAACATTTTATTCGTTTGTACCTTTATCAACTCTTAAAAGTAGACTTATAGGACCTATTTTATGTAAAATGAGGTGCTTAATCCACTGGTGAAATCCTCGATGTAATATCATTAACCGTTTAGGAGATTGAGTATAATGGAGAATAATACATATTTGAAAATGTGATATTTAAACATTTTATTCGTTTGTACCTTGATCAACTCTTGAGGGTAGACTTATAGGACTTATTTTATGTAAAATGATGTGCTAAATCCACTGGTAAAAACCGCGATGTCCTATCTTTAACCATTTAGGAGATCGAGTATAATGGAGAATAATAGATATTTGATAATATGATATATAAACATTTTATTCGTTTGTTCCTTCATCAACTCATGAGAGTAGACTTATAGGACTTATTTTATGTGAAATGAGGTGCTAAATCTACTGGTGAAAACCGCGATGTTCCAACTTTGACCGTTTAGGAGATCGAGTAAAATGGAGAATAATGGATACTTGAAAATGTGATATATAAACATTTTATTCGTTTGTACCTTTATCAACCCTTGAGAGTAGACTTATAGGACATATTTTATGTAAAATGAGGTTCTAAATCCACTGGTGAAAACCGCGATGTCCTATCTTTAACCGTTTAGGAGATCGAGTATAATGGAGAATAATAGATATTTGATAATATGATATATAAACATTTTATTCGTTTGTTCCTTCATCAACTCATGAGAGTAGACTTATAGGACTAATTTTATGTAAAATGATGTGCTAAATCCACTGGTAAAAACCGCGATGTCCTATCTTTAACCATTTAGGAGATCGAGTATAATGGAGAATAATAGATATTTGAAAATGTGATATATAAACAATTTATTCGTTTGTTCCTTTATCAACTCTTGAGACTTATATGACTTATTTTATGTAAAATGGGGTGCTAAATCCACTTGTGAAAACCGCGATGTCCTATCTTTAACCGTTTAGGAGATCGAGTAAAATGGAGAATAATAGATATTTGAAAATGTGATATATAAACATTTTATTCGTTTGTACCTTTATCAACTCTTAAAAGTAGACTTATAGGACCTATTTTATGTAAAATGAGGTGCTAAATCCACTGGTGAAATCCTCGATGTAATATCATTAACCGTTTAGGAGATCGAGTATAATGGAGAATAATACATATTTGAAAATGTGATATATAAACATTTTATTCGTTTGTACCTATATCAACTCTTGACAGTAGACTTATAAGACTTATTTTATGTAAAATGAGGTGCTAAATCCACTGGTGAAATCCTCGATGTAATATCATTAACCGTTTAGGAGATCGAGTATAATGGAGAATAATACATATTTGAAAATGTGATATATAAACATTTTATTCGTTTGTACCTATATCAACTCTTGACAGTAGACTTATAAGACTTATTTTATGTAAAATGAGGTGCTAAATCCACTGGTGAAATCCTCGATGTCCTATCTTTAACCGTTTAGGAGATCGAGTAAAATGGAGAATAATAGATATTTGAAAATGTGATATTTAAACATTTTATTCGTTTGTACCTTTATCAACTCTTAAAAGTAGACTTATAGGACCTATTTTATGTAAAATGAGGTGCTAAATCCACTGGTGAAATCCTCGATGTAATATCATTAACCGTTTAGGAGATTGAGTATAATGGAGAATAATACATATTTCAAAATGTGATAATTAAACATTTTATTCGTTTGTACCTTGATCAACTCTTGAGGGTAGACTTATAGGAATTATTTTATGTAAAATGGGGTGCTAAATCCACTTGTGAAAACCGCGATGTCCTATCCTTAACCGTTTAGGAGATCGAGTAAAATGGAGAATAATAGATATTTGAAAATGTGATATATAAACATTTTATTCGTTTGTACCTTTATCAACTCTTAAAAGTAGACTTATAGGACCTATTTTATGTAAAATGAGGTGCTAAATCCACTGGTAAAAACCGCGATGTCCTATCTTTAACCATTTAGGAGATCGAGTAAAATGGAGAATAATGGATACTTGAAAATGTGATATATAAACATTTTATTCGTTTGTACCTTTATCAACCCTTGAGAGTAGACTTATAGGACATATTTTATGTAAAATGAGGTTCTAAATCCACTGGTGAAAACCGCGAGGTCCTATCTTTAACCGTTTAGGAGATCGAGTATAATGGAGAATAATAGATATTTGATAATATGATATATAAACATTTTATTCGTTTGTTCCTTCATCAACTCATGAGAGTAGACTTATAGGACTAATTTTATGTAAAATGAGGTGCTAAATCCACGGGTAAAAACCGCGATGTCCTATTTTTAACCGTTTAGGAGATCAAGTAAAATTGAGAATAATAGATATTTGAAAATGTGATATATAAAAATTTTATTCAGTTGTCAAAGAATGACGGCTGTCAAAAATGTCAGCTGTCAAAAAATGACAGATGTCAAGAATGACAAATGTCAAGAATGACAAATGTCAAAAATGACAGATGTCAAAATTGACAGATGTCAAAAATGACAGAGGTCAGGAATGACAGCTGGCAAAAAATGACAGATGTCAAGAATGACAGATGTCTAAAAATAACAGTTGTTATATAACTAATTTTATATAAAATGGTATGCTAAATTGACTGATAACCGCGATGTCCTATTTTTAACCTTTTAGGAGATCGAGTAAAATGGAGAAGAGATATTTGAAAATGTGATATATAAACAATTTATTCGTTTGTTCCTTTATCAACTCTTGAGAGTAGACTTATAGGACCTATTTTATGTAAAATGAGGTGCTAAATCCACTGGTGAAAACCGCGATGTCCTATCTTAAACCATTTAGGAGATCGAGTAAAATGGAGAAAAATAGATATTTGAAAATGTGATATATAAACATTTTATTCGTTTTTACCTTTATCAACTCTTGAGAGTAGACTTATATGACTTATTTTATGTAAAATGGGGTGCTTAATCCACTGATGAAAACCGCGATGTCCTATCTTTAACCGTTTAGGAGATCGAGTATAATGGAGAATAATACATATTTGAAAATGTGATATATAAACATTTTATTCGTTTGTACCTATATCAACTCTTGACAGTAGACTTATAAGACTTATTTTATGTAAAATGAGGTGCTAAATCCACTGGTGAAAACCGCGATGTCCTATCTTTAACCGTTTAGGAGATCGAGTAAAATGGAGAATAATAGATATTTGAAAATGTGATATATTAACATTTTATTCGTTTGTACCTTGATCTACTTATGAGGGTAGACTTATAGGACCTATTTTATGTAAAATGAGGTGCTAAATCCCCTGGTGAAAACCGCGATGTGATATCTTTAACCGTTTAGGAGATCGAGTAAAATGGAGAATAATAGATGTTTGAAAATGTGATATATAAACATTTTATTCGTTTGTACCTATATCAACTCTTGACAGTAGACTTATAAGACTTATTTTATGTAAAATGAGGTGCTAAATCCACTGGTGAAATCCTCGATGTAATATCATTAACCGTTTAGGAGATCGAGTATAATGGAGAATAATACATATTTGAAAATGTGATATATAAACATTTTATTCGTTTGTACCTATATCAACTCTTGACAGTAGACTTATAAGACTTATTTTATGTAAAATGAGGTGCTAAATCCACTGGTGAAATCCTCGATGTCCTATCTTTAACCGTTTAGGAGATCGAGTAAAATGGAGAATAATAGATATTTGAAAATGTGATATTTAAACATTTTATTCGTTTGTACCTTTATCAACTCTTAAAAGTAGACTTATAGGACCTATTTTATGTAAAATGAGGTGCTAAATCCACTGGTGAAATCCTCGATGTAATATCATTAACCGTTTAGGAGATTGAGTATAATGGAGAATAATACATATTTCAAAATGTGATAATTAAACATTTTATTCGTTTGTACCTTGATCAACTCTTGAGGGTAGACTTATAGGACTTATTTTATGTAAAATGGGGTGCTAAATCCACTTGTGAAAACCGCGATGTCCTATCTTTAACCGTTTAGGAGATCGAGTAAAATGGAGAATAATAGATATTTGAAAATGTGATATATAAACATTTTATTCGTTTGTACCTTTATCAACTCTTAAAAGTAGACTTATAGGACCTATTTTATGTAAAATGAGGTGCTAAATCCATTGGTAAAAACCGCGATGTCCTATCTTTAACCGTTTAGGAGATCGAGTAAAATGGAGAATAATAGATATTTGAAAATGTGATATATAAACATTTTATTCGTTTGTACCTTTATCAACTCTTAAAAGTAGACTTATAGGACTTATTTTATGTAAAATGGGGTGCTAAATCCACTTGTGAAAACCGCGATGTCCTATCTTTAACCGTTTAGGAGATCGAGTAAAATGGAGAATAATAGATATTTGAAAATGTGATATATAAACGTTTTATTCGTTTGTACCTTTATCAACTCTTGAGAGTAGACTTATATGACTTATTTTATGTAAAATGGGGTGCTAAATCCACTTGTGAAAACCGCGATGTCCTATCTTTAACCGTTTAGGAGATCGAGTAAAATGGAGAATAATAGATAAATGAAAATGTGATATATAAACATTTTATTCGTTTGTACCTTTATCAACTCTTAAAAGTAGACATATAGGACCTATTTTATGTAAAATGAGGTGCTAAATCCACTGGTGAAATCCTCGATGTAATATCATTAACCGTTTAGGAGATCGAGTATAATGGAGAATAATACATATTTGAAAATGTGATATATAAACATTTTATTCGTTTGTACCTATATCAACTCTTGACAGTAGACTTATAAGACTTATTTTATGTAAAATGAGGTGCTAAACCCACTGGTGAAATCCTCGATGTAATATCATTAACCGTTTAGGAGATCGAGTATAATGGAGAATAATACATATTTGAAAATGTGATATATAAACATTTTATTCGTTTGTACCTATATCAACTCTTGACAGTAGACTTATAAGACTTATTTTATGTAAAATGAGGTGCTAAATCCACTGGTGAAATCCTCGATGTCCTATCTTTAACCGTTTAGGAGATCGAGTAAAATGGAGAATAATAGATATTTGAAAATGTGATATTTAAACATTTTATTCGTTTGTACCTTTATCAACTCTTAAAAGTAGACTTATAGGACCTATTTTATGTAAAATGAGGTGCTTAATCCACTGGTGAAATCCTCGATGTAATATCATTAACCGTTTAGGATATTGAGTATAATGGAGAATAATACATATTTGAAAATGTGATATTTAAACATTTTATTCGTTTGTACCTTGATCAACTCTTGAGGGTAGACTTATAGGACTTATTTTATGTAAAATGATGTGCTAAATCCACTGGTAAAAACCGCGATGTCCTATCTTTAACCATTTAGGAGATCGAGTATAATGGAGAATAATAGATATTTGATAATATGATATATAAACATTTTATTCGTTTGTTCCTTCATCAACTCATGAGAGTAGACTTATAGGACTTATTTTATGTGAAATGAGGTGCTAAATCTACTGGTGAAAACCGCGATGTTCCAACTTTGACCGTTTAGGAGATCGAGTAAAATGGAGAATAATGGATACTTGAAAATGTGATATATAAACATTTTATGCGTTTGTACCTTTATCAACCCTTGAGAGTAGACTTATAGGACATATTTTATGTAAAATGAGGTTCTAAATTTACTGGTGAAAACCGCGATGTCCTATCTTTAACCGTTTAGGAGATCGAGTATAATGGAGAATAATAGATATTTGATAATATGATATATAAACATTTTATTCGTTTGTTCCTTCATCAACTCATGAGAGTAGACTTATAGGACTAATTTTATGTAAAATGATGTGCTAAATCCACTGGTAAAAACCGCGATGTCCTATCTTTAACCATTTAGGAGATCGAGTATAATGGAGAATAATAGATATTTGAAAATGTGATATATAAACAATTTATTCGTTTGTTCCTTTATCAACTCTTGAGAGTAGACTTATATGACTTATTTTATGTAAAATGGGGTGCTAAATCCACTTGTGAAAACCGCGATGTCCTATCTTTAACCGTTTAGGAGATCGAGTAAAATGGAGAATAATAGATATTTGAAAATGTGATATATAAACATTTTATTCGTTTGTACCTTTATCAACTCTTAAAAGTAGACTTATAGGACCTATTTTATGTAAAATGAGGTGCTAAATCCACTGGTGAAATCCTCGATGTAATATCATTAACCGTTTAGGAGATCGAGTATAATGGAGAATAATACATATTTGAAAATGTGATATATAAACATTTTATTCGTTTGTACCTATATCAACTCTTGACAGTAGACTTATAAGACTTATTTTATGTAAAATGAGGTGCTAAACCCACTGGTGAATTCCTCGATGTAATATCATTAACCGTTTAGGAGATCGAGTATAATGGAGAATAATACATATTTGAAAATGTGATATATAAACATTTTATTCGTTTGTACCTATATCAACTCTTGACAGTAGACTTATAAGACTTATTTTATGTAAAATGAGGTGCTAAACCCACTGGTGAAATCCTCGATGTAATATCATTAACCGTTTAGGAGATCGAGTATAATGGAGAATAATACATATTTGAAAATGTGATATATAAACATTTTATTCGTTTGTACCTTTATCAACCCTTGAGAGTAGACTTATAGGACATATTTTATGTAAAATGAGGTTATAAATCTACTGGTGAAAACCGCGATGTCCTATTTTTAACCTTTTAGGAGATCGAGTAAAATGGAGAAGAGATATTTGAAAATGTGATATATAAACAATTTATTCGTTTGTTCCTTTATCAACTCTTGAGAGTAGACTTATAGGACCTATTTTATGTAAAATGAGGTGCTAAATCCACTGGTGAAGACCGCGATGTCCTATCTTTAACCGTTTAGGAGATCGAGTTAAATGGAGAATAATAGATATTTGAAAATGTGATATATAAAAATTTTATTCGTTTGTACCTTTATCAACTCTTGAGAGTAGACTTATAGGACTTATTTTATGTAAAATGAGGTGCTAAATCCACTGGTAAAAACCGCGATGTCCTATCTTTAACCATTTAGGAGATCGAGTATAATGGAGAATAATAGATATTTGATAATATGATATATAAACATTTTATTCGTTTGTTCCTTCATCAACTCATGAGAGTAGACTTATAGGACTTATTTTATGTGAAATGAGGTGCTAAATCTACTGGTGAAAACCGCGATGTTCCAACTTTGACCGTTTAGGAGATCGAGTAAAATGGAGAATAATGGATACTTGAAAATGTGATATATAAACATTTTATTCGTTTGTACCTTTATCAACCCTTGAGAGTAGACTTATAGGACATATTTTATGTAAAATGAGGTTATAAATCTACTGGTGAAAACCGCGATGTCCTATCTTTAACCGTTAAGGAGATCGAGTATAATGGAGAATAATAGATATTTGATAATATGATATATAAACATTTTATTCGTTTGTTCCTTCATCAACTCATGAGAGTAGACTTATAGGACTAATTTTATGTAAAATGAGGTGCTAAATCCACGGGTAAAAACCGCGATGTCCTATTTTTAACCGTTTAGGAGATCGAGTAAAATGGAGAATAATAGATATTTGAAAATGTGATATATAAACATTTTATTCAGTTGTCAAAGAATGACGGCTGTCAAAAATGTCAGCTGTCAAAAAATGACAGATGTCAAGAATGACAGATGTCAAAAAATGACAAATGTCAAGAATGACAAATGTCAAGAATGACAAAAGTCAAAAATGACAGATGTCAAAATTGACAGATGTCAAAAATGACAGAGGTCAGGAATGACAGCTGGCAAAAAATGACAGATGTCAAGAATGACAGATGTCTAAAAATAACAGTTGTTATATAACTAATTTTATATAAAATGGTATGCTAAATTGACTGATAACCGCGATGTCCTATTTTTAACCTTTTAGGAGATCGAGTAAAATGGAGAAGAGATATTTGAAAATCTGATATATAAACATTTTATTCGTTTTTACCTTTATCAACTCTTGAGAGTAGACTTATATGACTTATTTTATGTAAAATGGGGTGCTTAATCCACTGATGAAAACC
The DNA here is from genome assembly GCA_963930825.1 of Silvanus unidentatus. Lineage (NCBI taxonomy): Eukaryota > Metazoa > Arthropoda > Insecta > Coleoptera > Silvanidae > Silvanus > Silvanus unidentatus. The sequence continues at coordinate 8,705,217 of OZ005762.1, forward strand.
GCGATGTCCTATCTTTAACCGTTTAGGTGATCGAGTAAAATGGAGAATAATAGATATTTGAAAATGTGATATATAAACGTATTATTCGTTTGTACCTTTATCAACTCTTGAGAGTAGACTTATATGACTTATTTTATGTAAAATGGGGTGCTAAATCCACTTGTGAAAACCGCGATGTCCTATCTTTAACCGTTTAGGAGATCGAGTAAAATGGAGAATAATAGATATTTGAAAATGTGATATATAAACATTTTATTCGTTTGTACCTTTATCAACTCTTAAAAGTAGACTTATAGGACCTATTTTATGTAAAATGAGGTGCTAAATCCACTGGTGAAATCCTCGATGTAATATCATTAACCGTTTAGGAGATCGAGTATAATGGAGAATAATACATATTTGAAAATGTGATATATAAACATTTTATTCGTTTGTACCTTGATCAACTCTTGAGGGTAGACTTATAGGACTTATTTTATGTAAAATGATGTGCTAAATCCACTGGTAAATACCGCGATGTCCTATCTTTAACCATTTAGGAGATCGAGTATAATGGAGAATAATAGATATTTGATAATATGATATATAAACATTTTATTCGTTTATTCCTTCATCAACTCATGAGAGTAGACTTATAGGACTTATTTTATGTGAAATGAGGTGCTAAATCTACTGGTGAAAACCGCGATGTTCCAACTTTGACCGTTTAGGAGATCGAGTAAAATGGAGAATAATGGATACTTGAAAATGTGATATATAAACATTTTATTCGTTTGTACCTTTATCAACCCTTGAGAGTAGACTTATAGGACATATTTTATGTAAAATGAGGTTCTAAATCCACTGGTGAAAACCGCGATGTCCTATCTTTAACCGTTTAGGAGATCGAGTATAATGGAGAATAATAGATATTTGATAATATGATATATAAACATTTTATTCGTTTGTTCCTTCATCAACTCATGAGAGTAGACTTATAGGACTAATTTTATGTAAAATGAGGTGCTAAATCCACGGGTAAAAACCGCGATGTCCTATTTTTAACCGTTTAGGAGATCAAGTAAAATGGAGAATAATAGATATTTGAAAATGTGATATATAAAAATTTTATTCAGTTGTCAAAGAATGACGGCTGTCAAAAATGTCAGCTGTCAAAAAATGACAGATGTCAAGAATGACAAATGTCAAGAATGACAAATGTCAAAAATGACAGATGTCAAAATTGACAGATGTCAAAAATGACAGAGGTCAGGAATGACAGCTGGCAAAAAATGACAGATGTCAAGAATGACAGATGTCTAAAAATAACAGTTGTTATATAACTAATTTTATATAAAATGGTATGCTAAATTGACTGATAACCGCGATGTCCTATTTTTAACCTTTTAGGAGATCGAGTAAAATGGAGAAGAGATATTTGAAAATGTGATATATAAACAATTTATTCGTTTGTTCCTTTATCAACTCTTGAGAGTAGACTTATAGGACCTATTTTATGTAAAATGAGGTGCTAAATCCACTGGTGAAAACCGCGATGTCCTATCTTAAACCATTTAGGAGATCGAGTAAAATGGAGAAAAATAGATATTTGAAAATGTGATATATAAACATTTTATTCGTTTTTACCTTTATCAACTCTTGAGAGTAGACTTATATGACTTATTTTATGTAAAATGGGGTGCTTAATCCACTGATGAAAACCGCGATGTCCTATCTTTAACCGTTTAGGAGATCGAGTAAAATGGAGAATAATAGATATTTGAAAATGTGATATATAAACGTTTTATTCGTTTGTACCTTTATCAACTCTTGAGAGTAGACTTATATGACTTATTTTATGTAAAATGGGGTGCTAAATCCACTTGTGAAAACCGCGATGTCCTATCTTTAACCGTTTAGGAGATCGAGTAAAATGGAGAATAATAGATATTTGAAAATGTGATATATAAACATTTTATTCGTTTGTACCTTTATCAACTCTTAAAAGTAGACTTATAGGACCTATTTTATGTAAAATGAGGTGCTAAATCCACTGGTGAAATCCTCGATGTAATATCATTAACCGTTTAGGAGATCGAGTATAATGGAGAATAATACATATTTGAAAATGTGATATATAAACATTTTATTCGTTTGTACCTATATCAACTCTTGACAGTAGACTTATAAGACTTATTTTATGTAAAATGAGGTGCTAAACCCACTGGTGAAATCCTCGATGTAATATCATTAACCGTTTAGGAGATCGAGTAAAATGGAGAATAATGGATACTTGAAAATGTGATATATAAACATTTTATTCGTTTGTACCTTTATCAACCCTTGAGAGTAGACTTATAGGACATATTTTATGTAAAATGAGGTTCTAAATCCACTGGTGAAAACCGCGATGTCCTATCTTTAACCGTTTAGGAGATCGAGTATAATGGAGAATAATAGATATTTGATAATATGATATATAAACATTTTATTCGTTTGTTCCTTCATCAACTCATGAGAGTAGACTTATAGGAATAATTTTATGTAAAATGATGTGCTAAATCCACTGGTAAAAACCGCGATGTCCTATCTTTAACCATTTAGGAGATCGAGTATAATGGAGAATAATACATATTTGAAAATGTGATATATAAACATTTTATTCGTTTGTACCTTGATCAACTCTTGAGGGTAGACTTATAGGACTTATTTTATGTAAAATGATGTGCTAAATCCACTGGTAAAAACCGCGATGTCCTATCTTTAACCATTTAGGAGATCGAGTATAATGGAGAATAATAGATATTTGATAATATGATATATAAACATTTTATTCGTTTATTCCTTCATGAACTCATGAGAGTAGACTTATAGGACTTATTTTATGTAAAATGGGGTGCTAAATCCACTTGTGAAAACCGCGATGTTCCAACTTTGACCGTTTAGGAGATCGAGTAAAATGGAGAATAATGGATACTTGAAAATGTGATATATAAACATTTTATTCGTTTGTACCTTTATCAACCCTTGAGAGCAGACTTATAGGACATATTTTATGTAAAATGAGGTTATAAATCTACTGGTGAAAACCGCGATGTCCTATTTTTAACCTTTTAGGAGATCGAGTAAAATGGAGAAGAGATATTTGAAAATGTGATATATAAACAATTTATTCGTTTGTTTCTTTATCAACTCTTGAGAGTAGACTTATAGGACCTATTTTATGTAAAATGAGGTGCTAAATCCACTGGTGAAGACCGCGATGTCCTATCTTTAACCGTTTAGGAGATCGAGTTAAATGGAGAATAATAGATATTTGAAAATGTGATATATAAAAATTTTATTCGTTTGTACCTTTATCAACTCTTGAGAGTAGACTTATAGGACTTATTTTATGTAAAATGAGGTGCTAAATCCACTGGTAAAAACCGCGATGTCCTATCTTTAACCATTTAGGAGATCGAGTATAATGGAGAATAATAGATATTTGATAATATGATATATAAACATTTTATTCGTTTGTTCCTTCATCAACTCATGAGAGTAGACTTATAGGACTTATTTTATGTGAAATGAGGTGCTAAATCTACTGGTGAAAACCGCGATGTTCCAACTTTGACCGTTTAGGAGATCGGGTAAAATGGAGAATAATGGATACTTGAAAATGTGATATATAAACATTTTATTCGTTTGTACCTTTATCAACCCTTGAGAGTTGACTTATAGGACATATTTTATGTAAAATGAGGTTATAAATCTACTGGTGAAAACCGCGATGTCCTATCTTTAACCGTTTAGGAGATCGAGTATAATGGAGAATAATAGATATTTGATAATATGATATATAAACATTTTATTCGTTTGTTCCTTCATCAACTCATGAGAGTAGACTTATAGGACTAATTTTATGTAAAATGAGGTGCTAAATCCACGGGTAAAAACCGCGATGTCCTATTTTTAACCGTTTAGGAGATCGAGTAAAATGGAGAATAATAGATATTTGAAAATGTGATATATAAACATTTTATTCAGTTGTCAAAGAATGACGGCTGTCAAAAATGTCAGCTGTCAAAAAATGACAGATGTCAAGAATGACAGATGTCAAAAAATGACAAATGTCAAGAATGACAAATGTCAAGAATGACAAAAGTCAAAAATGACAGATGTCAAAATTGACAGATGTCAAAAATGACAGAGGTCAGGAATGACAGCTGGCAAAAAATGACAGATGTCAAGAATGACAGATGTCTAAAAATAACAGTTGTTATATAACTAATTTTATATAAAATGGTATGCTAAATTGACTGATAACCGCGATGTCCTATTTTTAACCTTTTAGGAGATCGAGTAAAATGGAGAAGAGATATTTGAAAATGTGATAAATAAACATTTTATTCGTTTTTACCTTTATCAACTCTTGAGAGTAGACTTATATGACTTATTTTATGTAAAATGGGGTGCTTAATCCACTGATGAAAACCGCGATGTCCTATCTTTAACCGTTTAGGTGATCGAGTAAAATGGAGAATAATAGATATTTGAAAATGTGATATATAAACGTATTATTCGTTTGTACCTTTATCAACTCTTGAGAGTAGACTTATATGACTTATTTTATGTAAAATGGGGTGCTAAATCCACTTGTGAAAACCGCGATGTCCTATCTTTAACCGTTTAGGAGATCGAGTAAAATGGAGAATAATAGATATTTGAAAATGTGATATATAAACATTTTATTCGTTTGTACCTTTATCAACTCTTAAAAGTAGACTTATAGGACCTATTTTATGTAAAATGAGGTGCTAAATCCACTGGTGAAATCCTCGATGTAATATCATTAACCGTTTAGGAGATCGAGTATAATGGAGAATAATACATATTTGAAAATGTGATATATAAACATTTTATTCGTTTGTACCTATATCAACTCTTGACAGTAGACTTATAAGACTTATTTTATGTAAAATGAGGTGCTAAACCCACTGGTGAAATCCTCGATGTAATATCATTAACCGTTTAGGAGATCGAGTAAAATGGAGAATAATGGATACTTGAAAATGTGATATATAAACATTTTATTCGTTTGTACCTTTATCAACCCTTGAGAGTAGACTTATAGGACATATTTTATGTAAAATGAGGTTCTAAATCCACTGGTGAAAACCGCGATGTCCTATCTTTAACCGTTTAGGAGATCGAGTATAATGGAGAATAATAGATATTTGATAATATGATATATAAACATTTTATTCGTTTGTTCCTTCATCAACTCATGAGAGTAGACTTATAGGACTAATTTTATGTAAAATGATGTGCTAAATCCACTGGTAAAAACCGCGATGTCCTATCTTTAACCATTTAGGAGATCGAGTATAATGGAGAATAATAGATATTTGATAATATGATATATAAACATTTTATTCGTTTATTCCTTCATCAACTCATGAGAGTAGACTTATAGGACTTATTTTATGTAAAATGGGGTGCTAAATCCACTTGTGAAAACCGCGATGTTCCAACTTTGACCGTTTAGGAGATCGAGTAAAATGGAGAATAATGGATACTTGAAAATGTGATATATAAACATTTTATTCATTTGTACCTTTATCAACTCTTAAAAGTAGACCTATAGGACCTATTTTATGTAAAATGAGGTGCTAAATCCACTGGTGAAATCCTCGATGTAATATCATTAACCGTTTAGGAGATCGAGTATAATGGAGAATAATACATATTTGAAAATGTGATATATAAACATTTTATTCGTTTGTACCTATATCAACTCTTGACAGTAGACTTATAAGACTTATTTTATGTAAAATGAGGTGCTAAATCCACTGGTGAAATCCTCGATGTAATATCATTAACCGTTTAGGAGATCGAGTATAATGGAGAATAATACATATTTGAAAATGTGATATATAAACATTTTATTCGTTTGTACCTATATCAACTCTTGACAGTAGACTTATAAGACTTATTTTATGTAAAATGAGGTGCTAAATCCACTGGTGAAATCCTCGATGTCCTATCTTTAACCGTTTAGGAGATCGAGTAAAATGGAGAATAATAGATATTTGAAAATGTGATATTTAAACATTTTATTCGTTTGTACCTTTATCAACTCTTAAAAGTAGACTTATAGGACCTATTTTATGTAAAATGAGGTGCTAAATCCACTGGTGAAATCCTCGATGTAATATCATTAACCGTTTAGGAGATTGAGTATAATGGAGAATAATACATATTTGAAAATGTGATATTTAAACATTTTATTCGTTTGTACCTTGATCAACTCTTGAGGGTAGACTTATAGGACTTATTTTATGTAAAATGATGTGCTAAAACCACTGGTAAAAACCGCGATGTCCTATCTTTAACCATTTAGGAGATCGAGTATAATGGAGAATAATAGATATTTGATAATATGATATATAAACATTTTATTCGTTTATTCCTTCATCAACTCATGAGAGTAGACTTATAGGACTTATTTTATGTAAAATGGGGTGCTAAATCCACTTGTGAAAACCGCGATGTTCCAACTTTGACCGTTTAGGAGATCGAGTAAAATGGAGAATAATGGATACTTGAAAATGTGATATATAAACATTTTATTCGTTTGTACCTTTATCAACCCTTGAGAGCAGACTTATAGGACATATTTTATGTAAAATGAGGTTATAAATCTACTGGTGAAAACCGCGATGTCCTATTTTTAACCTTTTAGGAGATCGAGTAAAATGGAGAAGAGATATTTGAAAATGTGATATATAAACAATTTATTCGTTTGTTCCTTTATCAACTCTTGAGAGTAGACTTATAGGACCTATTTTATGTAAAATGAGGTGCTAAATCCACTGGTGAAGACCGCGATGTCCTATCTTTAACCGTTTAGGAGATCGAGTTAAATGGAGAATAATAGATATTTGAAAATGTGATATATAAAAATTTTATTCGTTTGTACCTTTATCAACTCTTGAGAGTAGACTTATAGGACTTATTTTATGTAAAATGAGGTGCTAAATCCACTGGTAAAAACCGCGATGTCCTATCTTTAACCATTTAGGAGATCGAGTATAATGGAGAATAATAGATATTTGATAATATGATATATAAACATTTTATTCGTTTGTTCCTTCATCAACTCATGAGAGTAGACTTATAGGACTTATTTTATGTGAAATGAGGTGCTAAATCTACTGGTGAAAACCGCGATGTTCCAACTTTGACCGTTTAGGAGATCGAGTAAAATGGAGAATAATGGATACTTGAAAATGTGATATATAAACATTTTATTCGTTTGTACCTTTATCAACCCTTGAGAGTTGACTTATAGGACATATTTTATGTAAAATGAGGTTATAAATCTACTGGTGAAAACCGCGATGTCCTATCTTTAACCGTTTAGGAGATCGAGTATAATGGAGAATAATAGATATTTGATAATATGATATATAAACATTTTATTCGTTTGTTCCTTCATCAACTCATGAGAGTAGACTTATAGGACTAATTTTATGTAAAATGAGGTGCTAAATCCACGGGTAAAAACCGCGATGTCCTATTTTTAACCGTTTAGGAGATCGAGTAAAATGGAGAATAATAGATATTTGAAAATGTGATATATAAACATTTTATTCAGTTGTCAAAGAATGACGGCTGTCAAAAATGTCAGCTGTCAAAAAATGACAGATGTCAAGAATGACAGATGTCAAAAAATGACAAATGTCAAGAATGACAAATGTCAAGAATGACAAAAGTCAAAAATGACAGATGTCAAAATTGACAGATGTCAAAAATGACAGAGGTCAGGAATGACAGCTGGCAAAAAATGACAGATGTCAAGAATGACAGATGTCTAAAAATAACAGTTGTTATATAACTAATTTTATATAAAATGGTATGCTAAATTGACTGATAACCGCGATGTCCTATTTTTAACCTTTTAGGAGATCGAGTAAAATGGAGAAGAGATATTTGAAAATGTGATAAATAAACATTTTATTCGTTTTTACCTTTATCAACTCTTGAGAGTAGACTTATATGACTTATTTTATGTAAAATGGGGTGCTTAATCCACTGATGAAAACCGCGATGTCCTATCTTTAACCGTTTAGGTGATCGAGTAAAATGGAGAATAATAGATATTTGAAAATGTGATATATAAACGTATTATTCGTTTGTACCTTTATCAACTCTTGAGAGTAGACTTATATGACTTATTTTATGTAAAATGGGGTGCTAAATCCACTTGTGAAAACCGCGATGTCCTATCTTTAACCGTTTAGGAGATCGAGTAAAATGGAGAATAATAGATATTTGAAAATGTGATATATAAACATTTTATTCGTTTGTACCTTTATCAACTCTTAAAAGTAGACTTATAGGACCTATTTTATGTAAAATGAGGTGCTAAATCCACTGGTGAAATCCTCGATGTAATATCATTAACCGTTTAGGAGATCGAGTATAATGGAGAATAATACATATTTGAAAATGTGATATATAAACATTTTATTCGTTTGTACCTATATCAACTCTTGACAGTAGACTTATAAGACTTATTTTATGTAAAATGAGGTGCTAAATCCACTGGTGAAATCCTCGATGTAATATCATTAACCGTTTAGGAGATCGAGTATAATGGAGAATAATACATATTTGAAAATGTGATATATAAACATTTTATTCGTTTGTACCTATATCAACTCTTGACAGTAGACTTATAAGACTTATTTTATGTAAAATGAGGTGCTAAATCCACTGGTGAAATCCTCGATGTAATATCATTAACCGTTTAGGAGATTGAGTATAATGGAGAATAATACATATTTGAAAATGTGATATTTAAACATTTTATTCGTTTGTACCTTGATCAACTCTTGAGGGTAGACTTATAGGACTTATTTTATGTAAAATGATGTGCTAAATCCACTGGTAAAAACCGCGATGTCCTATCTTTAACCATTTAGGAGATCGAGTATAATGGAGAATAATAGATATTTGATAATATGATATATAAACATTTTATTCGTTTATTCCTTCATCAACTCATGAGAGTAGACTTATAGGACTTATTTTATGTGAAATGAGGTGCTAAATCTACTGGTGAAAACCGCGATGTTCCAACTTTGACCGTTTAGGAGATCGAGTAAAATGGAGAATAATGGATACTTGAAAATGTGATATATAAACATTTTATTCGTTTGTACCTTTATCAACCCTTGAGAGTAGACTTATAGGACATATTTTATGTAAAATGTGGTTCTAAATCCACTGGTGAAAACCGCGATGTCCTATCTTTAACCGTTTAGGAGATCGAGTATAATGGAGAATAATAGATATTTGATAATATGATATATAAACATTTTATTCGTTTGTTCCTTCATCAACTCATGAGAGTAGACTTATAGGACTAATTTTATGTAAAATGAGGTGCTAAATCCACGGGTAAAAACCGCGATGTCCTATTTTTAACCGTTTAGGAGATCAAGTAAAATGGAGAATAATAGATATTTGAAAATGTGATATATAAAAATTTTATTCAGTTGTCAAAGAATGACGGCTGTCAAAAATGTCAGCTGTCAAAAAATGACAGATGTCAAGAATGACAGATGTCAAAAAATGACAAATGTCAAGAATGACAAATGTCAAAAATGACAGATGTCAAAATTGACAGATGTCAAAATTGACAGATGTCAAAAATGACAGAGGTCAGGAATGACAGCTGGCAAAAAATGACAGATGTCAAGAATGACAGATGTCTAAAAATAACAGTTGTTATATAACTAATTTTATATAAAATGGTATGCTAAATTGACTGATAACCGCGATGTCCTATTTTTAACCTTTTAGGAGATCGAGTAAAATGGAGAAGAGATATTTGAAAATGTGATATATAAACAATTTATTCGTTTGTTCCTTTATCAACTCTTGAGAGTAGACTTATAGGACCTATTTTATGTAAAATGAGGTGCTAAATCCACTGGTGAAAACCGCGATGTCCTATCTTAAACCATTTAGGAGATCGAGTAAAATGGAGAAAAATAGATATTTGAAAATGTGATATATAAACATTTTATTCGTTTTTACCTTTATCAACTCTTGAGAGTAGACTTATATGACTTATTTTATGTAAAATGGGGTGCTTAATCCACTGATGAAAACCGCGATGTCCTATCTTTAACCGTTTAGGAGATCGAGTAAAATGGAGAATAATAGATATTTGAAAATGTGATATATAAACGTTTTATTCGTTTGTACCTTTATCAACTCTTGAGAGTAGACTTATATGACTTATTTTATGTAAAATGGGGTGCTAAATCCACTTGTGAAAACCGCGATGTCCTATCTTTAACCGTTTAGGAGATCGAGTAAAATGGAGAATAATAGATATTTGAAAATGTGATATATAAACATTTTATTCGTTTGTACCTTTATCAACTCTTAAAAGTAGACTTATAGGACCTATTTTATGTAAAATGAGGTGCTAAATCCACTGGTGAAATCCTCGATGTAATATCATTAACCGTTTAGGAGATCGAGTATAATGGAGAATAATACATATTTGAAAATGTGATATATAAACATTTTATTCGTTTGTACCTATATCAACTCTTGGCAGTAGACTTATAAGACTTATTTTATGTAAAATGAGGTTCTAAATCCACTGGTGAAAACCGCGATGTCCTATCTTTAACCGTTTAGGAGATCGAGTATAATGGAGAATAATAGATATTTGATAATATGATATATAAACATTTTATTCGTTTGTTCCTTCATCAACTCATGAGAGTAGACTTATAGGACTAATTTTATGTAAAATGAGGTTCTAAATCCACTGGTGAAAACCGCGATGTCCTATCTTTAACCGTTTAGGAGATCGAGTATAATGGAGAATAATAGATATTTGAAAATGTGATATATAAACATTTTATTCGTTTGTACCTTTATCAACCCTTGAGAGTAGACTTATAGGACATATTTTATGTAAAATGAGGTTATAAATCTACTGGTGAAAACCGCGATGTCCTATTTTTAACCTTTTAGGAGATCGAGTAAAATGGAGAAGAGATATTTGAAAATGTGATATATAAACAATTTATTCGTTTGTTCCTTTATCAACTCTTGAGAGTAGACTTATAGGACCTATTTTATGTAAAATGAGGTGCTAAATCCACTGGTGAAGACCGCGATGTCCTATCTTTAACCGTTTAGGAGATCGAGTTAAATGGAGAATAATAGATATTTGAAAATGTGATATATAAAAATTTTATTCGTTTGTACCTTTATCAACTCTTGAGAGTAGACTTATAGGACTTATTTTATGTAAAATGAGGTGCTAAATCCACTGGTAAAAACCGCGATGTCCTATCTTTAACCATTTAGGAGATCGAGTATAATAGAGAATAATAGATATTTGATAATATGATATATAAACATTTTATTCGTTTGTTCCTTCATCAACTCATGAGAGTAGACTTATAGGACTTATTTTATGTGAAATGAGGTGCTAAATCTACTGGTGAAAACCGCGATGTTCCAACTTTGACCGTTTAGGAGATCGAGTAAAATGGAGAATAATGGATACTTGAAAATGTGATATATAAACATTTTATTCGTTTGTACCTTTATCAATTCTTGAGAGTAGACTTATAGGACATATTTTATGTAAAATGAGGTTATAAATCTACTGGTGAAAACCGCGATGTCCTATCTTTAACCGTTTAGGAGATCGAGTATAATGGAGAATAATAGATATTTGATAATATGATATATAAACATTTTATTCGTTTGTTCCTTCATCAACTCATGAGAGTAGACTTATAGGACTAATTTTATGTAAAATGAGGTGCTAAATCCACGGGTAAAAACCGCGATGTCCTATTTTTAACCGTTTAGGAGATCGAGTAAAATGGAGAATAATAGATATTTGAAAATGTGATATATAAACATTTTATTCAGTTGTCAAAGAATGTCGGCTGTCAAAAATGTCAGCTGTCAAAAAATGACAGATGTCAAGAATGACAGATGTCAAAAAATGACAAATGTCAAGAATGACAAATGTCAAGAATGACAAAAGTCAAAAATGACAGATGTCAAAATTGACAGATGTCAAAAATGACAGAGGTCAGGAATGACAGCTGGCAAAAAATGACAGATGTCAAGAATGACAGATGTCTAAAAATAACAGTTGTTATATAACTAATTTTATATAAAATGGTATGCTAAATTGACTGATAACCGCGATGTCCTATCTTAAACCATTTAGGAGATCGAGTAAAATGGAGAAAAATAGATATTTGAAAATGTGATATATAAACATTTTATTCGTTTTTACCTTTATCAACTCTTGAGAGTAGACTTATAGGACCTATTTTATGTAAAATGGGGTGCTTAATCCATTGATGAAAACCGCGATGTCCTATCTTTAACCGTTTAGGAGATCGAGTAAAATGGAGAATAATAGATATTTGAAAATGTGGTATATAAACATTTTATTCGTTTGTACCTTGATCAACTCTGGAGGGTAGACTTATAAGACTTATTTTATGTAAAATGAGGTGCTAAATCCACTGGTGAAAATTGCGATGTCCTATCTTTAACCGTTTAGGAGATCGAGTAACATGGAGAATAGTAGATATTTGAAAATGTGATATATAAACGTTTTATTCGTTTGTACCTTTATCAACTCTTGAGAGTAGACTTATAGGAGTTATTTTAAGTAAAATGACGTGCTAAATCCACTGGTAAAAACCGCGATGTCCTATCTCTAACCGTTTAGGAGATCGAGTAAAATGGAGAATAATAGATATTTGAAAATGTGATATATAAACATGTTATTCGTTTGTTCCTTTATCAACTCTTGAGAGTAGACTTATAGGACTTATTTTATGTAAAATGAGGTGCTAAATCCCCTGGTGAAAACCGCGATGTGATATCTTTAACCGTTTAGGAGATCGAGTAAAATGGAGAATAATAGATATTAGAAAATGTGATATATAAACATTTTAATCGTTTTTACCTTTATCAACTCTTGAGAGTAGACTTATAGGACCTATTTTATGTAAAATGAGGTGCTAAATCCACTTGTGAAAACCGCGATGTCCTATCTTTAACCATTTAGGAGATCGAGTAAAATGGAGAATAATAGATATTTGATAATTTGATATATAAACATTTTATTCGTTTGTTCCTTCATCAACTCATGAGAGTAGACTTATAGGACTAATTTTATATAAAATGAGGTGCTAAATCCACGGGTAAAAACCGCGATGTCCTATTTTTAACCGTTTAGGAGATCGAGTAAAATGGAGAATAATAGATATTTGATAATGTGATATATAAACATTTTATTCGTTAGTACCTTTATCAACCCTTGAGAGTAGACTTATAGGACCTATTTTATGTAAAATGAGGTGCTAAATCCACTGGTGAAAACCTTGATGTCCTATCTTTAACCGTTTAGGAGATCGAGTAAAATGGAGAATAATAGATATTTGAAAATGTGGTATATAAACAATTTATTCGTTTGTACCTTGATCAACTCTTGAGGGTAGACTTATAGGACTTATTTTATGTAAAATGAGGTGCTAAATCCACTGGTAAAAACCGAGATGTCCTATCTTTAACCGTTTAGGAGATCGAGTAAAATTGAGAATAATAGATATTTGAAAATGTGATATATAAACATTTTATTCGTTTGTACCTTTATCAACTCTTGAGAGTAGACTTATAGGACTTATTTTATGTAAAATATAGTGCTAAATCCACTGGTGAAAACCGCGATGTCCTATCTTTAACTGTTTAGGAGATCGAGTAAAATGGAGAATAATAGATATTTGAAAATGTGATATATAAACATTTTATTCGTTAGTACCTTTATCAACTCTTGAGAGTAGACTTATAGGACCTATTTTATGTAAAATGAGGTGCTAAATCCACTGGTGAAAACCGCGATGTCCTATCTTTAACCGTTTAGGAGATCGAGAAAAATGGAGAATAATAGATATTTGAAAATGTGATATATAAACATTTTATACGTTTGTACCTTTATCAACTCTTGAGAGTAGACTTATAGGACTTATTTTATGTTAAATGCGGTGCTAAATCCACTGGTGAAAACCGCGATGTCCTATCTTTAACCGTTAAGGAGATAGAGTAAAATGGAGAATAATAGATGTTTGAAAATGTGATATATAAACATTTTATTCGCTTGTACCTTTATCAACCATTGAGAGTAGACTTATAGAACTTATTTTATGTAAAATGAGGTGCTAAATATACTGGTGAAAACCGCGATGTCCTATCTTTAACCGTTTAGGAGATCGAGTAAAATGGAGAATAATAGATATTTGAAAATGTGATATTTAAACATTTTATTCGTTTGTACCTTTATCAACTCTTGAGAGTAGACTTATAAGACTTATTTTATGTAAAATTAGGTGCTAAATCCACTGGTGAAAACCGCGATGCCCTATTTTTAACCGTTTAGGAGATGGAGTAAAATGGAGAATAATAGATATTTGAAAATGTGGTATATAAACATTTTATTCGTTTGTACCTTGATCAACTCTGGAGGGTAGACTTATAGGACTTATTTTATGTAAAATGAGGTGCTAAATCCACTGGTAAAAACCGAGATGTCCTATGTTTAACCGTTTAGGAGATCGAGTATAATGGAGAATAATAGATATTTGATAATTTGATATATAAACATTTTATTCGTTTGTTCCTTCATCAACTCATGAGAGTAGACTTATAGGACTAATTTTATATAAAATGAGGTGCTAAATCCACGGGTAAAAACCGCGATGTCCTATTTTTAACCGTTTAGGAGATCGAGTAAAATGGAGAATAATAGATATTTGATAATGTGGTATATAAACATTTTATTCGTTAGTACCTTTATCAACCCTTGAGAGTAGACTTATAGGACCTATTTTATGTAAAATGAGGTGCTAAATCCACTGGTGAAAACCTTGATGTCCTATCTTTAACCGTTTAGGAGATCGAGTAAAATGGAGAATAATAGATATTTGAAAATGTGGTATATAAACAATTTATTCGTTTGTACCTTGATCAACTCTTGAGGGTAGACTTATAGGACTTATTTTATGTAAAATGAGGTGCTAAATCCACTGGTAAAAACCGAGATGTCCTATCTTTAACCGTTTAGGAGATCGAGTAAAATTGAGAATAATAGATATTTGAAAATGTGATATATAAACATTTTATTCGTTTGTACCTTTATCAACTCTTGAGAGTAGACTTATAGGACTTATTTTATGTAAAATATAGTGCTAAATCCACTGGTGAAAACCGCGATGTCCTATCTTTAACTGTTTAGGAGATCGAGTAAAATGGAGAATAATAGATATTTGAAAATGTGATATATAAACATTTTATTCGTTAGTACCTTTATCAACTCTTGAGAGTAGATTTATAGGACCTATTTTATGTAAAATGAGGTGCTAAATCCACTGGTGAAAACCGCGATGTCCTATCTTTAACCGTTAAGGAGATCGAGTAAAATGGAGAATAACAGATATTTGAAAATGTGATATATAAACATTTTATTCGTTAGTACCTTTATCAACTCTTGAGAGTAGACTTATAGGACTTATTTTATGTAAAATGCGGTGCTAAATCCACTGGTGAAAACCGCGATGTCCTATCTTTAACCGTTAAGGAGATCGAGTAAAATGGAGAATAACAGATATTTGAAAATGTGATATATAAACATTTTATTCGTTTGTACCTTTATCAACTCTTGAGAGTAGACTTATAAGACTTATTTTAAACAAAATTAGGTGCTAAATCCACTGGTGAAAACCGCGATGTCCTATCTTTAACCGTTTAACAGATCGAGTAAAATGGAGAGTAATAGATATTTGAAAACGTGATATTTAAACATTTTATTCGTTTGTACCTTTATCAACTCATGAGAGTAGACTTATAGGACATATTTTATGTAAAATGAGGTGCTAAATCCACTGGTAAAAACCGCGATGTCCTATCTATAACCGTTTAGGAGATCGAGTAAAATGGATAATAATAGATATTTGATAATGTGATATATAAACATTTTATTCGTTAGTACCTTTATCAACCCTTGAGAGTAGACTTATAGGACCTATTTTATGTAAAATGAGGTGCTAAATCCACTGGTGAAAACCTTGATGTCCTATCTTTAACCGTTTAGGAGATCGAGTATAATAGAGAATAATAGATATTTGATAATATGATATATAAACATTTTATTCGTTTGTTCCTTCATCAACTCATGAGAGTAGACTTATAGGACTTATTTTATGTGAAATGAGGTGCTAAATCTACTGGTGAAAACCGCGATGTTCCAACTTTGACCGTTTAGGAGATCGAGTAAAATGGAGAATAATGGATACTTGAAAATGTGATATATAAACATTTTATTCGTTTGTACCTTTATCAACCCTTGAGAGTAGACTTATAGGACATATTTTATGTAAAATGAGGTTATAAATCTACTGGTGAAAACCGCGATGTCCTATCTTTAACCGTTTAGGAGATCGAGTATAATGGAGAATAATAGATATTTGATAATATGATATATAAACATTTTATTCGTTTGTTCCTTCATCAACTCATGAGAGTAGACTTATAGGACTAATTTTATGTAAAATGAGGTGCTAAATCCACGGGTAAAAACCGCGATGTCCTATTTTTAACCGTTTAGGAGATCGAGTAAAATGGAGAATAATAGATATTTGAAAATGTGATATATAAACATTTTATTCAGTTGTCAAAGAATGACGGCTGTCAAAAATGTCAGCTGTCAAAAAATGACAGATGTCAAGAATGACAGATGTCAAAAAATGACAAATGTCAAGAATGACAAATGTCAAGAATGACAAAAGTCAAAAATGACAGATGTCAAAATTGACAGATGTCAAAAATGACAGAGGTCAGGAATGACAGCTGGCAAAAAATGACAGATGTCAAGAATGACAGATGTCTAAAAATAACAGTTGTTATATAACTAATTTTATATAAAATGGTATGCTAAATTGACTGATAACCGCGATGTCCTATCTTAAACCATTTAGGAGATCGAGTAAAATGGAGAAAAATAGATATTTGAAAATGTGATATATAAACATTTTATTCGTTTTTACCTTTATCAACTCTTGAGAGTAGACTTATAGGACCTATTTTATGTAAAATGGGGTGCTTAATCCATTGATGAAAACCGCGATGTCCTATCTTTAACCGTTTAGGAGATCGAGTAAAATGGAGAATAATAGATATTTGAAAATGTGGTATATAAACATTTTATTCGTTTGTACCTTGATCAACTCTGGAGGGTAGACTTATAAGACTTATTTTATGTAAAATGAGGTGCTAAATCCACTGGTGAAAATTGCGATGTCCTATCTTTAACCGTTTAGGAGATCGAGTAACATGGAGAATAGTAGATATTTGAAAATGTGATATATAAACGTTTTATTCGTTTGTACCTTTATCAACTCTTGAGAGTAGACTTATAGGAGTTATTTTAAGTAAAATGACGTGCTAAATCCACTGGTAAAAACCGCGATGTCCTATCTCTAACCGTTTAGGAGATCGAGTAAAATGGAGAATAATAGATATTTGAAAATGTGATATATAAACATGTTATTCGTTTGTTCCTTTATCAACTCTTGAGAGTAGACTTATAGGACTTATTTTATGTAAAATGAGGTGCTAAATCCCCTGGTGAAAACCGCGATGTGATATCTTTAACCGTTTAGGAGATCGAGTAAAATGGAGAATAATAGATATTAGAAAATGTGATATATAAACATTTTAATCGTTTTTACCTTTATCAACTCTTGAGAGTAGACTTATAGGACCTATTTTATGTAAAATGAGGTGCTAAATCCACTTGTGAAAACCGCGATGTCCTATCTTTAACCATTTAGGAGATCGAGTAAAATGGAGAATAATAGATATTTGATAATGTGATATATAAACGTTTTATTCGTTTGTACCTTTATCAACTCTTGAGAGTAGACTTATAGGACTTATTTTATGTAAAATGAGATGCTAAATCCACTGGTGAAAACCGCGATGTCCTATCTTTTACCGTTTAGGAGATAGAGTAAAATGGAGAATAATAGATGTTTGAAAATGTGATATATAAACATTTTATTCGCTTGTACCTTTATCAACCATTGAGAGTAGACTTATAGAACTTATTTTATGTAAAATGAGGTGCTAAATATACTGGTGAAAACCGCGATGTCCTATCTTTAACCGTTTAGGAGATCGAGTAAAATGGAGAATAATAGATATTTGAAAATGTGATATTTAAACATTTTATTCGTTTGTACCTTTATCAACTCTTGAGAGTAGACTTATAAGACTTATTTTATGTAAAATTAGGTGCTAAATCCACTGGTGAAAACCGCGATGCCCTATTTTTAACCGTTTAGGAGATGGAGTAAAATGGAGAATAATAGATATTTGAAAATGTGGTATATAAACATTTTATTCGTTTGTACCTTGATCAACTCTGGAGGGTAGACTTATAGGACTTATTTTATGTAAAATGAGGTGCTAAATCCACTGGTAAAAACCGAGATGTCCTATGTTTAACCGTTTAGGAGATCGAGTATAATGGAGAATAATAGATATTTGATAATTTGATATATAAACATTTTATTCGTTTGTTCCTTCATCAACTCATGAGAGTAGACTTATAGGACTAATTTTATATAAAATGAGGTGCTAAATCCACGGGTAAAAACCGCGATGTCCTATTTTTAACCGTTTAGGAGATCGAGTAAAATGGAGAATAATAGATATTTGATAATGTGGTATATAAACATTTTATTCGTTAGTACCTTTATCAACCCTTGAGAGTAGACTTATAGGACCTATTTTATGTAAAATGAGGTGCTAAATCCACTGGTGAAAACCTTGATGTCCTATCTTTAACCGTTTAGGAGATCGAGTAAAATGGAGAATAATAGATATTTGAAAATGTGGTATATAAACAATTTATTCGTTTGTACCTTGATCAACTCTTGAGGGTAGACTTATAGGACTTATTTTATGTAAAATGAGGTGCTAAATCCACTGGTAAAAACCGAGATGTCCTATCTTTAACCGTTTAGGAGATCGAGTAAAATTGAGAATAATAGATATTTGAAAATGTGATATATAAACATTTTATTCGTTTGTACCTTTATCAACTCTTGAGAGTAGACTTATAGGACTTATTTTATGTAAAATATAGTGCTAAATCCACTGGTGAAAACCGCGATGTCCTATCTTTAACTGTTTAGGAGATCGAGTAAAATGGAGAATAATAGATATTTGAAAATGTGATATATAAACATTTTATTCGTTAGTACCTTTATCAACTCTTGAGAGTAGATTTATAGGACCTATTTTATGTAAAATGAGGTGCTAAATCCACTGGTGAAAACCGCGATGTCCTATCTTTAACCGTTAAGGAGATCGAGTAAAATGGAGAATAACAGATATTTGAAAATGTGATATATAAACATTTTATTCGTTAGTACCTTTATCAACTCTTGAGAGTAGACTTATAGGACTTATTTTATGTAAAATGCGGTGCTAAATCCACTGGTGAAAACCGCGATGTCCTATCTTTAACCGTTAAGGAGATCGAGTAAAATGGAGAATAACAGATATTTGAAAATGTGATATATAAACATTTTATTCGTTTGTACCTTTATCAACTCTTGAGAGTAGACTTATAAGACTTATTTTAAACAAAATTAGGTGCTAAATCCACTGGTGAAAACCGCGATGTCCTATCTTTAACCGTTTAACAGATCGAGTAAAATGGAGAGTAATAGATATTTGAAAACGTGATATTTAAACATTTTATTCGTTTGTACCTTTATCAACTCATGAGAGTAGACTTATAGGACATATTTTATGTAAAATGAGGTGCTAAATCCACTGGTAAAAACCGCGATGTCCTATCTATAACCGTTTAGGAGATCGAGTAAAATGGATAATAATAGATATTTGATAATGTGATATATAAACATTTTATTCGTTAGTACCTTTATCAACCCTTGAGAGTAGACTTATAGGACCTATTTTATGTAAAATGAGGTGCTAAATCCACTGGTGAAAACCTTGATGTCCTATCTTTAACCGTTTAGGAGATCGAGTATAATAGAGAATAATAGATATTTGATAATATGATATATAAACATTTTATTCGTTTGTTCCTTCATCAACTCATGAGAGTAGACTTATAGGACTTATTTTATGTGAAATGAGGTGCTAAATCTACTGGTGAAAACCGCGATGTTCCAACTTTGACCGTTTAGGAGATCGAGTAAAATGGAGAATAATGGATACTTGAAAATGTGATATATAAACATTTTATTCGTTTGTACCTTTATCAACCCTTGAGAGTAGACTTATAGGACATATTTTATGTAAAATGAGGTTATAAATCTACTGGTGAAAACCGCGATGTCCTATCTTTAACCGTTTAGGAGATCGAGTATAATGGAGAATAATAGATATTTGATAATATGATATATAAACATTTTATTCGTTTGTTCCTTCATCAACTCATGAGAGTAGACTTATAGGACTAATTTTATGTAAAATGAGGTGCTAAATCCACGGGTAAAAACCGCGATGTCCTATTTTTAACCGTTTAGGAGATCGAGTAAAATGGAGAATAATAGATATTTGAAAATGTGATATATAAACATTTTATTCAGTTGTCAAAGAATGACGGCTGTCAAAAATGTCAGCTGTCAAAAAATGACAGATGTCAAGAATGACAGATGTCAAAAAATGACAAATGTCAAGAATGACAAATGTCAAGAATGACAAAAGTCAAAAATGACAGATGTCAAAATTGACAGATGTCAAAAATGACAGAGGTCAGGAATGACAGCTGGCAAAAAATGACAGATGTCAAGAATGACAGATGTCTAAAAATAACAGTTGTTATATAACTAATTTTATATAAAATGGTATGCTAAATTGACTGATAACCGCGATGTCCTATCTTAAACCATTTAGGAGATCGAGTAAAATGGAGAAAAATAGATATTTGAAAATGTGATATATAAACATTTTATTCGTTTTTACCTTTATCAACTCTTGAGAGTAGACTTATAGGACCTATTTTATGTAAAATGGGGTGCTTAATCCATTGATGAAAACCGCGATGTCCTATCTTTAACCGTTTAGGAGATCGAGTAAAATGGAGAATAATAGATATTTGAAAATGTGGTATATAAACATTTTATTCGTTTGTACCTTGATCAACTCTGGAGGGTAGACTTATAAGACTTATTTTATGTAAAATGAGGTGCTAAATCCACTGGTGAAAATTGCGATGTCCTATCTTTAACCGTTTAGGAGATCGAGTAACATGGAGAATAGTAGATATTTGAAAATGTGATATATAAACGTTTTATTCGTTTGTACCTTTATCAACTCTTGAGAGTAGACTTATAGGAGTTATTTTAAGTAAAATGACGTGCTAAATCCACTGGTAAAAACCGCGATGTCCTATCTCTAACCGTTTAGGAGATCGAGTAAAATGGAGAATAATAGATATTTGAAAATGTGATATATAAACATGTTATTCGTTTGTTCCTTTATCAACTCTTGAGAGTAGACTTATAGGACTTATTTTATGTAAAATGAGGTGCTAAATCCCCTGGTGAAAACCGCGATGTGATATCTTTAACCGTTTAGGAGATCGAGTAAAATGGAGAATAATAGATATTAGAAAATGTGATATATAAACATTTTAATCGTTTTTACCTTTATCAACTCTTGAGAGTAGACTTATAGGACCTATTTTATGTAAAATGAGGTGCTAAATCCACTTGTGAAAACCGCGATGTCCTATCTTTAACCATTTAGGAGATCGAGTAAAATGGAGAATAATAGATATTTGATAATGTGATATATAAACGTTTTATTCGTTTGTACCTTTATCAACTCTTGAGAGTAGACTTATAGGACTTATTTTATGTAAAATGAGATGCTAAATCCACTGGTGAAAACCGCGATGTCCTATCTTTTACCGTTTAGGAGATAGAGTAAAATGGAGAATAATAGATGTTTGAAAATGTGATATATAAACATTTTATTCGCTTGTACCTTTATCAACCATTGAGAGTAGACTTATAGAACTTATTTTATGTAAAATGAGGTGCTAAATATACTGGTGAAAACCGCGATGTCCTATCTTTAACCGTTTAGGAGATCGAGTAAAATGGAGAATAATAGATATTTGAAAATGTGATATTTAAACATTTTATTCGTTTGTACCTTTATCAACTCTTGAGAGTAGACTTATAAGACTTATTTTATGTAAAATTAGGTGCTAAATCCACTGGTGAAAACCGCGATGCCCTATTTTTAACCGTTTAGGAGATGGAGTAAAATGGAGAATAATAGATATTTGAAAATGTGGTATATAAACATTTTATTCGTTTGTACCTTGATCAACTCTGGAGGGTAGACTTATAGGACTTATTTTATGTAAAATGAGGTGCTAAATCCACTGGTAAAAACCGAGATGTCCTATGTTTAACCGTTTAGGAGATCGAGTATAATGGAGAATAATGGATACTTGAAAATGTGATATATAAACATTTTATTCGTTTGTACCTTTATCAACCCTTGAGAGCAGACTTATAGGACATATTTTATGTAAAATGAGGTTATAAATCTACTGGTGAAAACCGCGATGTCCTATTTTTAACCTTTTAGGAGATCGAGTAAAATGGAGAAGAGATATTTGAAAATGTGATATATAAACATTTTATTCGTTTGTTCCTTCATCAACTCATGAGAGTAGACTTATAGGACTAATTTTATATAAAATGAGGTGCTAAATCCACGGGTAAAAACCGCGATGTCCTATTTTTAACCGTTTAGGAGATCGAGTAAAATGGAGAATAATAGATATTTGATAATGTGATATATAAACATTTTATTCGTTAGTACTTTTATCAACCCTTGAGAGTAGACTTATAGGACCTATTTTATGTAAAATGAGGTGCTAAATCCACTGGTGAAAACCTTGATGTCCTATCTTTAACCGTTTAGGAGATCGAGTAAAATGGAGAATAATAGATATTTGAAAATGTGGTATATAAACAATTTATTCGTTTGTACCTTGATCAACTCTTGAGGGTAGACTTATAGGACTTATTTTATGTAAAATGAGGTGCTAAATCCACTGGTAAAAACCGAGATGTCCTATCTTTAACCGTTTAGGAGATCGAGTAAAATTGAGAATAATAGATATTTGAAAATGTGATATATAAACATTTTATTCGTTTGTACCTTTATCAACTCTTGAGAGTAGACTTATAGGACTTATTTTATGTAAAATATAGTGCTAAATCCACTGGTGAAAACCGCGATGTCCTATCTTTAACTGTTTAGGAGATCGAGTAAAATGGAGAATAATAGATATTTGAAAATGTGATATATAAACATTTTATTCGTTAGTACCTTTATCAACTCTTGAGAGTAGACTTATAGGACCTATTTTATGTAAAATGAGGTGCTAAATCCACTGGTGAAAACCGCGATGTCCTATCTTTAACCGTTAAGGAGATCGAGTAAAATGGAGAATAACAGATATTTGAAAATGTGATATATAAACATTTTATTCGTTAGTACCTTTATCAACTCTTGAGAGTAGACTTATAGGACTTATTTTATGTAAAATGCGGTGCTAAATCCACTGGTGAAAACCGCGATGTCCTATCTTTAACCGTTAAGGAGATAGAGTAAAATGGAGAATAATAGATGTTTGAAAATGTGATATATAAACATTTTATTCGCTTGTACCTTTATCAACCATTGAGAGTAGACTTATAGAACTTATTTTATGTAAAATGAGGTGCTAAATATACTGGTGAAAACCGCGATGTCCTATCTTTAACCGTTTAGGAGATCGAGTAAAATGGAGAATAATAGATATTTGAAAATGTGATATTTAAACATTTTATTCGTTTGTACCTTTATCAACTCTTGAGAGTAGACTTATAAGACTTATTTTATGTAAAATTAGGTGCTAAATCCACTGGTGAAAACCGCGATGCCCTATTTTTAACCGTTTAGGAGATGGAGTAAAATGGAGAATAATAGATATTTGAAAATGTGGTATATAAACATTTTATTCGTTTGTACCTTGATCAACTCTGGAGGGTAGACTTATAGGACTTATTTTATGTAAAATGAGGTGCTAAATATACTGGTGAAAACCGCGATGTCCTATCTTTAACCGTTAAGGAGATAGAGTAAAATGGAGAATAATAGATATTTGAAAATGTGATATATAAACATTTTATTCGTTTGTACCTTTATCAACTCTTGAGAGTAGACTTATAAGACTTATTTTAAACAAAATTAGGTGCTAAATCCACTGGTGAAAACCGCGATGTCCTATCTTTAACCGTTTAACAGATCGAGTAAAATGGAGAGTAATAGATATTTGAAAACGTGATATTTAAACATTTTATTCGTTTGTACCTTTATCGACTCATGAGAGTAGACTTATAGGACATATTTTATGTAAAATGAGGTGCTAAATCCACTGGTAAAAACCGCGATGTCCTATCTATAACCGTTTAGGAGATCGAGTAAAATGGATAATAATAGATATTTGATAATGTGATATATAAACATTTTATTCGTTAGTACCTTTATCAACCCTTGAGAGTAGACTTATAGGACCTATTTTATGTAAAATGAGGTGCTAAATCCACTGGTGAAAACCTTGATGTCCTATCTTTAACCGTTTAGGAGATCGAGTAAAATGGAGAATAATGGATATTTGAAAATGTGATATATAAACATTTTATTCGTATTTACCTTTATCAACTCTTGAGAGTGGACTTATAGGACCTATTTTATGTAAAATGATTTTCTAAATCCACTGGTGAAAACCGCGATGTCCTATCTTTAACCGTTTAAGAGATCAAGTAAATTGGAGAATAATGGATATTTGAAAATGTGATATATAAACATTTTATTCGTTTGTAACTTTATCAACCCTTGAGAGTAGACTTATAGGACATATTTTATGAAAAATGAGGTGCTAAATCCACTGGTGAAAATTGCGATGTCCTATCTTTAACCGTTTAGGAGATCGAGTAAAACGGAGAATAATAGATATTTGAAAATGTGGTATATAAACATTTTATTCGTTTGTACCTTGATCAACTCTTGAGGGTAGACTTATAGGACTTATTTTATGTAAAATGAGGTGCTAAATCCACTGGTAAAAACCGAATTGTCCTATCTTTAACCGTTTGGGAGATCGAGTAAAATTGAGAATAATAGATATTTGAAAATGTGATATATAAATATTTTATTCGTTTGAACCTTTATCAACTTTTGAGAGTAGACTTATAGGACCTATTTTATGTAAAATGAGGTGCTAAATCCACTGGTGAAAACCGCGATGTCCTATCTTTAACCGTTTAGGAGATCGGGTAAAATGGAGAATAATAGAAATTTGAAAATGTGATATATAAACATTTTATTCGTTTTTACCTTTATCAACTCTTGAGAGAAGACTTATAGGACTTATTTTATGTAAAATGAGGTGCTAAATCCACTGGTGAAAACCGCAATGTCCTATCTTTAACTGTTTAGGAGATCGAGTAAAATGGAGAATAATAGATATTTGAAAATGTGATATATAAACATTTTATCCGTTTTTACCTTTATCAACTCTTGAGAGTAGACTTATTGGACCTATTTTATGTAAAATGAGGTTCTAAATCCACTGGTGAAAACCGCGATGTCCTATCTTTAACCGTTTAGGAGAACGAGTAAAATGGAGAATAATGGATATTTGAAAATATGATATATAAACATTTTATTCGTTTGTACCTTTATCAACCCTTGAGAGTAGACTTATAGGACATATTATATGTAAAATGAGGTGCTAAATCCACTGGTGAAAACCGCGATGTCTTATCTTTAACTGTTTAACAGATCGAGTAAAATGGAGAATAATAGATATTTGAAAATGTGATATTTAAACATTTTATTCGTTTGTACCTTTATCAACTCATGAGAGTAGACTTATAGGACATATTTTATGTAAAATGAGGTTCTAAATCCACTGGTGAAAACCGCGATGTCCTATCTTTAACCGTTTAGGAGATCGAGTAAAATGGAGAATAATGGATATTTGAAAATGTGATATATAAACATTTTATCCGTTTTTACCTTTATCAACTCTTGAGAGTAAACTTATAGGACCTATTTTATGTAAAATGATTTTCTAAATCCACTGGTGAAAACCGCGATGTCCTATTTTTAACCGTTTAGAAGATCGAGTAAAATGGAGAATAATGGATATTTGAAAATGTGATATATAAACATTTTATTCGTTTGTTCCTTTATAAACTTTTGAGAGTAGACTTATAGGACTTATTTTAAACAAAATTAGGTGCTAAATCCACTGGTTAAAACCGCGATGTCCTATCTTTAACCGTTTAGGAGATGGAGTAAAATGGAGAATAATAGATATTTGAAAATGTGATATATAAACATTTTATTCGTTTGTACCTTTATCAACTCTTGAGAGTAGACTTATAGAACTTATTTTGTGTAAAATGAGGTGCTAAATCCACTGGTGAAATCCGCGATGTCCTATATTTAACCGTTTAGGAGATGGAGTAAAATGGAGAATAATAGATATTTGATAATATGATATATAAACATTTTATTCGTTTGTTCCTTTATAAACTTTTGAGAGTAGACTTATAGGACTTATTTTAAACAAAATTAGGTGCTAAATCCACTGGTGAAAACCGCGATGTAATATCTTTAACCGTTTAACAGATCGAGTAAAATGGAGAATAATAGATATTTGAAAATGTGATATTTAAACATTTTATTCGTTTGTACCTTTATCAACTCATAAGAGTAGACTTATAGGACATATTTTATGTAAAATGAGGTGCTAAATCCACTGGTATAAACCGCGATGTACTATCTATAACCGTTTAGGAGATCGAGTAAAATGGATAATAATAGATATATGATAATGTGATATATAAACATTTTATTCGTTAGTACCTTTATCAACTCTTGAGAGTAGACTTATAGGACATATTTTATGAAAAATGAGGTGCTAAATCCACTGGTGAAAACCGCGATGTCCTATCTTTAACCGTTTAGGAGATCGAGTAAAATGGAGATTAATAGATATTTGAAAATGTGGTATATAAACATTTTATTCGTTTGTACCTTGATCAACTCTTGAGGGTAGACTTATAGGACTTATTTTATGTAAAATGAGGTGCTAAATCCACTGGTAAAAACCGAATTGTCCTATCTTTAACCGTTTGGGAGATCGAGTAAAATTGAGAATAATAGATATTTGAAAATGTGATATATAAATATTTTATTCGTTTGTACCTTTATCAACTTTTGAGAGTAGACTTATAGGACCTATTTTATGTAAAATGAGGTACTAAATCCACTGGTGAAAACCGCGATGTCCTATCTTTAACCGTTTAGGAGATCGAGTAAAATGGAGAATAATAGAAATTTGAAAATGTGATATATAAACATTTTATTCGTTTTTACCTTTATCAACTCTTGAGAGTAGACTTATAGGACCTATTTTATGTAAAATGAGGTGCTAAATCCACTAGTGAAAACCGCAATGTCCTATCTTTAACTGTTTAGGAGATCGAGTAAAATGGAGAATAATAGATATTTGAAAAAGTGATATATAAACATTTTATCCGTTTTTACCTTTATCAACTCTTGAGAGTAGACTTATTGGACCTATTTTATGTAAAATGAGGTTCTAAATCCACTGGTGAAAACCGCGATGTCCTATCTTTAACCGTTTAGGAGATCGAGTAAAATGCAGAATAATGGATATTTGAAAATATGATATATAAACATTTTATTCGTTTGTACCTTTATCAACCCTTGAGAGTAGACTTATAGGACATATTATATGTAAAATGAGGTGCTAAATCCACTGGTGAAAACCGCGATGTCCTATCTTTAACTGTTTAGGAGATCGAGTAAAATGGAGAATAATAGATATTTGAAAATGTGATATATAAACATTTTATCCGTTTTTACCTTTATCAACTCTTGAGAGTAGACTTATAGGACCTATTTTATGTAAAATGATTTTCTAAATCCACTGGTGAAAACCGCGATGTCCTATTTTTAACCGTTTAGAAGATCGAGTAAAATGGAGAATAATGGATATTTGAAAATGTGATATATAAACATTTTATTCGTTTGTACCTTTATCAACCCTTGAGAGTAGACTTATAGGACTTATTTTATGTAAAATGAGGTGCTAAATCCACTGGTGAAAACCGCGATGTCCTATCTTTAACCGTTTAGGAGATGGAGTAAAATGGAGAATAATAGATATTTGAAAATGTGATATATAAACATTTTATTCGTTTGTACCTTTATCAACTCTTGAGAGTAGACTTATAGGACTTATTTTGTGTAAAATGAGGTGCTAAATCCACTGGTGAAATCCGCGATGTCCTATTTTTAACCGTTTAGGAGATGGAGTAAAATGGAGAATAATAGATATTTGATAATATGATATATAAACATTTTATTCGTTTGTTCCTTTATCAACTTTTGAGAGTAGACTTATAGGACTTATTTTAAACAAAATTAGGTGCTAAATCCACTGGTGAAAACCGCGATGTCCTATCTTTAACCGTTTAACAGATCGAGTAAAATGGAGAATAATAGATATTTGAAAATGTGATATTTAAACATTTTATTCGTTTGTACCTTTATCAAGTCATGAGAGTAGACTTATAGGACATATTTTATGTAAAATGAGGTGCTAAATCCACTGGTAAAAACCGCGATGTCCTATCTATAACCGTTTAGGAGATCGAGTAAAATGGATAATAATAGATATATGAGAATGTGATATATAAACATTTTATTCGTTAGTACCTTTATCAACTCTTGAGAGTAGACTTATAGGACATATTTTATGAAAAATGAGGTGCTAAATCCACTGGTGAAAACCGCGATGTCCTATCTTTAACCGTTTAGGAGATCGAGTAAAATGGAGAATAATAAATATTTGAAAATGTGGTATATAAACATTTTATTCGTTTGTACCTTGATCAACTCTTGAGGGTAGACTTATAGGACTTATTTTATGTAAAATGAGGTGCTAAATCCACTGGTAAAAACCGAATTGTCCTATCTTTAACCGTTTGGGAGATCGAGTAAAATTGAGAATAATAGATATTTGAAAATGTGATATATAAATATTTTATTCGTTTGTACCTTTATCAACTTTTGAGAGTAGACTTATAGGACCTATTTTATGTATAATGAGGTACTAAATCCACTGGTGAAAACCGCGATGTCCTATCTTTAACCATTTAGGAGATCGAGTAAAATGGAGAATAATAGAAATTTGAAAATGTGATATATAAACATTTTATTCGTTTTTACCTTTATCAACTCTTGAGAGTAGACTTATAGGACCTATTTTATGTAAAATGAGGTGCTAAATCCACTAGTGAAAACCGCAATGTCCCATCTTTAACTGTTTAGGAGATCGAGTAAAATGGAGAATAATAGATATTTGAAAAAGTGATATATAAACATTTTATCCGTTTTTACCTTTATCAACTCTTGAGAGTAGACTTATAGGACATATTATATGTAAAATGAGGTGCTAAATCCACTGGTGAAAACCGCGATGTCCTATCTTTAACTGTTTAGGAGATCGAGTAAAATGGAGAATAATAGATATTTGAAAATGTGATATATAAACATTTTATCCGTTTTTACCTTTATCAACCCTTGAGAGTAGACTTATAGGACCTATTTTATGTAAAATGATTTTCTAAATCCACTGGTGAAAACCGCGATGTCCTATTTTTAACCGTTTAGAAGATCGAGTAAAATGGAGAATAATGGATATTTGAAAATGTGATATATAAACATTTTATTCGTTTGTACCTTTATCAACCCTTGAGAGTAGACTTATAGGACTTATTTTATGTAAAATGAGGTGCTAAATCCACTGGTGAAAACCGCGATGTCCTATCTTTAACCGTTTAAGAGATGGAGTAAAATGGAGAATAATAGATATTTGAAAATGTGATATATAAACATTTTATTCGTTTGTACCTTTATCAACTCTTGAGAGTAGACTTATAGGACTTATTTTGTGTAAAATGAGGTGCTAAATCCACTGGTGAAATCCGCGATGTCCTATTTTTAACCGTTTAGGAGATGGAGTAAAATGGAGAATAATAGATATTTGATAATATGATATATAAACATTTTATTCGTTTGTTCCTTTATCAACTTTTGAGAGTAGACTTATAGGACTTATTTTATGTAAAATGCGGTGCTAAATCCACTGGTGAAAACCGCGATGTCCTATCTTTAACCGTTAAGGAGATCGAGTAAAATGGAGAATAACAGATATTTGAAAATGTGATATATAAACATTTTATTCGTTTGTACCTTGATCAACTCTTGAGGGTAGACTTATAGGATTTATTTTATGTAAAATGAGGTGCTAAATCCACTGGTGAAAACCGCGATGTCCTTTCTTTAACCGTTTAGGAGATCGGGTAAAATGGAGAATAATAGAAATTTGAAAATGTGATATATAAACATTTTATTCGTTTTTACCTTTATCAACTCTTGAGAGTAGACTTATAGGACCTATATTATGTAAAATGAGGTGCTAAATCCACTGGTGAAAACCGCAATGTCCTATCTTTAACTGTTTAGGAGATCGAGTAAAATGGAGAATAATAGATATTTGAAAATGTGATATATAAACATTTTATCCGTTTTTACCTTTATCAACTCTTGAGAGTAGACTTATTGGACTTATTTTATGTAAAATAAGGTTCTAAATCCACTGGTGAAAACCGCGATGTCCTATCTTTAACCGTTTAGGAGATCGAGTAAAATGGAGAATAATGGATATTTGAAAATATGATATATAAACATTTTATTCGTTTGTACCTTTATCAACCCTTGAGAGTAGACTTATAGGACATATTATATGTAAAATGAGGTGCTAAATCCACTGGTGAAAACCGCGATGTCCTATCTTTAACTGTTTAGGAGATCGAGTAAAATGGAGAATAATAGATATTTGAAAATGTGATATATAAACATTTTATCCGTTTTTACCTTTATCAACTCTTGAGAGTAGACTTATAGGACCTATTTTATGTAAAATGATTTTCTAAATCCACTGGTGAAAACCGCGATGTCCTATTTTTAACCGTTTAGAAGATCGAGTAAAATGGAGAATAATGGATATTTGAAAATGTGATATATAAACATTTTATTCGTTTGTACCTTTATCAACCCTTGAGAGTAGACTTATAGGACTTATTTTATGTAAAATGAGGTGCTAAATCCACTGGTGAAAACCGCGATGTCCTATCTTTAACCGTTTAGGAGATGGAGTAAAATGGAGAATAATAGATATTTGAAAATGTGATATATAAACATTTTATTCGTTTGTACCTTTATCAACTCTTGAGAGTAGACTTATAGGACTTATTTTGTGTAAAATGAGGTGCTAAATCCACTGGTGAAATCCGCGATGTCCTATTTTTAACCGTTTAGGAGATGGAGTAAAATGCAGAATAATAGATATTTGATAATATGATATATAAACATTTTATTCGTTTGTTCCTTTATCAACTTTTGAGAGTAGACTTATAGGACTTATTTTAAACAAAATTAGGTGCTAAATCCACTGGTGAAAACCGCGATGTCCTATCTTTAACCGTTTAACAGATCGAGTAAAATGGAGAATAATAGATATTTGAAAATGTGATATTTAAACATTTTATTCGTTTGTACCTTTATCAACTCATGAGAGTAGACTTATAGGACATATTTTATGTAAAATGAGGTGCTAAATCCACTGGTGAAAACCGCGATGTCCTATCTTTAACCGTTTAGGAGATCGAGTAAAATGGATAATAATAGATATATGATAATGTGATATATAAACATTTTATTCGTTAGTACCTTTATCAACTCTTGAGAGTAGACTTATAGGACATATTTTATGAAAAATGAGGTGCTAAATCCACTGGTGAAAACCGCGATGTCCTATCTTTAACCGTTTAGGAGATCGAGTAAAATGGAGAATTATAGATATTTGAAAATGTGGTATATAAACATTTTATTCGTTTGTACCTTGATCAACTCTTGAGGGTAGACTTATAGGACTTATTTTATGTAAAATGAGGTGCTAAATCCTCTGGTAAAAACCGAATTGTCCTATCTTTAACCGTTTGGGAGATCGAGTAAAATTGAGAATAATAGATATTTGAAAATGTGATATATAACCATTTTATTCGTTTTTACCTTTATCAACTCTTGAGAGTAGACTTATAGGACCTATTTTATGTAAAATGAGGTGCTAAATCCACTGGTGAAAACCGCAATGTCCTATCTTTAACTGTTTAGGAGATCGAGTAAAATGGAGAATAATAGATATTTGAAAATGTGATATATAAACATTTTATTCGTTTGTACCTTTATCAACATTTGAGAGTAGACTTATAGGACCTATTTTATGTAAAATGAGGTGTTAAATCCACTGGTGAAATCCGCGATGTCCTATTTCAAACCGTTTAGGAGATCGAGTAAAATGGAGAATAATAGATATTTGAAAATGTGATTTATAAACATTTTATTCGTTTGTTCCTTTATCAACTCATGAGAGTAGACTTATAGGACATATTTTATGTAAAATGAGGTGCTAAATCCACTGGTAAAAACCGCGATGTCCTATCTATAACCGTTTAGGAGATCGAGTAAAATGGATAATAATAGATATATGATAATGTGATATATAAACATTTTATTCGTTAGTACCTTTATCAACTCTTGAGAGTAGACTTATAGGACATATTTTATGAAAAATGAGGTGCTAAATCCACTGGTGAAAACCGCGATGTCCTATCTTTAACCGTTTAGGAGATCGAGTAAAATGGAGAATAATAGATATTTGAAAATGTGGTATATAAACATTTTATTCGTTTGTACCTTGATCAACTCTTGAGGGTAGACTTATAGGACTTATTTTATGTAAAATGAGGTGCTAAATCCTCTGGTAAAAACCGAATTGTCCTATCTTTAACCGTTTGGGAGATCGAGTAAAATTGAGAATAATAGATATTTGAAAATGTGGTATATAAACATTTTATTCGTTTGTACCTTGATCAACTCTTGAGGGTAGACTTATAGGACTTATTTTGTGTAAAATGAGGTGCTAAATCCACTGGTGAAATCCGCGATGTCCTATTTTTAACCGTTTAGGAGATGGAGTAAAATGGAGAATAATAGATATTTGATAATATGATATATAAACATTTTATTCGTTTGTTCCTTTATCAACTTTTGAGAGTAGACTTATAGGACTTATTTTATGTAAAATGCGGTGCTAAATCCACTGGTGAAAACCGCGATGTCCTATCTTTAACCGTTAAGGAGATCGAGTAAAATGGAGAATAACAGATATTTGAAAATGTGATATATAAACATTTTATTCGTTTGTACCTTGATCAACTCTTGAGGGTAGACTTATAGGATTTATTTTATGTAAAATGAGGTGCTAAATCCACTGGTGAAAACCGCGATGTCCTTTCTTTAACCGTTTAGGAGATCGGGTAAAATGGAGAATAATAGAAATTTGAAAATGTGATATATAAACATTTTATTCGTTTTTACCTTTATCAACTCTTGAGAGTAGACTTATAGGACCTATATTATGTAAAATGAGGTGCTAAATCCACTGGTGAAAACCGCAATGTCCTATCTTTAACTGTTTAGGAGATCGAGTAAAATGGAGAATAATAGATATTTGAAAATGTGATATATAAACATTTTATCCGTTTTTACCTTTATCAACTCTTGAGAGTAGACTTATTGGACTTATTTTATGTAAAATAAGGTTCTAAATCCACTGGTGAAAACCGCGATGTCCTATCTTTAACCGTTTAGGAGATCGAGTAAAATGGAGAATAATGGATATTTGAAAATATGATATATAAACATTTTATTCGTTTGTACCTTTATCAACCCTTGAGAGTAGACTTATAGGACATATTATATGTAAAATGAGGTGCTAAATCCACTGGTGAAAACCGCGATGTCCTATCTTTAACTGTTTAGGAGATCGAGTAAAATGGAGAATAATAGATATTTGAAAATGTGATATATAAACATTTTATCCGTTTTTACCTTTATCAACTCTTGAGAGTAGACTTATAGGACCTATTTTATGTAAAATGATTTTCTAAATCCACTGGTGAAAACCGCGATGTCCTATTTTTAACCGTTTAGAAGATCGAGTAAAATGGAGAATAATGGATATTTGAAAATGTGATATATAAACATTTTATTCGTTTGTACCTTTATCAACCCTTGAGAGTAGACTTATAGGACTTATTTTATGTAAAATGAGGTGCTAAATCCACTGGTGAAAACCGCGATGTCCTATCTTTAACCGTTTAGGAGATGGAGTAAAATGGAGAATAATAGATATTTGAAAATGTGATATATAAACATTTTATTCGTTTGTACCTTTATCAACTCTTGAGAGTAGACTTATAGGACTTATTTTGTGTAAAATGAGGTGCTAAATCCACTGGTGAAATCCGCGATGTCCTATTTTTAACCGTTTAGGAGATGGAGTAAAATGCAGAATAATAGATATTTGATAATATGATATATAAACATTTTATTCGTTTGTTCCTTTATCAACTTTTGAGAGTAGACTTATAGGACTTATTTTAAACAAAATTAGGTGCTAAATCCACTGGTGAAAACCGCGATGTCCTATCTTTAACCGTTTAACAGATCGAGTAAAATGGAGAATAATAGATATTTGAAAATGTGATATTTAAACATTTTATTCGTTTGTACCTTTATCAACTCATGAGAGTAGACTTATAGGACATATTTTATGTAAAATGAGGTGCTAAATCCACTGGTGAAAACCGCGATGTCCTATCTTTAACCGTTTAGGAGATCGAGTAAAATGGATAATAATAGATATATGATAATGTGATATATAAACATTTTATTCGTTAGTACCTTTATCAACTCTTGAGAGTAGACTTATAGGACATATTTTATGAAAAATGAGGTGCTAAATCCACTGGTGAAAACCGCGATGTCCTATCTTTAACCGTTTAGGAGATCGAGTAAAATGGAGAATTATAGATATTTGAAAATGTGGTATATAAACATTTTATTCGTTTGTACCTTGATCAACTCTTGAGGGTAGACTTATAGGACTTATTTTATGTAAAATGAGGTGCTAAATCCTCTGGTAAAAACCGAATTGTCCTATCTTTAACCGTTTGGGAGATCGAGTAAAATTGAGAATAATAGATATTTGAAAATGTGATATATAACCATTTTATTCGTTTTTACCTTTATCAACTCTTGAGAGTAGACTTATAGGACCTATTTTATGTAAAATGAGGTGCTAAATCCACTGGTGAAAACCGCAATGTCCTATCTTTAACTGTTTAGGAGATCGAGTAAAATGGAGAATAATAGATATTTGAAAATGTGATATATAAACATTTTATTCGTTTGTACCTTTATCAACATTTGAGAGTAGACTTATAGGACCTATTTTATGTAAAATGAGGTGTTAAATCCACTGGTGAAATCCGCGATGTCCTATTTCAAACCGTTTAGGAGATCGAGTAAAATGGAGAATAATAGATATTTGAAAATGTGATTTATAAACATTTTATTCGTTTGTTCCTTTATCAACTCATGAGAGTAGACTTATAGGACATATTTTATGTAAAATGAGGTGCTAAATCCACTGGTAAAAACCGCGATGTCCTATCTATAACCGTTTAGGAGATCGAGTAAAATGGATAATAATAGATATATGATAATGTGATATATAAACATTTTATTCGTTAGTACCTTTATCAACTCTTGAGAGTAGACTTATAGGACATATTTTATGAAAAATGAGGTGCTAAATCCACTGGTGAAAACCGCGATGTCCTATCTTTAACCGTTTAGGAGATCGAGTAAAATGGAGAATAATAGATATTTGAAAATGTGGTATATAAACATTTTATTCGTTTGTACCTTGATCAACTCTTGAGGGTAGACTTATAGGACTTATTTTATGTAAAATGAGGTGCTAAATCCTCTGGTAAAAACCGAATTGTCCTATCTTTAACCGTTTGGGAGATCGAGTAAAATTGAGAATAATAGATATTTGAAAATGTGATATATAAATATTTTATTCGTTTGTACCTTTATCAACTTTTGAGAGTAGACTTATAGGACCTATTTTATGTAAAATGAGGTACTAAATCCACTGGTGAAAACCTCGATGTCCTATCTTTAACCGTTTAGGAGATCGAGTAAAATGGAGAATAATAGAAATTTGAAAATGTGATATATAAACATTTTATTCGTTTTTACCTTTATAAACTCTTGAGAGTAGACTTATAGGACCTATTTTATGTAAAATGAGGTGCTAAATCCACTGGTGAAAACCGCAATGTCCTATCTTTAACTGTTTAGGAGATCGAGTAAAATGGAGAATAATAGATATTTGAAAAAGTGATATATAAACATTTTATCCGTTTTTACCTTTATCAACTCTTGAGAGTAGACTTATTGGACCTATTTTATGTAAAATGAGGTTCTAAATCCACTGGTGAAAACCGCGATGTCCTATCTTTAACCGTTTAGAAAATCGAGTAAAATGGAGAATAATGGATATTTGAAAATATGGTATATAAACATTTTATTCGTTTGTACCTTTATCAACCCTTGAGAGTAGACTTATAGGACATATTATATGTAAAATGAGGTGCTAAATCCACTGGTGAAAACCGCGATGTCCTATCTTTATCTGTTTAGGAGATCGAGTAAAATGGAGAATAATAGATATTTGAAAATGTGATATATAAACATTTTATCCGTTTTTACCTTTATCAACTCTTGAGAGTAGACTTATAGGACCTATTTTATGTAAAATGATTTTCTAAATCCACTGGTGAAAACCGCGATGTCCTATTTTTAACCGTTTAGAAGATCGAGTAAAATGGAGAATAATGGATATTTGAAAATGTGATAT
Organism: Silvanus unidentatus; assembly: GCA_963930825.1. Lineage (NCBI taxonomy): Eukaryota > Metazoa > Arthropoda > Insecta > Coleoptera > Silvanidae > Silvanus > Silvanus unidentatus. The sequence continues at coordinate 8,742,364 of OZ005762.1, forward strand.
ATAAACATTTTATTCGTTTGTACCTTTATCAACCCTTGAGAGTAGACTTATATGACTTATTTTATGTAAAATGAGGTGCTAAATCCACTGGTAAAAACCGCGATGTCCTATCTTTAACCGTTTAGGAGATGGAGTAAAATGGAGAATAATAGATATTTGAAAATGTGATATATAAACATTTTATTCGTTTGTACCTTTATCAACATTTGAGAGTAGACTTATAGGATCTATTTTATGTAAAATGAGGTGTTAAATCCACTGGTGAAATCCGCGATGTCCTATTTCAAACCGTTTAGGAGATCGAGTAAAATGGAGAATAATAGATATTTGAAAATGTGATTTATAAACATTTTATTCGTTTGTTCCTTTATCAACTTTTGAGAGTAGACTTATAGGACTTATTTTATGTAAAATGAGGTGCTAAATCCACTGGTGAAAACCGCGATGTCCTATCTTTAACCGTTTAGGAGATCGAGTAAAATGGAGAATAATAGATATTTGAAAATGTGATATATAAACATTTTATTCGTTTGTACCTTTATCAACTCTTGAGAGTAGACTTATAGGACCTATTTTATGTAAAATGAGGTGCAAAATCCACTGGTGAAAACCGCGATGTCCTATCTTGAACCGTATAGGAGATCGAGTAAAATGGAGAAAAATAGATATTTGAAAATGTGATATATAAACATTTTATTCGTTTTTACCTTTATCAACTCTTGAGAGTAGACTTATAGGACCTATCTTACGTAAAATGAGGTGCTAAATCCACTGGTGAAAACCTCGATGTCCTATCTTTAACCGTTTAGGAGATCGAGTAAAATGGAGAATAATAGATATTTGAAAATGTGGTATATAAACATTTTATTCGTTTGTACCTTAATCAACTCTTGGGGGTAGACTTATAGAACTTATTTTATGTAAAATAAGGTGCTAAATCCACTGGTAAAAACCGAGATGTCCTATCTTTAACCGTTTAGGAGATCGAGTAAAATTGAGAATAATAGATATTTGAAAATGTGATATATAAAAATTTTATTCGTTTGTACCTTTATCAACCCTTGAGAGTAGACTTATAGGACTTATTTTAAACAAAATTAGGTGCTAAATCCACTGGTGAAAACCGCGATGTCCTATCTTTAACCGTTTAACAGATCGAGTAAAATGGAGAATAATAGATATTTGAAAATGTGATATTTAAACATTTTATTCGTTTGTACCTTTATCAACTCATGAGAGTAGACTTATAGGACATATTTTATGTAAAATGAGGTGCTAAATCCACTGGTGAAAACCGCGATGTCCTATCTTTAACCGTTTAGGAGATCGAGTAAAATGGATAATAATAGATATATGATAATGTGATATATAAACATTTTATTCGTTAGTACCTTTATCAACTCTTGAGAGTAGACTTATAGGACATATTTTATGAAAAATGAGGTGCTAAATCCACTGGTGAAAACCGCGATGTCCTATCTTTAACCGTTTAGGAGATCGAGTAAAATGGAGAATTATAGATATTTGAAAATGTGGTATATAAACATTTTATTCGTTTGTACCTTGATCAACTCTTGAGGGTAGACTTATAGGACTTATTTTATGTAAAATGAGGTGCTAAATCCTCTGGTAAAAACCGAATTGTCCTATCTTTAACCGTTTGGGAGATCGAGTAAAATTGAGAATAATAGATATTTGAAAATGTGATATATAACCATTTTATTCGTTTTTACCTTTATCAACTCTTGAGAGTAGACTTATAGGACCTATTTTATGTAAAATGAGGTGCTAAATCCACTGGTGAAAACCGCAATGTCCTATCTTTAACTGTTTAGGAGATCGAGTAAAATGGAGAATAATAGATATTTGAAAATGTGATATATAAACATTTTATTCGTTTGTACCTTTATCAACATTTGAGAGTAGACTTATAGGACCTATTTTATGTAAAATGAGGTGTTAAATCCACTGGTGAAATCCGCGATGTCCTATTTCAAACCGTTTAGGAGATCGAGTAAAATGGAGAATAATAGATATTTGAAAATGTGATTTATAAACATTTTATTCGTTTGTTCCTTTATCAACTCATGAGAGTAGACTTATAGGACATATTTTATGTAAAATGAGGTGCTAAATCCACTGGTAAAAACCGCGATGTCCTATCTATAACCGTTTAGGAGATCGAGTAAAATGGATAATAATAGATATATGATAATGTGATATATAAACATTTTATTCGTTAGTACCTTTATCAACTCTTGAGAGTAGACTTATAGGACATATTTTATGAAAAATGAGGTGCTAAATCCACTGGTGAAAACCGCGATGTCCTATCTTTAACCGTTTAGGAGATCGAGTAAAATGGAGAATAATAGATATTTGAAAATGTGGTATATAAACATTTTATTCGTTTGTACCTTGATCAACTCTTGAGGGTAGACTTATAGGACTTATTTTATGTAAAATGAGGTGCTAAATCCTCTGGTAAAAACCGAATTGTCCTATCTTTAACCGTTTGGGAGATCGAGTAAAATTGAGAATAATAGATATTTGAAAATGTGATATATAAATATTTTATTCGTTTGTACCTTTATCAACTTTTGAGAGTAGACTTATAGGACCTATTTTATGTAAAATGAGGTACTAAATCCACTGGTGAAAACCTCGATGTCCTATCTTTAACCGTTTAGGAGATCGAGTAAAATGGAGAATAATAGAAATTTGAAAATGTGATATATAAACATTTTATTCGTTTTTACCTTTATAAACTCTTGAGAGTAGACTTATAGGACCTATTTTATGTAAAATGAGGTGCTAAATCCACTGGTGAAAACCGCAATGTCCTATCTTTAACTGTTTAGGAGATCGAGTAAAATGGAGAATAATAGATATTTGAAAAAGTGATATATAAACATTTTATCCGTTTTTACCTTTATCAACTCTTGAGAGTAGACTTATTGGACCTATTTTATGTAAAATGAGGTTCTAAATCCACTGGTGAAAACCGCGATGTCCTATCTTTAACCGTTTAGAAAATCGAGTAAAATGGAGAATAATGGATATTTGAAAATATGGTATATAAACATTTTATTCGTTTGTACCTTTATCAACCCTTGAGAGTAGACTTATAGGACATATTATATGTAAAATGAGGTGCTAAATCCACTGGTGAAAACCGCGATGTCCTATCTTTATCTGTTTAGGAGATCGAGTAAAATGGAGAATAATAGATATTTGAAAATGTGATATATAAACATTTTATCCGTTTTTACCTTTATCAACTCTTGAGAGTAGACTTATAGGACCTATTTTATGTAAAATGATTTTCTAAATCCACTGGTGAAAACCGCGATGTCCTATTTTTAACCGTTTAGAAGATCGAGTAAAATGGAGAATAATGGATATTTGAAAATGTGATATATAAACATTTTATTCGTTTGTACCTTTATCAACCCTTGAGAGTAGACTTATATGACTTATTTTATGTAAAATGAGGTGCTAAATCCACTGGTAAAAACCGCGATGTCCTATCTTTAACCGTTTAGGAGATGGAGTAAAATGGAGAATAATAGATATTTGAAAATGTGATATATAAACATTTTATTCGTTTGTACCTTTATCAACATTTGAGAGTAGACTTATAGGATCTATTTTATGTAAAATGAGGTGTTAAATCCACTGGTGAAATCCGCGATGTCCTATTTCAAACCGTTTAGGAGATCGAGTAAAATGGAGAATAATAGATATTTGAAAATGTGATTTATAAACATTTTATTCGTTTGTTCCTTTATCAACTTTTGAGAGTAGACTTATAGGACTTATTTTATGTAAAATGAGGTGCTAAATCCACTGGTGAAAACCGCGATGTCCTATCTTTAACCGTTTAGGAGATCGAGTAAAATGGAGAATAATAGATATTTGAAAATGTGATATATAAACATTTTATTCGTTTGTACCTTTATCAACTCTTGAGAGTAGACTTATAGGACCTATTTTATGTAAAATGAGGTGCAAAATCCACTGGTGAAAACCGCGATGTCCTATCTTGAACCGTATAGGAGATCGAGTAAAATGGAGAAAAATAGATATTTGAAAATGTGATATATAAACATTTTATTCGTTTTTACCTTTATCAACTCTTGAGAGTAGACTTATAGGACCTATTTTACGTAAAATGAGGTGCTAAATCCACTGGTGAAAACCTCGATGTCCTATCTTTAACCGTTTAGGAGATCGAGTAAAATGGAGAATAATAGATATTTGAAAATGTGGTATATAAACATTTTATTCGTTTGTACCTTAATCAACTCTTGGGGGTAGACTTATAGAACTTATTTTATGTAAAATAAGGTGCTAAATCCACTGGTAAAAACCGAGATGTCCTATCTTTAACCGTTTAGGAGATCGAGTAAAATTGAGAATAATAGATATTTGAAAATGTGATATATAAAAATTTTATTCGTTTGTACCTTTATCAACCCTTGAGAGTAGACTTATAGGACTTATTTTATGTAAAATGAGGTGCTAAATCCACTGGTGAAAACCGCGATGTCCTATCTTTAACCGTTTAGGAGATCGAGTAAAATGGAGAATAATAGATATTTGAAAATGTGATATATAAACATTTTATTCGTTTGTACCTTTATCAACTCTTGAGAGTAGACTTATAGGACTTGTTTTATGTAAAATGAGGTGCTAAATCCACTGGTGAAAACCTCGATGTCCTATCTTTAACCGTTTAGGAGATCGAGTAAAATGGAGAATAATAGATATTTGAAAATGTGATATATAAACATTTTATTCGTTTGTACCTTTATCAACTCTTGAGAGTGGACTTATAGGACCTATTTTATGTAAAATGAGGTGCTAAATCCACTGGTGAAATCGGCGATGTCCTATCTTTAACCGTTTAGGAGATCGAGTAAAATGGAGAATAATAGATATTTGATAATGTGATATATAAACATTTTATTCGTTTGTACCTTTATCAACTCATGAGAGTATACTTATAGGACATATTTTATGTAAAATGAGGTGCTAAATCCACTGGTAAAAACCGCGATGTCCTATCTATAACCGTTTAGGAGATCGAGTAAAATGGATAATAATAGATATTTGATAATGTGATATATAAACATTTTATTCGTTAGTACCTTTATCAACTCTTGAGAGTAGACTTATAGGACCTATTTTATGTAAAATGAGGTGCTAAATCCACTGGTGAAATCCTCGATGTCCTATCTTTAACCGTTTAGGAGATCGAATAAAATGGAGAATAATAGATATTTGAAAATGTGATATATAAACATTTTATTCGTTTGTACCTTTATCAACTCTTGAGAGTGGACTTATAGGACCTATTTTATGTAAAATGAGGTGCTAAATCCACTGGTGAAAACCTCGATGTCCTATCTTTAACCGTTTAGGAGATCGAGTAAAATGGAGAATAATAGATATTTGAAAATGTGGTATATAAACATTTTATTCGTTTGTACCTTGATCAACTCTTGGGGGTAGACTTATAGAACTTATTTTATGTAAAATAAGGTGCTAAATCCACTGGTAAAAACCGAGATGTCCTATTTTTAACCGTTTAGGAGATCGAGTAAAATTGAGAATAAAAGATATTTGAAAATGTGATATATAAAAATTTTATTCGTTTGTACCTTTATCAACCCTTGAGAGTAGACTTATAGGACTTATTTTATGTAAAATGAGGTGCTAAATCCACTGGTGAAAACCGCGATGTCCTATCTTTAACCGTTTAGGAGATCGAGTAAAATGGAGAATAATAGATATTTGAAAATGTGATATATAAACATTTTATTCGTTTGTACCTTTATCAACTCTTGAGAGTAGACTTATAGGACTTATTTTATGTAAAATGAGGTGCTAAATCCACTGGTGAAAACCTCGATGTCCTATCTTTAACCGTTTAGGAGATCGAGTAAAATGGAGAATAATAGATATTTGATAATGTGATATATAAACATTTTATTCGTTTGTACCTTTATCAACTCATGAGAGTAGACTTATAGGACATATTTTATGTAAAATGTGGTGCTAAATCCACTGGTAAAAACCGCGATGTCCAATCTATAACCGTTTAGGAGATCGAGTAAAATGGAGAATAATAGATATTTGATAATGTGATATATAAACATTTTATTCGTTTGTACCTTTATCAACTCATGAGAGTATACTTATAGGACATATTTTATGTAAAATGAGGTGCTAAATCCACTGGTAAAAACCGCGATGTCCTATCTATTACCGTTTAGGAGATCGAGTAAAATGGATAATAATAGATATTTGATAATGTGATATATAAACATTTTATTCGTTAGTACCTTTATCAACTCTTGAGAGTAGACTTATAGGACCTATTTTATGTAAAATGAGGTGCTTAATCCACTGGTGAAAACCTCGATGTCCTATCTTTAACCGTTTAGGAGATCGAGTAAAATGGAGAATAATAGATATTTGAAAATGTGATATATAAACATTTTATTCGTTTGAACCTTTATCAACTCTTGAGAGTGGACTTATAGGACCTATTTTATGTAAAATGAGGTGCTAAATCCACTGGTGAAAACCTCGATGTCCTATCTTTAACCGTTTAGGAGATCGAGTAAAATGGAGAATAATAGATATTTGAAAATGTGGTATATAAACATTTTATTCGTTTGTACCTTGATCAACTCTTGGGGGTAGACTTATAGAACTTATTTTATGTAAAATAAGGTGCTAAATCCACTGGTAAAAACCGAGATGTCCTATTTTTAACCGTTTAGGAGATCGAGTAAAATGGAGAATAATAGATATTTGATAATGTGATATATAAACATTTTATTCGTTTGTACCTTTATCAACTCATGAGAGTAGACTTATAGGACCTATTTTATGTAAAATGAGGTGCTAAATCCACTGGTGAAATCCGCGATGTCCTATCTTTAACCGTTTAGGAGATCGAGTAAAATGGAGAATAATAGATATTTGATAATGTGATATATAAACATTTTATTCGTTTGTACCTTTATCAACTCATGAGAGTATACTTATAGGACATATTTTATGTAAAATGAGGTGCTAAATCCACTGGTAAAAACCGAGATGTCCTATCTTTAACCGTTTATTAGATCGAGTAAAATTGAGAATAATAGATATTTGAAAATGTGATATATAAAAATTTTATTCGTTTGTGCCTTTATCAACTCTTGAGAGTAGACTTATAGGACTTATTTTGTGTAAAATGAGGTGCTAAATCCACTGGTGAAATTTGCGATGTCCTATCTTTAACCGTTTAGGAGATCGAGTATAATGGAGAATAATAGATATTTGATAATGTGATATATAAACATTTTATTCGTTTGTTCCTTTATCAACTTTTGAGAGTAGACTTATAGGACTTATATTATGTAAAATGAGGTGCTTAATCCACTGGTGAAAACCGCGATGTCCTATCTTTAACCGTTTAGGAGATCGAGAAAAATGGAGAATAATAGATATTTGAAAATGTGATATATAAACATTTTATACGTTTGTACCTTTATCAACTCTTGAGAGTAGACTTATAGGACTTATTTTATGTTAAATGAGGTGCTAAATCCACTGGTGAGAACCGCGATGTCCTATCTTTAACCGTTTAGGAGATCGAGTAAAGTGGATATTAATAGATATTTGAAAATGTGATATATAAACATTTTATTCGTTTGTACCTTTATCAACTCTTGAGAGTAGACTTATAGGACCTATTTTATGTAAAATGAGGTGCTAAATCCACTCGTGAAAACCGCGATGTCCTATCTTTAACCGTTTAGGAGATGGAGTAAAATGAAGAATAATAGACATTTGAAAATGTGATATATAAACATTTTATTCGTTTGTGCCTTTATCAACTCTTGAGAGTAGACTTATAGGACTTATTTTGTGTAAAATGAGGTGCTAAATCCACTGGTGAAATTTGCGATGTCCTATCTTTAAACGTTTAGGAGATCGAGTATAATGGAGAATAATAGATATTTGATAATGTGATATATAAACATTTTATTCGTTTGTTCCTTTATCAACTTTTGAGAGTAGACTTATAGGACTTATATTATGTAAAATGAGGTGCTTAATCCACTGGTGAAAACCGCGATGTCCTATCTTTAACCGTTTAGGAGATCGAGAAAAATGGAGAATAATAAATATTTGAAAATGTGATATATAAACATTTTATACGTTTGTACCTTTATCAACTCTTGAGAGTAGACTTATAGGACTTATTTTATGTTAAATGAGGTGCTAAATCCACTGGTGAGAACCGCGATGTCCTATCTTTAACCGTTTAGGAGATCGAGTAAAGTGGATATTAATAGATATTTGAAAATGTGATATATAAACATTTTATTCGTTTGTACCTTTATCAACTCTTGAGAGTAGACTTATAGGACCTATTTTATGTAAAATGAGGTGCTAAATCCACTCGTGAAAACCGCGATGTCCTATCTTTAACCGTTTAGGAGATCGAGTAAAATGGAGAATAATGGATATTTGAAAATGTGATATATAAACATTTTATTCGTTTGTACCTTTATCAACCCTTGAGAGTAGACTTATAGGACATATTTTATGTAAAATGAGGTGCTTAATCCACTGGTGAAAACCGCGATGTCCTATCTTTAACCGTTTAGGAGATCGAGTAAAATGGAGAATAATAGATATTTGAAAATGTGATACATAAACATTTTATCCGTTTTTACCTTTATCAACTCTTGAGAGTAGACTTATATGACTTATTATATGTAAAATGAGGTGCTAAATCCACTGGTGAAAACCGCGATGTCCTATCTTTAACTGTTTAGGAGATCGAGTAAAATGGAGAATAATAGATATTTGAAAATGTGATACATAAACATTTTATCCGTTTTTACCTTTATCAACTCTTGAGAGTAGACTTATATGACTTATTATATGTAAAATGAGGTGCTAAATCCATTGGTGAAAACCGCGATGTCCTATCTTTAACCGTTTAGGAGATCGAGTAAAATAAAGAATAATAGAAATTTGAAAATGTGATATATAAACATTTTATTCGTTTTTACCTTTATCAACTCTTGAGAGTAGACTTATAGGACCTATTTTATGTAAAATGATTTTCTAAATCCACTGGTGAAAACCGCGATGTCCTATCTTTAACCGTTTAGGAGATCGAGTAAAATGGAGAATAATGGATATTTGAAAATGTGATATATAAACATTTTATTCGTTTGTACCTTTATCAACCCTTGAGAGTAGACTTATAGGACATATTTTATGTAAAATGAGGTGCTTAATCCACTGGTGAAAACCGCGATGTCCTATCTTTAACCGTTTAGGAGATCGAGTAAAATGGAGAATAATAGATATTTGAAAATGTGATATATAAATATTTTATTCGTTTTTACATTATCAACTCTTGAGAGTAGACTTATAGGACTTATTTTATGTAAAATGGGGTGCTTAGTCCACTGATGAAAACCGCGATGTCCTATCTTTAACCGTTTAGGAGATCGAGTAAAATGGAGAATAATGGATATTTGAAAATGTGATATATAAACATTTAATTCGTTTGTACCTTTATCAACCCTTGAGAGTAGACTTATAGGACATATTTTATGTAAAATGAGGTGCTTAATCCACTGGTGAAAACCGCGATGTCCTATCTTTAACCGTTTAGGAGATCGAGTAAAATGGAGAATAATAGATATTTGAAAATGTGATAAATAAACATTTTATCCGATTTTACCTTTATCAACTCTTGAGAGTAGACTTATAGGACCTATTTTATGTAAAATGATTTTCTAAATCCACTGGTGAAAACCGCGATGTCCTATCTTTAACCGTTTAGGAGATCGAGTAAAATGGAGAATAATGGATATTTGAAAATGTGATATATAAACATTTTATTCGTTTGTACCTTTATCAACCCTTGAGAGTAGACTTATAGGACATATTTTATGTAAAATGAGGTGCTTAATCCACTGGTGAAAACCGCGATGTCCTATCTTTAACCGTTTAGGAGATCGAGTAAAATGGAGAATAATAGATATTTAAAAATGTGATATATAAACATTTTATTCGTTTTTACATTATCAACTCTTGAGAGTAGACTTATAGGACTTATTTTATGTAAAATGGGGTGCTTAGTCCACTGATGAAAACCGCGATGTCCTATCTTTAACCGTTTAGGAGATCGAGTAAAATGGAGAATAATAGATATTTGAAAATGTGGTATATAAACACTTTATTCGTATGTACCTTGATCAACTCTTGAGGGTAGACTTATATTACTTATTTTATGTAAAATGAGGTGCTAAATCCACTGGTAAAAACCGAGATGTCCTATCTTTAACCGTTTATTAGATCGAGTAAAATTGAGAATAATAGATATTTGAAAATGTGATATATAAAAATTTTATTCGTTTGTACCTTTATCAACTCTTGAGAGTAGACTTATAGGACTTATTTTATGTAAAATGAGGTTCTAAATCCACTGGTGAAAATCGCGATGTCCAATCTTTAACCGTTTAGGTGATGGAGTAAAATGAAGAATAATAGACATTTGAAAATGTGATATATAAACATTTTATTCGTTTGTGCCTTTATCAACTCTTGAGAGTAGACTTATAGGACTTATTTTGTGTAAAATGAGGTGCTAAATCCACTGGTGAAATTTGCGATGTCCTATCTTTAACCGTTTAGGAGATCGAGTATAATGGAGAATAATAGATATTTGAAAATGTGATATATAAACATTTTATCCGTTTTTACCTTTATCAACTCTTGAGAGTAGACTTATAGGACCTATTTTATGTAAAATGATTTTCTAAATCCACTGGTGAAAACCGCGATGTCCTATCTTTAACCGTTTAGGAGATCGAGTAAAATGGAGAATAATGGATATTTGAGAATGTGATATATAAACATTTTATTCGTTTGTACCTTTATCAACCCTTGAGAGTAGACTTATAGGACATATTTTATGTAAAATGAGGTGCTAAATCCACTGGTGAAAACCGCAATGTCCTATCTTTAACCGTTTAGGAGATCGAGTAAAATGGAGAATAATAGATATTTGAAAATGTGGTATATAAACATTTTATTCGTTTGTACCTTGATCAACTCTTGAGAGTAGACTAATAGGACCTATTTTATGTAAAATGAGGTGCTAAATTCACTGGTGAAAACCGCGATGTCCTATCTTTAACCGTTTAGGAGATCGAGTAAAATGGAGAATAATAGATATTTGAAAATGTGATATATAAACATTTTATTCGTTTGTACCTTTATCAACTCATGAGAGTAGACTTATAAGACTTATTTTAGGTAAAATGAGGTGCTAAATCCACTGGTTAAAACCGCGATGTCCTATCTTTATCCGTTTAGGAGATCGAGTGAAATGGAGAATAATAGATATTTGAAAATGTGATATATAAACATTTTAATCGTTTGTACCTTTATCAACTCTTAAGAGTAGACTTATAGGACTTATTTTATGTAAAATAAGGTGCTAAATCCACTGGTGAAAACCGCGATGTCCTATCTTTAACCGTTTAGGAGATCGAGTAAAATGGAGAATAATAGATATTTGAAAATGTGATATATAAACATTTTATTCGTTTGTACCTTTATCAACTCTTGAGAGTAGTCTTATAGGACTTATTTTATGTTAAATGAGGTGCTAAATCCACTGGTAAAAACCGCGATGTCCTATCTTGAACCGTTTAGAAGATCGAGTAAAATGGAGAAAAATAGATATTTGAAAATGTGATATATAAACATTTTATTCGTTTGTACCTTTATCAACTCTTGAGAGTAGACTTATAGGACCTATTTTATGTAAAATGAGGTGCTAAATCCACTGGTGAAAACCGCGATGTCCTATCTTTAACCGTTTAGGAGATCGAGTAAAATGGAGAATAATGGATATTTGAAAATGTGATATATAAAAATTTTATTCATTTGTACCTTTATCAACTCTTGAGAGTAGACTTATAGGACTTATTTTATGTAAAATATAGTGCTAAATCCACTGGTGAAAACCGCGATGTCCTATCTTTAACTGTTTAGGAGATCGAGTAAAATGGAGAATAATAGATATTTGAAAATGTGATATATAAACATTTTATTCGTTTTTACCTTTATCAACTCTTGAGAGTAGACTAATAGGACCTATTTTATGTAAAATGATTTTCTAAATCCACTGGTGAAAACCGCGATGTCCTACCTTTAACCGTTTAGGAGATCGAGTAAAATGGAGAATAATGGATATTTGAAAATGTGATATATAAACATTTTATTCGTTTGTACCTTTATCAACCCTTGAGAGTAGACTTATAGGACATATTTTATGTAAAATGAGGTGCTAAATCCACTGGTGAAAACCGCGATGTCCTATCTTTAACCGTTTAGGAGATCGAGTAAAATGGAGAATAATAGATATTTGAAAATGTGGTATATAAACATTTTATTCGTTTGTACCTTGATCAACTCTTGAGGGTAGACTTATAGGACTTATTTTATGTAAAATGAGGTGCTAAATCCACTGGTAAAAACCGAGATGTCCTATCTTTAACCGTTTAGGAGATCGAGTAAAATTGAGAATAATGGATATTTGAAAATGTGATATATAAAAATTTTATTCGTTGGTACCTTTATCAACCCTTGAGAGTAGACTTATAGGACATATTTTATGTAAAATGAGGTGCTAAATCCACTGGTGAAAACCGCGATGTCCTATCTTTAACCGTTTAGGAGATCGAGTAAAATGGAGAATAATAGAAATTTGAAAATGTGATATATAAACATTTTATTCGTTTGTACCTTGATCAACTCTTGAGGGTAGACTTATAGGACTTATTTTATGTAAAATGAGGTGCTAAATCCACTGGTGAAAACCGCGATGTCCTATTTTTAACCGTTTAGGAGATCGAGTAAAATGGAGAATAATGGATATTTGAAAATGTGATATATAAACTTTTTATTCGTTTGTACCTTTATCAACTCTTGAGAGTAGACTTATAGGACTTATTTTATGTAAAATATAGTGCTAAATCCACTGGTGAAAACCGCGATGTCCTATCTTTAACTGTTTAGGAGATCGAGTAAAATGGAGAATAATAGATATTTGAAAATGTGATATATAAACATTTTATTCCTTTTTACCTTTATCAACTCTTGAGAGTAGACTTATAGGACCTATTTTATGTAAAATGAGGTTCTAAATCCACTGGTGAAAACCGCGATGTCCTATCTTTAACCATTTAGGAGATCGAGTAAAATGGAGAATAATGGATATTTGAAAATGTGATATATAAACATTTTATTCGTTTGTACCTTTATCAACCCTTGAGAGTAGACTTATAGGACATATTTTATGTAAAATGAGGTGCTAAATCCACTGGTGAAAACCGCGATGCCCTATCTTTAACCGTTTAGGAGATCGAGTAAAATGGAGAATAATAGATATTTGAAAATGTGATATATAAACATTTTATTCGTTTGTACCTTTATCAACTCTTGAGGGTTGACTTATAGGACCTATTTTATGTAAAATGAGGTGCTAAATCCACTGGTGAAAACCGCGATGTCCTATCTTTAACCGTTTAGGAGATCGAGTAAAATGGAGATTAATGGATATTTGAAAATGTGATATATAAACATTTTATTCGTTTGTACCTTTATCAACTCTTGAGAGTAGACTTATAGGACTTATTTTATGTAAAATATAGTGCTAAATCCACTGGTAAAAACCGCGATGCCCTATCTTTAACCGTTTAGGAGATCGAGTAAAATGGAGAATAATAGATATTTGAAAATGTGATATATAAACATTTTATTCGTTTGTACCTTTATCAACTCTTGAGAGTAGACTTATAGGACCTATTTTATGTAAAATGAGGTGCTAAATCCACTGGTGAAAACCGCGATGTCCTATCTTTAACCGTTTAGGAGATCGAGTAAAATCGAGAATAATGGATATTTGAAAATGTGATATATAAACATTTTATTCGTTTGTACCTTTATCAACTCTTGAGAGAAGACTTATAGGACTTATTTTATGTAAAATATAGTGCTAAATCCACTGGTGAAAACCGCGATGTCCTATCTTTAACTGTTTAGGAGATCGAGTAAAATGGAGAATAATAGATATTTGAAAATGTGATATATAAACATTTTATTCGTTTGTACCTTGATCAACCCTTGAGGGTAGACTTATAGGACTTATTTTATGTAAAATGAGGTGCTAAATCCACTGGTAAAAACCGAGATGTCCAATCTTTAACCGTTTAGAAGATCGAGTAAAATTGAGAATAATAGTTATTTGAAAATGTGATATATAAAAATTTTATTCGTTTGTACCTTTATCAACTCTTGAGAGTAGACTTATAAGACTTATTTTATGTAAAATGAGGTGCTAAATCCTCTGATAAAAACCGCGATGTCCTATCTTTAACCGTTTAGGAGATCGAGTAAAATGGAGAATAATAGATATTTGAAAATGTGATATATAAACATTTTATTCGTTTGTACCTTTATCAACATTTGAGAGTAGACTTATAGGACCTATTTTATGTAAAATGAGGTGCTAAATCCACTGGTGAAAACCGCGATGTCCGATCTTTAACCGTTTAGGAGATCGAGTAAAATGGAGAATAATAGATATTTGAAAATGTGATATATAAACATTTTATTCGTTTGTACCTTTATCAACATTTGAGAGTAGACTTATAGGACCTATTTTATGTAAAATGAGGTGCTAAATCCTCTGATAAAAACCGCGATGTCCTATCTTTAACCGTTTAGGAGATCGAGTAAAATGGAGAATAATAGATATTTGAAAATGTGATATATAAACATTTTATTCGTTTGTACCTTTTTCAACATTTGAGAGTAGACTTATAGGACCTATTTTATGTAAAATGAGGTGCTAAATCCTCTGGTGAAAACCGCGATGTCCGATCTTTAACCGTTTAGGAGATCAAGTAAAATGGAGAATAATAGATATTTGAAAATGTGATATATAAAAATTTTATTCGTTGGTACCTTTATCAACCCTTGAGAGTAGACTTATAGGACATATTTTATGTAAAATGAGGTGCTAAATCCACTGGTGAAAACCGCGATGTCCTATCTTTAACCGTTTAGGAGATCGAGTAAAATGGAGAATAATAGAAATTTGAAAATGTGATATATAAACATTTTATTCGTTTGTACCTTGATCAACTCTTGAGGGTAGACTTATAGGACTTATTTTATGTAAAATGAGGTGCTAAATCCACTGGTGAAAACCGCGATGTCCTATTTTTAACCGTTTAGGAGATCGAGTAAAATGGAGAATAATGGATATTTGAAAATGTGATATATAAACATTTTATTCGTTTGTACCTTTATCAACTCTTGAGAGTAGACTTATAGGACTTATTTTATGTAAAATATAGTGCTAAATCCACTGGTGAAAACCGCGATGTCCTATCTTTAACTGTTTAGGAGATCGAGTAAAATGGAGAATAATAGATATTTGAAAATGTGATATATAAACATTTTATTCCTTTTTACCTTTATCAACTTTTGAGAGTAGACTTATAGGACCTATTTTATGTAAAATGAGGTTCTAAATCCACTGGTGAAAACCGCGATGTCCTATCTTTAACCATTTAGGAGATCGAGTAAAATGGAGAATAATGGATATTTGAAAATGTGATATATAAACATTTTATTCGTTTGTACCTTTATCAACCCTTGAGAGTAGACTTATAGGACATATTTTATGTAAAATGAGGTGCTAAATCCACTGGTGAAAACCGCGATGCCCTATCTTTAACCGTTTAGGAGATCGAGTAAAATGGAGAATAATAGATATTTGAAAATGTGATATATAAACATTTTATTCGTTTGTACCTTTATCAACTCTTGAGGGTTGACTTATAGGACCTATTTTATGTAAAATGAGGTGCTAAATCCACTGGTGAAAACCGCGATGTCCTATCTTTAACCGTTTAGGAGATCGAGTAAAATGGAGATTAATGGATATTTGAAAATGTGATATATAAACATTTTATTCGTTTGTACCTTTATCAACTCTTGAGAGTAGACTTATAGGACTTATTTTATGTAAAATATAGTGCTAAATCCACTGGTGAAAACCGCGATGCTTTATCTTTAACCGTTTAGGAGATCGAGTAAAATGGAGAATAATAGATATTTGAAAATGTGATATATAAACATTTTATTCGTTTGTACCTTTATCAACTCTTGAGAGTAGACTTATAGGACCTATTTTATGTAAAATGAGGTGCTAAATCCACTGGTGAAAACCGCGATGTCCTATCTTTAACCGTTTAGGAGATCGAGTAAAATGGAGAATAATAGATATTTGAAAATGTGATATATAAACATTTTATTCGTTTGTACCTTTATCAACTCTTGAGAGTAGACTTATAGGACTTATTTTATGTAAAATATAGTGCTAAATCCACTGGTGAAAACCGCGATGTCCTATCTTTAACTGTTTAGGAGATCGAGTAAAATGGAGAATAATAGATATTTGAAAATGTGATATATAAACATTTTATTCGTTTGTACCTTGATCAACCCTTGAGGGTAGACTTATAGGACTTATTTTATGTAAAATGAGGTGCTAAATCCACTGGTAAAAACCGAGATGTCCAATCTTTAACCGTTTAGAAGATCGAGTAAAATTGAGAATAATAGTTATTTGAAAATGTGATATATAAAAATTTTATTCGTTTGTACCTTTATCAACTCTTGAGAGTAGACTTATAAGACTTATTTTATGTAAAATGAGGTGCTAAATCCTCTGATAAAAACCGCGATGTCCTATCTTTAACCGTTTAGGAGATCGAGTAAAATGGAGAATAACAGATATTTGAAAATGTGATATATAAACATTTTATTCGTTTGTACCTTTATCAACATTTGAGAGTAGACTTATAGGACCTATTTTATGTAAAATGAGGTGCTAAATCCTCTGATAAAAACCGCGATGTCCTATCTTTAACCGTTTAGGAGATCGAGTAAAATGGAGAATAATAGATATTTGAAAATGTGATATATAAACATTTTATTCGTTTGTACCTTTATCAACATTTGAGAGTAGACTTATAGGACCTATTTTATGTAAAATGAGGTGCTAAATCCACTGGTGAAAACCGCGATGTGATATCTTTAACCGTTTAGGAGATCGAGTAAAATGGAGAATAATAGATATTTGAAAATGTGATATATAAACATTTTATTCGTTTTTACCTTTATCAACTCTTGAGAGTAGACTTATAGGACTTATTTTAAGTAAAATGAGGTGCTAAATCCACTGGTGAAAACCTCGATGTCCTATCTTTAACCGTTTAGGAGATCAGGTAAAATGGAGAATAATAGATATTTGAAAATGTGATATTTAAACATTTTATTCGTTTGTACCTTTTTCAACATTTGAGAGTAGACTTATAGGACCTATTTTATGTAAAATGAGGTGCTAAATCCTCTGGTGAAAACCGCGATGTCCGATCTTTAACCGTTTAGGAGATCGAGTAAAATGGAGATTAATGGATATTTGAAAATGTGATATATAAACATTTTATTCGTTTGTACCTTTATCAACTCTTGAGAGTAGACTTATAGGACTTATTTTATGTAAAATATAGTGCTAAATCCACTGGTGAAAACCGCGATGCCCTATCTTTAACCGTTTAGGAGATCGAGTAAAATGGAGAATAATAGATATTTGAAAATGTGATATATAAACATTTTATTCGTTTGTACCTTTATCAACTCTTGAGAGTAGACTTATAGGACCTATTTTATGTAAAATGAGGTGCTAAATCCACTGGTGAAAACCGCGATGTCCTATCTTTAACCGTTTAGGAGATCGAGTAAAATGGAGAATAATAGATATTTGAAAATGTGATATATAAACATTTTATTCGTTTGTACCTTTATCAACTCTTGAGAGTAGACTTATAGGACTTATTTTATGTAAAATATAGTGCTAAATCCACTGGTGAAAACCGCGATGTCCTATCTTTAACTGTTTAGGAGATCGAGTAAAATGGAGAATAATAGATATTTGAAAATGTGATATATAAACATTTTATTCGTTTGTACCTTGATCAACCCTTGAGGGTAGACTTATAGGACTTATTTTATGTAAAATGAGGTGCTAAATCCACTGGTAAAAACCGAGATGTCCAATCTTTAACCGTTTAGAAGATCGAGTAAAATTGAGAATAATAGTTATTTGAAAATGTGATATATAAAAATTTTATTCGTTTGTACCTTTATCAACATTTGAGAGTAGACTTATAGGACCTATTTTATGTAAAATGAGGTGCTAAATCCTCTGATAAAAACCGCGATGTCCTATCTTTAACCGTTTAGGAGATCGAGTAAAATGGAGAATAATAGATATTTGAAAATGTGATATATAAACATTTTATTCGTTTGTACCTTTTTCAACATTTGAGAGTAGACTTATAGGACCTATTTTATGTAAAATGAGGTGCTAAATCCTCTGGTGAAAACCGCGATGTCCGATCTTTAACCGTTTAGGAGATCAAGTAAAATGGAGAATAATAGATATTTGAAAATGTGATATATAAAAATTTTATTCGTTGGTACCTTTATCAACCCTTGAGAGTAGACTTATAGGACATATTTTATGTAAAATGAGGTGCTAAATCCACTGGTGAAAACCGCGATGTCCTATCTTTAACCGTTTAGGAGATCGAGTAAAATGGAGAATAATAGAAATTTGAAAATGTGATATATAAACATTTTATTCGTTTGTACCTTGATCAACTCTTGAGGGTAGACTTATAGGACTTATTTTATGTAAAATGAGGTGCTAAATCCACTGGTGAAAACCGCGATGTCCTATTTTTAACCGTTTAGGAGATCGAGTAAAATGGAGAATAATGGATATTTGAAAATGTGATATATAAACATTTTATTCGTTTGTACCTTTATCAACTCTTGAGAGTAGACTTATAGGACTTATTTTATGTAAAATATAGTGCTAAATCCACT
Organism: Silvanus unidentatus; assembly: GCA_963930825.1. Lineage (NCBI taxonomy): Eukaryota > Metazoa > Arthropoda > Insecta > Coleoptera > Silvanidae > Silvanus > Silvanus unidentatus. The sequence goes on from OZ005762.1 coordinate 8,761,432, forward strand.
GGTGAAAACCGCGATGTCCTATCTTTAACTGTTTAGGAGATCGAGTAAAATGGAGAATAATAGATATTTGAAAATGTGATATATAAACATTTTATTCCTTTTTACCTTTATCAACTTTTGAGAGTAGACTTATAGGACCTATTTTATGTAAAATGAGGTTCTAAATCCACTGGTGAAAACCGCGATGTCCTATCTTTAACCATTTAGGAGATCGAGTAAAATGGAGAATAATGGATATTTGAAAATGTGATATATAAACATTTTATTCGTTTGTACCTTTATCAACCCTTGAGAGTAGACTTATAGGACATATTTTATGTAAAATGAGGTGCTAAATCCACTGGTGAAAACCGCGATGCCCTATCTTTAACCGTTTAGGAGATCGAGTAAAATGGAGAATAATAGATATTTGAAAATGTGATATATAAACATTTTATTCGTTTGTACCTTTATCAACTCTTGAGGGTTGACTTATAGGACCTATTTTATGTAAAATGAGGTGCTAAATCCACTGGTGAAAACCGCGATGTCCTATCTTTAACCGTTTAGGAGATCGAGTAAAATGGAGATTAATGGATATTTGAAAATGTGATATATAAACATTTTATTCGTTTGTACCTTTATCAACTCTTGAGAGTAGACTTATAGGACTTATTTTATGTAAAATATAGTGCTAAATCCACTGGTGAAAACCGCGATGCTTTATCTTTAACCGTTTAGGAGATCGAGTAAAATGGAGAATAATAGATATTTGAAAATGTGATATATAAACATTTTATTCGTTTGTACCTTTATCAACTCTTGAGAGTAGACTTATAGGACCTATTTTATGTAAAATGAGGTGCTAAATCCACTGGTGAAAACCGCGATGTCCTATCTTTAACCGTTTAGGAGATCGAGTAAAATGGAGAATAATAGATATTTGAAAATGTGATATATAAACATTTTATTCGTTTGTACCTTTATCAACTCTTGAGAGTAGACTTATAGGACTTATTTTATGTAAAATATAGTGCTAAATCCACTGGTGAAAACCGCGATGTCCTATCTTTAACTGTTTAGGAGATCGAGTAAAATGGAGAATAATAGATATTTGAAAATGTGATATATAAACATTTTATTCGTTTGTACCTTGATCAACCCTTGAGGGTAGACTTATAGGACTTATTTTATGTAAAATGAGGTGCTAAATCCACTGGTAAAAACCGAGATGTCCAATCTTTAACCGTTTAGAAGATCGAGTAAAATTGAGAATAATAGTTATTTGAAAATGTGATATATAAAAATTTTATTCGTTTGTACCTTTATCAACTCTTGAGAGTAGACTTATAAGACTTATTTTATGTAAAATGAGGTGCTAAATCCTCTGATAAAAACCGCGATGTCCTATCTTTAACCGTTTAGGAGATCGAGTAAAATGGAGAATAATAGATATTTGAAAATGTGATATATAAACATTTTATTCGTTTGTACCTTTATCAACATTTGAGAGTAGACTTATAGGACCTATTTTATGTAAAATGAGGTGCTAAATCCACTGGTGAAAACCGCGATGTCCGATCTTTAACCGTTTAGGAGATCGAGTAAAATGGAGAATAACAGATATTTGAAAATGTGATATATAAACATTTTATTCGTTTGTACCTTTATCAACATTTGAGAGTAGACTTATAGGACCTATTTTATGTAAAATGAGGTGCTAAATCCTCTGATAAAAACCGCGATGTCCTATCTTTAACCGTTTAGGAGATCGAGTAAAATGGAGAATAATAGATATTTGAAAATGTGATATATAAACATTTTATTCGTTTGTACCTTTATCAACATTTGAGAGTAGACTTATAGGACCTATTTTATGTAAAATGAGGTGCTAAATCCACTGGTGAAAACCGCGATGTGATATCTTTAACCGTTTAGGAGATCGAGTAAAATGGAGAATAATAGATATTTGAAAATGTGATATATAAACATTTTATTCGTTTTTACCTTTATCAACTCTTGAGAGTAGACTTATAGGACTTATTTTAAGTAAAATGAGGTGCTAAATCCACTGGTGAAAACCTCGATGTCCTATCTTTAACCGTTTAGGAGATCAGGTAAAATGGAGAATAATAGATATTTGAAAATGTGATATATAAACATTTTATTCGTTTGTACCTTTTTCAACATTTGAGAGTAGACTTATAGGACCTATTTTATGTAAAATGAGGTGCTAAATCCTCTGGTGAAAACCGCGATGTCCGATCTTTAACCGTTTAGGAGATCGAGTAAAATGGAGATTAATGGATATTTGAAAATGTGATATATAAACATTTTATTCGTTTGTACCTTTATCAACTCTTGAGAGTAGACTTATAGGACTTATTTTATGTAAAATATAGTGCTAAATCCACTGGTAAAAACCGCGATGCCCTATCTTTAACCGTTTAGGAGATCGAGTAAAATGGAGAATAATAGATATTTGAAAATGTGATATATAAACATTTTATTCGTTTGTACCTTTATCAACTCTTGAGAGTAGACTTATAGGACCTATTTTATGTAAAATGAGGTGCTAAATCCACTGGTGAAAACCGCGATGTCCTATCTTTAACCGTTTAGGAGATCGAGTAAAATGGAGAATAATAGATATTTGAAAATGTGATATATAAACATTTTATTCGTTTGTACCTTTATCAACTCTTGAGAGTAGACTTATAGGACTTATTTTATGTAAAATATAGTGCTAAATCCACTGGTGAAAACCGCGATGTCCTATCTTTAACTGTTTAGGAGATCGAGTAAAATGGAGAATAATAGATATTTGAAAATGTGATATATAAACATTTTATTCGTTTGTACCTTGATCAACCCTTGAGGGTAGACTTATAGGACTTATTTTATGTAAAATGAGGTGCTAAATCCACTGGTAAAAACCGAGATGTCCAATCTTTAACCGTTTAGAAGATCGAGTAAAATTGAGAATAATAGTTATTTGAAAATGTGATATATAAAAATTTTATTCGTTTGTACCTTTATCAACTCTTGAGAGTAGACTTATAAGACTTATTTTATGTAAAATGAGGTGCTAAATCCTCTGATAAAAACCGCGATGTCCTATCTTTAACCGTTTAGGAGATCGAGTAAAATGGAGAATAATAGATATTTGAAAATGTGATATATAAACATTTTATTCGTTTGTACCTTTATCAACATTTGAGAGTAGACTTATAGGACCTATTTTATGTAAAATGAGGTGCTAAATCCTCTGGTGAAAACCGCGATGTCCGATCTTTAACCGTTTAGGAGATCAAGTAAAATGGAGAATAATAGATATTTGAAAATGTGATATATAAACATTTTATTCGTTTTTACCTTTATCAACTCTTGAGAGTAGACTTATAGGACTTATTTTATGTAAAATGGGGTGCTTAATCCACTGATGAAAACCGCGATGTCCTATCTTTAACCGTTTAGGAGATCAAGTAAAATGGAGAATAATAGATATTTGAAAATGTGATATATAAACATTTTATTCGTTTTTACCTTTATCAACTCTTGAGAGTAGACTTATAGGACTTATTTTATGTAAAATGGGGTGCTTAATCCACTGATGAAAACCGCGATGTAATATCTTTAACCGTTTAGGAGATCGAGTAAAATGGAAAATAATAGATATTTGAAGATGTGGTATATAAATATTTTATTCGTTTGTACCTTGATCAACTCTTGAGGGTAGACTTATAAGACTTATTTTATGTAAAATGAGGTGCTAAATCCACTAGTAAAAACCGAGATGGCTTATCTTTAACAGTTTAGAAGATCGAGTAAAATTGAGAATAATAGATATTTGAAAATGTGATATATAAAAATTTTATTCGTTTGTACCTTTATCAACTCTTGAGAGTAGACTTATAGGACTTATTTTGTGTAAAATGAGGTGCTAAATCCACTTGTCAAATCCGCGATGTCCTATCTTTAACCGTTTAGGTGATCGAGTAAAATGGAGAATAATAGATATTTTAAAATGTGATATATAAACATTTTATTCGTTTGTACCTTTATCAACTCTTAAGAGTAGACTTATAATACTTATTTTATGGAAACTAAGGTGCTAAATTCACTGGTGAAAACCGCGATGTCCTATCTTTAACCGTTTAGGAGATCGAGTAAAATAGAAAATAATACATATTTGAAAATGTGATATATAAACATTTTATTCGTTTGTACCTTTATCAACTCTTGAGAGTAGACTTATAAAACCTATTTTATGTAAAATGAGGTTCTAAATCCACTAGTGAAAACCGCGATGTCCTATCTTAAACCGATTAGGAGATCGAGTAAAATGGAGAAAAATAGATATTTGAAAATGTGATATATAAACATTTTATTCGTTTTTACCTTTATCAACTCTTGAGAGTAGACTAATAGGACCTATTTTATGTAAAATGAGGTGCTAAATCCACTGGTGAAAACCGCGATGTCCTATCTTTAACCGTTTAGGAGATCGAGTAAAATGGAAAATAATAGATATTTGAAAATGTGATATATTAACATTTTATTCGTTTGTACCTTTATCAACTCATGAGAGTAGACTTATAGGACATATTTTATGTAAAGTGAGGTGCTAAATCCACTGGTAAAAACCGCGATGTCCTATCTATAACCGTTTAGGAGATCGAGTAAAATGGAGAATAATAAATATTTGATAATGTGATATATAAACATTTTATTCGTTAGTACGTTTATCAACTCTTGAGAGTAGACTAATAGGACCTATTTTATGTAAAATGAGGTGCTAAATCCACTGGTGAAAACCACGATGTCCTATTTTTAACCGTTTAGGAGATCGAGTAAAATGGAGAATAATAGATATTTGAAAATGTGATATATAAACATTTTATTCGTTAGTACCTTTATCAACTCTTGAGAGTAGACTTATAGGACCTATTTTATGTAAAAGGAGGTGCTAAATCCACTGGTTAAAACCGCGATGTCCTATCTTTAACAGTATAGGAGATCGAGTAAAATGGAGAAAAATAGATATTTGAAAATGTGATATATAAACATTTTATTCGTTTTTACCTTTATCAACTCTTGAGAGTAGGCTTATAGGACCTATTTTATGTAAAATGAGGTGCTAAATCCACTGGTGAAAACCGCAATGTCCTATCTTGAATCGTTTAGGAGATCGAGTAAAATGGAGAATAATAGGAATTTGAAAATGTGATATATAAACATTTTATTCGTTTTTACCTTTATCAACTCTTAAAAGTAGACTTATAGGACCTATTTTATGTAAAATGAGGTGCTAAATCCACTAGTGAAAACCGCGATGTCTTATCTTTAACCGTTTAGGAGATCGAGTAAAATGGAGAATAATAGATATTTGAAAATGTGATATATAAACATTTTATCCGTTTGTACCTTTATCAACTCTTGAGAGTAGACTTATAGGACCTATTTTATGTAAAATGAGGTGCTAAATCCACTGGTGAAAACCGCGATGTCCTATTTTTAACCGTTTAGGAGATCGAGTAAAATGAAGAATAATGGATATTTGAAAATGTGATATATAAACATTTTATTCGTTTGTACCTTTATCAACTCTTGAGAGTAGACTTATAGGACTTATTTTATGTAAAATATAGTGCTAAATCCACTGGTGAAAACCGCGATGTCCTATCTTTAACCATTTAGGAGATCGAGTAAAATGGAGAATAATGGATATTTGAAAATGTGATATATAAACATTTTATTCGTTTGTACCTTTATCAACCCTTGAGAGTAGACTTATAGGACATATTTTATGTAAAATGAGGTGCTAAATCCACTGGTGAAAACCGCGATGCCCTATCTTTAACCGTTTAGGAGATCGAGTAAAATGGAGAATAATAGATATTTGAAAATGTGATATATAAACATTTTATTCGTTTGTACCTTTATCAACTCTTGAAAGTAAACTTATAGGACTTATTTTATGTAAAATATAGTGCTAAATCCACTGGTGAAAACCGCGATGTCCTATCTTTAACTGTTTAGGAGATCGAGTAAAATGGAGAATAATAGATATTTGAAAATGTGATATATAAACATTTTATCCGTTTTTACCTTTATCAACTCTTGAGAGTAGACTTATAGGACCTATTTTATGTAAAATGAGGTTCTAAATCCACTGGTGAAAACCGCGATGTCCTATCTTTAACCGTTTAGGTGATCGAGTAAAATGGAGAATAATAGATATTTTAAAATGTGATATATAAACATTTTATTCGTTTGTACCTTTATCAACTCTTAAGAGTAGACTTATAGGACTTATTTTATGTAAAATAAGGTGCTAAATTCACTGATGAAAACCGCGATGTCCTATCTTTAACCGTTTAGGATTTCGAGTAAAATAGAAAATAATACATATTTGAAAATGTGATATATAAACATTTTATTCGTTTGTACCTTTATCAACTCTTGAGAGTAGACTTATAGGACCTATTTTATGTAAAATGAGGTTCTAAATCCACTGGTGAAAACCGCGATGTCCTATCTTAAACCGTTTAGGAGATCGAGTAAAATGGAGAAAAATAGATATTTGAAAATGTGATATATAAACATTTTATTCGTTTTTACCTTTATCAACTCTTGAGAGTAGACTAATAGGACCTATTTTATGTAAAATGAGGTGCTAAATCCACTGGTGAAAACCGCAATGTCCTATCTTTAACCGTTTAGGAGATCGAGTAAAATGGAAAATAATAGATATTTGAAAATGTGATATATTAACATTTTATTCGTTTGTACCTTTATCAACTCATGAGAGTAGACTTATAGGACATATTTTATGTAAAGTGAGGTGCTAAATCCACTGGTAAAAACCGCGATGTCCTATCTATAACCGTTTAGGAGATCGAGTAAAATGGAGAATAATAAATATTTGATAATGTGATATATAAACATTTTATTCGTTAGTACCTTTATCAACTCTTGAGAGTAGACTTATAGGACCTATTTTATGTAAAATGAGGTGCTAAATCCACTGGTGAAAACCACGATGTCCTATTTTTAACCGTTTAGGAGATCGAGTTAAATGGAGAATAATAGATATTTGAAAATGTGATATATAAACATTTTAATCGTTAGTAACATTATCAACTCTTGAGAGTAGACTTATAGGACCTATTTTATGTAAAATGAGGTGCTAAATCCACTGGTGAAAACCTCGATGTCCTATCTTTAACCGTTTAGAAGATCGAGTAAAATGGAGAATAATAGATATTTGAAAATGTGATATATAAACATTTTATTCGTTAGTACCTTTATCAACTCTTGAGAGTAGACTTATAGGACCTATTTTATGTAAAATGAGGTGCTAAATCCACTGGTTAAAACCGCGATGTCCTATCTTTAACCGTATAGGAGATCGAGTAAAATGGAGAAAAATAGATATTTGAAAATGTGATATATAAACATTTTATTCGTTTTTACCTTTATCAACTCTTGAGAGTAGACTTATATGACTTATTATATGTAAAATGAGGTGCTAAATCCACTGGTGAAAACCGCGATGTTCTATCTTTAACCGTTTAGGAGATCGAGTGAAATGGAGAATAATAGATATTTTAAAATGTGATATATAAACATTTTATTCGTTTGTACCTTTATCAACCCTTGAGAGTAGACTTATAAGACTTATTTTAAGCAAAATGAGGTGCTAAATCCACTGGTGAAAACAGGGATGTCCTATCTTCAACCGTTTAGGAGATCGAGTAAAATGGAGAATAATAGATATTTGAAAATGTGATATTTAAACATTTTATTCGTTTGTACCTTTATCAACTCATGAGAGTAGACTTATAGGACATATTTTATGTAAAATGAGGTGCTAAATCCACTGGTGAAAACCGCGATGTCCTATCTTTAACCGTTTAGGAGATCGAGTAAAATGGAGAATAATAGATATTTGAAAATGTGATATATAAAAATTTTATTCGTTTGTACCTTTATCAACTTTTGAGAGTAGACTTATAGGACCTATTTTATGTAAAATGAGGTGCTAAATCCACTGGTGAAAACCGCGATGTCCTATCTTTAACCGTTTAGGAGATCGAGTAAAATGGAAAATAATAGAAATTTGAAAATGTGATATATAAACATTTTATTCGTTTGTACCATTATCAACCCTTGAGAGTAGACTTATAGGACATATTTTATGTAAAATGAGGTGCTAAATCCACTGGTGAAAACCGCGATGTCCTATCTTTAACCGTTTAGGAGATCGAGTAAAATGGAGAAAAATAGATATTTGAAAATGAGATATATAAACATTTTATTCGTTTTTACCTTTATCGACTCTTGAGAGTAGACTTATAGGACCTATTTTATGTAAAATGAGGTGCTAAATCCACTGGCGAAAACCACGATGTCCTATCTTTAACCGTTTAGGAGATCGAGTAAAATGGAAAATAATAGATATTTGAAAATGTGATATATAAACATTTTATTCGTTTTTACCTTTATCAACTCTTGAGAGTAGACTTATATGACTTATTATATGTAAAATGAGGTGCTAAATCCACTGGTGAAAACCGCGATGTTCTATCTTTAACCGTTTAGGAGATCGAGTGAAATGGAGAATAATAGATATTTTAAAATGTGATATATAAACATTTTATTCGTTTGTACCTTTATCAACTCTTGAGAGGAGACTTATAGGTCTTATTTTATGTAAAATGAGGTACTAAATCCTCTGGTGAAAACCGCGATGTCCTATCTTTAACCGTTTAGGAGATCGAGTAAAATGGAGAATAATAGATATTTGAAAATGTGATATATAAACATTTTATTCGTTTGTACCTTTATCAACTCTTGAGAGTAGTCTTATAGGACTTATTTTATGTTAAATGAGGTGCTAAATCCACTGGTAAAAACCGCGATGTCCTATCTTGAACCGTTTAGAAGATCGAGTAAAATGGAGAAAAATAGATATTTGAAAATGTGATATATAAACATTTTATTCGTTTGTACCTTTATCAACTCTTGAGAGTAGACTTATAGGACCTATTTTATGTAAAATGTGGTTCTAAATCCACTGGTGAAAACCGCGATGTCCTATCTTAAACCGTTTAGGTGATCGAGTAAAATGGAGAATAATGGATATTTGAAAATGTGATATTTAAACATTTTATTCGTTAGTACCTTTATCAACCCTTGAGAGTAAACTTATAGGACATATTTTATGTAAAATGAGGTGCTAAATCCACTGGTGAAAACCGCGATGTCCTATCTTTAACCGTTTAGGAGATCGAGTAAAATGGAGAATAATAGATATTTGAAAATGTGGTATATAAACATTTTATTCGTTTGTACCTTGATCAACTCTTGAGGGTAGACTTATAGGACTTATTTTATGTAAAATGAGGTGCTAAATCCACTGGTAAAAACCGAGATGTCCTATCTTTAACCGTTTAGGAGATCGAGTAAAATTGAGAATAATAGATATTTGAAAATGTGATATATAAAAATTTTATTCGTTTGTACCTTTATCAACTTTTGAGAGTAGACTTATAGGACCTATTTTGTGTAAAATGAGGTGCTAAATCCACTGGTGAAAACCGCGATGTCCTATCTTTAACCGTTTAGGAGAACGAGTAAAATGGAGAATAATAGGAATTTGAAAATGTGATATATAAACATTTTATTCGTTTTTACCTTTATCAACTCTTGAGAGTAGACTTATAGGACCTATTTTATGTAAAATGAGGTGCTAAATCCACTGGTGAAAACCGCGATGTCCTATCTTTAACCGTTTAGGAGATCGAGTAAAATGGAGAATAATAGATATTTGAAAATGTGATATATAAACATTTTATCCGTTTGTACCTTTATCAACTCTTGAGAGTAGACTTATAGGACCTATTTTATGTAAAATGAGGTGCTAAATCCACTGGTGAAAACCGCGATGTCCTATTTTTAACCGTTTAGGAGATCGAGTAAAATGGAGAATAATGGATATTTGAAAATGTGATATATAAACATTTTATTCGTTTGTACCTTTATCAACTCTTGAAAGTAGACTTATAGGACTTATTTTATGTAAAATACAGTGCTAAATCCACTGGTGAAAACCGCGATGTCCTATCTTTAACTGTTTAGGAGATCGAGTAAAATGGAGAATAATAGATATTTGAAAATGAGATATATAAACATTTTATCCGTTTTTACCTTTATCAACTCTTGAGAGTAGACTTATAAGACCTATTTTATGTAAAATGAGGTTCTAAATCCACTGGTGAAAACCGCGATGTCCTATCTTTAACCATTTAGGAGATCGAGTAAAATGGAGAATAATGGATATTTGAAAATGTGATATATAAACATTTTATTCGTTTGTACCTTTATCAACTCTTGAGAGTAGACTTATAGGACCTATTTTAAGTAAAATGAGGTGCTAAATCCACTGGTGAAAACCGCGATGTCCTATCTTTAACCGTTTAGGAGATCGAGTAAAATGGAGAATAATGGATATTTGAAAATGTGATATATAAACATTTTATTCGTTTGTACCTTTATCAACTCTTGAGAGTAGACTTATAGGACTTATTTTATGTAAAATGAGGTTCTAAATCCACTGGTGAAAACCGCGATGCCCTATCTTTAACCGTTTAGGAGATCGAGTAAAATGGAGAATAATAGATATTTGAAAATGTGATACATAATCATTTTATTCGTTTGTACCTTTATCAACTCTTGAGAGTAGACTTATAGGACCTATTTTAAGTAAAATGAGGTGCTAAATCCACTGGTGAAAACCGCGATGTCCTATCTTTAACCGTTTAGGAGATCGAGTAAAATGGAGAATAATGGATATTTGAAAATGTGATATATAAACATTTTATTCGTTTGTACCTTTATCAACTCTTGAGAGTAGACTTATAGGACTTATTTTATGTAAAATATAGTGCTAAATCCACTGGTGAAAACCGCGATGTCCTATCTTCAACCGTTTAGGAGATCGAGTAAAATGGAGAATAATAGATATTTGAAAATGTGATATTTAAACATTTTATTCGTTTGTACCTTTATCAACTCATGAGAGTAGACTTATAGGACATATTTTATGTAAAATGAGGTGCTAAATCCACTGGTGAAAACCGCGATGTCCTATCTTTAACCGTTTAGGAGATCGAGTAAAATGGAGAATAATAGATATTTGAAAATGTGATATATATAAATTTTATTCGTTTGTACCTTTATCAACTTTTGAGAGTAGACTTATAGGACCTATTTTATGTAAAATGAGGTGCTAAATCCACTGGTGAAAACCGCGATGTTCTATCTTTAACCGTTTAGGGAGATCGAGTAAAATGGAGAATAATAGATATTTGAAAATGTGATATATAAACATTTTATCCGTTTGTACCTTTATCAACTCTTGAGAGTAGACTTATAGGACCTATTTTATGTAAAATGAGGTGCTAAATCCACTGGTGAAAACCGCGATGTCCTATTTTTAACCGTTTAGGAGATCGAGTAAAATGGAGAATAATGGATATTTGAAAATGTGATATATAAACATTTTATTCGTTTGTACCTTTATCAACTCTTGAAAGTAGACTTATAGGACTTATTTTATGTAAAATACAGTGCTAAATCCACTGGTGAAAACCGCGATGTCCTATCTTTAACCATTTAGGAGATCGAGTAAAATGGAGAATAATGGATATTTGAAATGTGATATATAAACATTTTATTCGTTTGTACCTTTATCAACTCTTGAGAGTAGACTTATAGGACCTATTTTAAGTAAAATGAGGTGCTAAATCCACTGGTGAAAACCGCGATGTCCTATCTTTAACCGTTTAGGAGATCGAGTAAAATGGAGAATAATGGATATTTGAAAATGTGATATATAAACATTTTATTCGTTTGTACCTTTATCAACTCTTGAGAGTAGACTTATAGGACTTATTTTATGTAAAATGAGGTTCTAAATCCACTGGTGAAAACCGCGATGCCCTATCTTTAACCGTTTAGGAGATCGAGTAAAATGGAGAATAATAGATATTTGAAAATGTGATACATAATCATTTTATTCGTTTGTACCTTTATCAACTCTTGAGAGTAGACTTATAGGACCTATTTTAAGTAAAATGAGGTGCTAAATCCACTGGTGAAAACCGCGATGTCCTATCTTTAACCGTTTAGGAGATCGAGTAAAATGGAGAATAATGGATATTTGAAAATGTGATATATAAACATTTTATTCGTTTGTACCTTTATCAACTCTTGAGAGTAGACTTATAGGACTTATTTTATGTAAAATATAGTGCTAAATCCACTGGTGAAAACCGCGATGTCCTATCTTTAACTGTTTAGGAGATCGAGTAAAATGGAGAATAATAGATATTTGAAAATGTGATACATAATCATTTTATTCGTTTGTACCTTTATCAACTCTTGAGAGTAGACTTATAGGACCTATTTTAAGTAAAATGAGGTGCTAAATCCACTGGTGAAAACCGCGATGTCCTATCTTTAACCGTTTAGGAGATCGAGTAAAATGGAAAATAATAGATATTTGAAAATGTGGTATATAAACATTTTATTCGTTTGTACCTTGATCAACTCTTGAGGGTAGACTTATAGGACTTATTTTATGTAAAATGAGGTGCTAAATCCACTGGTAAAAACCGAGATGTCCTATCTTTAACCGTTTAGGAGATCGAGTAAAATTGAGAATAATAGATATTTGAAAATGTGATATATAAAAACTTTATTCGTTTGTACCTTTATCAACTTTTGAGAGTAGACTTATAGGACCTATTTTATGTAAAATGAGGTGCTAAATCCACTGGTGAAAACCGCGATGTCCTATCTTTAACCGTTTAGGAGATCGAGTAAAATGGAAAATAATAGAAATTTGAAATTGTGATATATAAACATGCTATTCGTTTTTACCTTTATCAACATTTGAGAGTAGACATATAAGACCTATTTTATGTAAAATGAGTTCCTAAATCCACTGGTGAAATCCGCGATGTCCTATCTTTAACCGTTTAGGAGATCGAGTAAAATGGAGAATAATAGATATTTGATAATGTGATATATAAACATTTTATTCGTTTGTACCTTTATCAACTCTTGAGAGTAGACTAATAAGACTTATTTTAAGCAAAATGAGGTGCTAAAGCCACAGGTGAAAACAGGGATGTCCTATCTTCAACCGTTTAGGAGATCGAGTAAAATGGAGAATAATAGATATTTGAAAATGTGATATTTAAACATTTTATTCGTTTGTACCTTTATCAACTCATGAGAGTAGACTTATAGGACATATTTTATGTAAAATGAGGTGCTAAATCCACTGGTGAAAACCGCGATGTCCTATCTTTAACCGTTTAGGAGATCGAGTAAAATGGAGAATAATAGATATTTGAAAATGTGATATTTAAACATTTTATTCGTTTGTACCTTTATCAACTCATGAGAGTAGACTTATAGGACATATTTTATGTAAAATGAGGTGCTAAATCCACTGGTGAAAACCGCGATGTCCTATCTTTAACCGTTTAGGAGATCGAGTAAAATGGAGAATAATAGATATTTGAAAATGTGATATATAAAAATTTTATTCGTTTGTACCTTTATCAACTTTTGAGAGTAGACTTATAGGACCTATTTTATGTAAAATGAGGTGCTAAATCCACTGGTGAAAACCGCGATGTCCTATCCTTAACCGTTTAGGAGATCGAATAAAATGGAAAATAATAGAAATTTGAAAATGTGATATATAAACATTTTATTCGTTTTTACCTTTATCAACATTTGAGAGTAGACATATAAGACCTATTTTATGTAAAATGAGGTGCTAAATCCACTGGTGAAATCCGCGATGTCCTATCTTTAACCGTTTAGGAGATCGAGTAAAATGGAGAATAATAGATATTTGATAATGTGATATATAAACATTTTATTCGTTTGTACCTTTATCAACTCTTGAGAGTTGACTTATAAGGCTTATTTTAAGCAAAATGAGGTGCTAAATCCACTGGTGAAAATCGCGATGTCCTATCTTTAACCGTTTAGGAGATCGAGTAAAATGGAAAATAATAGATATTTGAAAATGTGATATATAAACATTTTATTCGTTTGTACCTTTATCAACTCTTGAGAGTAGACTTATAGGACTTATTTTATGTTAAATGAGGTGCTAAATCCACTGGTAAAAACCGCGATGTCCTATTTATAACCGTTTAGAAGATCGAGTAAAATGGAGAATAATAGATATTTTAAAATGTGATATATAAACATTTTATTCGTTTGTAACTTTATCAACTCTTAAGAGTAGACTTATAGGACTTATTTTATGTAAAATATGGTGCTAAATCCACTGGTGAAAACCGCGATGTCCTATCTTTAACCGTTTAGGAGATCGAGTAAAATAGAAAATAATACATATTTGAAAATGTGATATATAAACATTTTATTCGTTTGTACCTTTATCAACTCTTGAGAGTAGACTTATAAGACTTATTTTAGGTAAAATAAGGTGCTAAATCCACTGGTTAAAACCGCGATGTCCTATCTTTAACCGTTTAGGAGATCGAGTAAAATGGAGAATAATAGATATTTGAAAATGTGATATATAAACATTTTATTTGTTTGTACCTTTATCAACTCTTGAGAGCAGACTTATAGGACCTATTTTATGTAAAATGAGGTGCTTAATCCACTGGTGAAAACCGCGATGTCCTATCTTGAACCGTTTAGAATATCGAGTAAAATGGAGAAAAATAAATATTTGAAAATGAGATATATAAACATTTTATTCGTTTGTACCTTTATCAACTCTTGAGAGTGGACTTATAGGACCTATTTTATGTAAAATGAGGTGCTAAATCCACTGGTGAAAACCGCGATGTCCTATCTTTAACCGTTTAGGAGATCGAGTAAAATGGAGAATAATAGATATTTGAAAATGTGATATATAAACATTTTATTCGTTTGTACCTTTATCAACTCTTGAGAGTAGACTTATAGGACTTATTTTATGTTAAATAAGGTGCTAAATCCACTGGTAAAAACCGCAATGTCCTATCTATAACCGTTTAGAAGATCGAGTAAAATGGAGAATAATAGATATTTTAAAATGTGATATATAAACATTTTATTCGTTTGTACCTTTATCAACTCTTAAGAGTAGACTTATAGGACTTATTTTATGTAAAATATGGTGCTAAATCCACTGGTAAAAACCGCGATGTCCTATCTTTAACCGTTTAGGAGATCGAGTAAAATAGAAAATAATACATATTTGAAAATGTGATATATAAACATTTTATTCGTTTGTACCTTCATCAACTCTTGAGAGTAGACTTATAAGACTTATTTTAGGTAAAATGAGGTGCTAAATCCACTGGTTAAAACCGCGATGTCCTATCTTTAACCGTTTAGGAGATCGAGTAAAATGGAGAATAATAGATATTTGAAAATGTGATATATAAACATTTTATTTGTTTGTACCTTTATCAACTCTTGAGAGCAGACTTATAGGACCTATTTTATGTAAAATGAGGTGCTTAATCCACTGGTGAAAACCGCGATGTCCTATCTTGAACCGTTTAGAAGATCGAGTAAAATGGAAAAAAATAAATATTTGAAAATGTGATATATAAACATTTTATTCGTTTGTACCTTTATCAACTCTTGAGAGTGGACTTATAGGACCTATTTTATGTAAAATGGGGTGCTAAATCCACTGGTGAAAACCGCGATGTCCTATCTTAAACCGTTTAGGAGATCGAGTAAAATGGAGAAAAACAGATATTTGAAAATGTGATATATAAACATTTTATTCGTTTTTACCTTTATCAACTCTTGAGAGTAGACTAATAGGACCTATTTTATGTAAAATGAGGTGCTAAATCCACTGGTGAAAACCGCGATGTCCTATCTTTAACCGTTTAGGAGATCGAGTAAAATGGAGAATAATAGATATTTGAAAATGTGATATATAAACATTTTATTCGTTTGTACCTTTATCAACTCTTGAGAGTAGACTTATAGGACTTATTTTATGTTAAATAAGGTGCTAAATCCACTGGTAAAAACCGCAATGTCCTATCTATAACCGTTTAGAAGATCGAGTAAAATGGAGAATAATAGATATTTGAAAATGTGATATATAAACATTTTATTCGTTAGTACCTTTATCAACTCATGAGAGTAGACTTATAGGACATATTTTATGTAAAATGAGGTGCTAAATCCACTGGTAAAAACCGCGATGTCCTATCTATAACCGTTTAGGAGATCGAGTAAAATGGAGAATAATAAATATTTGATAATGTGATATATATACATTTTATTCGTTAGTACCTTTATCAACATTTGAGAGTAGACTTATAGGACCTATTTTATGTAAAATGAGGTGCTAAATCCACTGGTGAAAACCTGGATGTCCTATCTTTAACCGTTTAGGAGATCGAGTAAAATGGAGAATAATAGATATTTGAAAATGTGATATATAAACATTTTATTCGTTAGTACCTTTATCAACTCTTGAGAGTAGACTTATAGGACTTATTTTATGTAAAATGGGGTGCTTAATCCACTGATGAAAACCGCGATGTCCTATCTTTAACCGTTTAGGAGATCGAGTAAAATGGAGAATAATAGATATTTGAAAATGTGGTATATAAATATTTTATTCGTTTGTACCTTGATCAACTCTTGAGGGTAGACTTATAGGACTTATTTTATGTAAAATGAGGTGCTAAATCCACTGGTAAAAACCGAGATGTCCTATCTTTAACCGTTTAGAAGATCGAGTAAAATTGAGAATAATAGATATTTGATAATGTGATATATAAACATTTTATTCGTTTGTACCTTTATCAACTCTTGAGAGTTGACTTATAAGGCTTATTTTAAGCAAAATGAGGTGCTAAATCCACTGGTGAAAATCGCGATGTCCTATCTTTAACCGTTTAGGAGATCGAGTAAAATGGAAAATAATAGATATTTGAAAATGTGATATATAAACATTTTATTCGTTTGTACCTTTATCAACTCTTGAGAGTAGACTTATAGGACCTATTTTATGTAAAATGAGGTGCTAAATCCACTGGTGAAAACCGCGATGTCCTATTTTTAACCGTTTAGGAGATCGAGTAAAATGGAGAATAATGGATATTTGAAAATGTGATATATAAACATTTTATTCGTTTGTACCTTTATCAACTCTTGAAAGTAGACTTATAGGACTTATTTTATGTAAAATACAGTGCTAAATCCACTGGTGAAAACCGCGATGTCCTATCTTTAACTGTTTAGGAGATCGAGTAAAATGG
Organism: Silvanus unidentatus; assembly: GCA_963930825.1. NCBI lineage: Eukaryota > Metazoa > Arthropoda > Insecta > Coleoptera > Silvanidae > Silvanus > Silvanus unidentatus. The sequence goes on from OZ005762.1 coordinate 8,778,756, forward strand.
AGAATAATAGATATTTGAAAATGAGATATATAAACATTTTATCCGTTTTTACCTTTATCAACTCTTGAGAGTAGACTTATAGGACCTATTTTATGTAAAATGAGGTTCTAAATCCACTGGTGAAAACCGCGATGTCCTATCTTTAACCATTTAGGAGATCGAGTAAAATGGAAAATAATGGATATTTGAAAATGTGATATATAAACATTTTATTCGTTTGTACCTTTATCAACTCTTGAGAGTAGACTTATAGGACCTATTTTAAGTAAAATGAGGTGCTAAATCCACTGGTGAAAACCGCGATGTCCTATCTTTAACCGTTTAGGAGATCGAGTAAAATGGAGAATAATGGATATTTGAAAATGTGATATATAAACATTTTATTCGTTTGTACCTTTATCAACTCTTGAGAGTAGACTTATAGGACTTATTTTATGTAAAATGAGGTTCTAAATCCACTGGTGAAAACCGCGATGCCCTATCTTTAACCGTTTAGGAGATCGAGTAAAATGGAGAATAATAGATATTTGAAAATGTGATACATAATCATTTTATTCGTTTGTACCTTTATCAACTCTTGAGAGTAGACTTATAGGACCTATTTTAAGTAAAATGAGGTGCTAAATCCACTGGTGAAAACCGCGATGTCCTATCTTTAACCGTTTAGGAGATCGAGTAAAATGGAGAATAATGGATATTTGAAAATGTGATATATAAACATTTTATTCGTTTGTACCTTTATCAACTCTTGAGAGTAGACTTATAGGACTTATTTTATGTAAAATATAGTGCTAAATCCACTGGTGAAAACCGCGATGTCCTATCTTTAACTGTTTAGGAGATCGAGTAAAATGGAGAATAATAGATATTTGAAAATGTGATACATAATCATTTTATTCGTTTGTACCTTTATCAACTCTTGAGAGTAGACTTATAGGACCTATTTTAAGTAAAATGAGGTGCTAAATCCACTGGTGAAAACCGCGATGTCCTATCTTTAACCGTTTAGGAGATCGAGTAAAATGGAAAATAATAGATATTTGAAAATGTGGTATATAAACATTTTATTCGTTTGTACCTTGATCAACTCTTGAGGGTAGACTTATAGGACTTATTTTATGTAAAATGAGGTGCTAAATCCACTGGTAAAAACCGAGATGTCCAATCTTTAACCGTTTAGGAGATCGAGTAAAATTGAGAATAATGGATATTTGAAAATGTGATATATAAAAACTTTATTCGTTTGTACCTTTATCAACTTTTGAGAGTAGACTTATAGGACCTATTTTATGTAAAATGAGGTGCTAAATCCACTGGTGAAAACCGCGATGTCCTATCTTTAACCGTTTAGGAGATCGAGTAAAATGGAAAATAATAGAAATTTGAAATTGTGATATATAAACATGCTATTCGTTTTTACCTTTATCAACATTTGAGAGTAGACATATAAGACCTATTTTATGTAAAATGAGTTGCTAAATCCACTGGTGAAATCCGCGATGTCCTATCTTTAACCGTTTAGGAGATCGAGTAAAATGGAGAATAATAGATATTTGATAATGTGATATATAAACATTTTATTCGTTTGTACCTTTATCAACTCTTGAGAGTAGACTAATAAGACTTATTTTAAGCAAAATGAGGTGCTAAATCCACAGGTGAAAACAGGGATGTCCTATCTTCAACCGTTTAGGAGATCGAGTAAAATGGAGAATAATAGATATTTGAAAATGTGATATTTAAACATTTTATTCGTTTGTACCTTTATCAACTCATGAGAGTAGACTTATAGGACATATTTTATGTAAAATGAGGTGCTAAATCCACTGGTGAAAACCGCGATGTCCTATCTTTAACCGTTTAGGAGATCGAGTAAAATGGAGAATAATAGATATTTGAAAATGTGATATTTAAACATTTTATTCGTTTGTACCTTTATCAACTCATGAGAGTAGACTTATAGGACATATTTTATGTAAAATGAGGTGCTAAATCCACTGGTGAAAACCGCGATGTTCTATCTTACACCGTTTAGGAGATCGAGTAAAATGGAGAATAATAGATATTTGAAAATGTGATATATAAAAATTTTATTCGTTTGTACCTTTATCAACTTTTGAGAGTAGACTTATAGGACCTATTTTATGTAAAATGAGGTGCTAAATCCACTGGTGAAAACCGCGATGTCCTATCGTTAACCGTTTAGGAGATCGAATAAAATGGAAAATAATAGAAATTTGAAAATGTGATATATAAACATTTTATTCGTTTTTACCTTTATCAACATTTGAGAGTAGACATATAAGACCTATTTTATGTAAAATGAGGTGCTAAATCCACTGGTGAAATCCGCGATGTCCTATCTTTAACCGTTTAGGAGATCGAGTAAAATGGAGAATAATAGATATTTGATAATGTGATATATAAATATTTTATTCGTTTGTACCTTTATCAACTCTTGAGAGTTGACTTATAAGGCTTATTTTAAGCAAAATGAGGTGCTAAATCCACTGGTGAAAATCGCGATGTCCTATCTTTAACCGTTTAGGAGATCGAGTAAAATGGAAAATAATAGATATTTGAAAATGTGATATATAAACATTTTATTCGTTTGTACCTTTATCAACTCTTGAGAGTAGACTTATAGGACTTATTTTATGTTAAATGAGGTGCTAAATCCACTGGTAAAAACCGCGATGTCCTATTTATAACCGTTTAGAAGATCGAGTAAAATGGAGAATAATAGATATTTTAAAATGTGATATATAAACATTTTATTCGTTTGTAACTTTATCAACTCTTAAGAGTAGACTTATAGGACTTATTTTATGTAAAATATGGTGCTAAATCCACTTGTGAAAACCGCGATGTCCTATCTTTAACCGTTTAGGAGATCGAGTAAAATAGAAAATAATACATATTTGAAAATGTGATATATAAACATTTTATTCGTTTGTACCTTTATCAACTCTTGAGAAAAGACTTATAAGACTTATTTTAGGTAAAATAAGGTGCTAAATCCACTGGTTAAAACCGCGATGTCCTATCTTTAACCGTTTAGGAGATCGAGTAAAATGGAGAATAATAGATATTTGAAAATGTGATATATAAACATTTTATTTGTTTGTACCTTTATCAACCCTTGAGAGCAGACTTATAGGACCTATTTTATGTAAAATGAGGTGCTTAATCCACTGGTGAAAACCGCGATGTCCTATCTTGAACCGTTTAGAATATCGAGTAAAATGGAGAAAAATAAATATTTGAAAATGAGATATATAAACATTTTATTCGTTTGTACCTTTATCAACTCTTGAGAGTGGACTTATAGGACCTATTTTATGTAAAATGAGGTGCTAAATCCACTGGTGAAAACCGCGATGTCCTATCTTTAACCGTTTAGGAGATCGAGTAAAATGGAGAATAATAGATATTTGAAAATGTGATATATAAACATTTTATTCGTTTGTACCTTTATCAACTCTTGAGAGTAGACTTATAGGACTTATTTTATGTTAAATAAGGTGCTAAATCCACTGGTAAAAACCGCAATGTCCTATCTATAACCGTTTAGAAGATCGAGTAAAATGGAGAATAATAGATATTTTAAAATGTGATATATAAACATTTTATTCGTTTGTACCTTTATCAACTCTTAAGAGTAGACTTATAGGACTTATTTTATGTAAAATATGGTGCTAAATCCACTGGTAAAAACCGCGATGTCCTATCTTTAACCGTTTAGGAGATCGAGTAAAATAGAAAATAATACATATTTGAAAATGTGATATATAAACATTTTATTCGTTTGTACCTTCATCAACTCTTGAGAGTAGACTTATAGGACATATTTTATGTAAAATGAGGTGCTAAATCCACTGGTAAAAACCGCGATGTCCTATCTATAACCGTTTAGGAGATCGAGTAAAATGGAGAATAATAAATATTTGATAATGTGATATATATACATTTTATTCGTTAGTACCTTTATCAACATTTGAGAGTAGACTTATAGGACCTATTTTATGTAAAATGAGGTGCTAAATCCACTGGTGAAAACCTGGATGTCCTATCTTTAACCGTTTAGGAGATCGAGTAAAATGGAGAATAATAGATATTTGAAAATGTGATATATAAACATTTTATTCGTTAGTACCTTTATCAACTCTTGAGAGTAGACTTATAGGACTTATTTTATGTAAAATGGGGTGCTTAATCCACTGATGAAAACCGCGATGTCCTATCTTTAACCGTTTAGGAGATCGAGTAAAATGGAGAATAATAGATATTTGAAAATGTGGTATATAAATATTTTATTCGTTTGTACCTTGATCAACTCTTGAGGGTAGACTTATAGGACTTATTTTATGTAAAATGAGGTGCTAAATCCACTGGTAAAAACCGAGATGTCCTATCTTTAACCGTTTAGAAGATCGAGTAAAATTGAGAATAATAGATATTTGATAATGTGATATATAAACATTTTATTCGTTTGTACCTTTATCAACTCTTGAGAGTTGACTTATAAGGCTTATTTTAAGCAAAATGAGGTGCTAAATCCACTGGTGAAAATCGCGATGTCCTATCTTTAACCGTTTAGGAGATCGAGTAAAATGGAAAATAATAGATATTTGAAAATGTGATATATAAACATTTTATTCGTTTGTACCTTTATCAACTCTTGAGAGTTGACTTATAAGGCTTATTTTAAGCAAAATGAGGTGCTAAATCCACTGGTGAAAATCGCGATGTCCTATCTTTAACCGTTTAGGAGATCGAGTAAAATGGAAAATAATAGATATTTGAAAATGTGATATATAAACATTTTATTCGTTTGTACCTTTATCAACTCTTGAGAGTAGACTTATAGAACCTATTTTATGTAAAATGAGGTGCTAAATCCACTGGTGAAAACCGCGATGTCCTATTTTTAACCGTTTAGGAGATCGAGTAAAATGGAGAATAATGGATATTTGAAAATGTGATATATAAACATTTTATTCGTTTGTACCTTTATCAACTCTTGAAAGTAGACTTATAGGACTTATTTTATGTAAAATACAGTGCTAAATCCACTGGTGAAAACCGCGATGTCCTATCTTTAACTGTTTAGGAGATCGAGTAAAATGGAGAATAATAGATATTTGAAAATGAGATATATAAACATTTTATCCGTTTTTACCTTTATCAACTCTTGAGAGTAGACTTATAGGACCTATTTTATGTAAAATGAGGTTCTAAATCCACTGGTGAAAACCGCGATGTCCTATCTTTAACCATTTAGGAGATCGAGTAAAATGGAGAATAATGGATATTTGAAAATGTGATATATAAACATTTTATTCGTTTGTACCTTTATCAACTCTTGAGAGTAGACTTATAGGACCTATTTTAAGTAAAATGAGGTGCTAAATCCACTGGTGAAAACCGCGATGTCCTATCTTTAACCGTTTAGGAGATCGAGTAAAATGGAGAATAATGGATATTTGAAAATGTGATATATAAACATTTTATTCGTTTGTACCTTTATCAACTCTTGAGAGTAGACTTATAGGACTTATTTTATGTAAAATGAGGTTCTAAATCCACTGGTGAAAACCGCGATGCCCTATCTTTAACCGTTTAGGAGATCGAGTAAAATGGAGAATAATAGATATTTGAAAATGTGATACATAATCATTTTATTCGTTTGTACCTTTATCAACTCTTGAGAGTAGACTTATAGGACCTATTTTAAGTAAAATGAGGTGCTAAATCCACTGGTGAAAACCGCGATGTCCTATCTTTAACCGTTTAGGAGATCGAGTAAAATGGAGAATAATGGATATTTGAAAATGTGATATATAAACATTTTATTCGTTTGTACCTTTATCAACTCTTGAGAGTAGACTTATAGGACTTATTTTATGTAAAATATAGTGCTAAATCCACTGGTGAAAACCGCGATGTCCTATCTTTAACTGTTTAGGAGATCGAGTAAAATGGAGAATAATAGATATTTGAAAATGTGATACATAATCATTTTATTCGTTTGTACCTTTATCAACTCTTGAGAGTAGACTTATAGGACCTATTTTAAGTAAAATGAGGTGCTAAATCCACTGGTGAAAACCGCGATGTCCTATCTTTAACCGTTTAGGAGATCGAGTAAAATGGAAAATAATAGATATTTGAAAATGTGGTATATAAACATTTTATTCGTTTGTACCTTGATCAACTCTTGAGGGTAGACTTATAGGACTTATTTTATGTAAAATGAGGTGCTAAATCCACTGGTAAAAACCGAGATGTCCTATCTTTAACCGTTTAGGAGATCGAGTAAAATTGAGAATAATAGATATTTGAAAATGTGATATATAAAAACTTTATTCGTTTGTACCTTTATCAACTTTTGAGAGTAGACTTATAGGACCTATTTTATGTAAAATGAGGTGCTAAATCCACTGGTGAAAACCGCGATGTCCTATCTTTAACCGTTTAGGAGATCGAGTAAAATGGAAAATAATAGATATTTGAAATTGAGATATATAAACATGCTATTCGTTTTTACCTTTATCAACATTTGAGAGTAGACATATAAGACCTATTTTATGTAAAATGAGTTGCTAAATCCACTGGTGAAATCCGCGATGTCCTATCTTTAACCGTTTAGGAGATCGAGTAAAATGGAGAATAATAGATATTTGATAATGTGATATATAAACATTTTATTCGTTTGTACCTTTATCAACTCTTGAGAGTAGACTAATAAGACTTATTTTAAGCAAAATGAGGTGCTAAATCCACAGGTGAAAACAGGGATGTCCTATCTTCAACCGTTTAGGAGATCGAGTAAAATGGAGAATAATAGATATTTGAAAATGTGATATTTAAACATTTTATTCGTTTGTACCTTTATCAACTCATGAGAGTAGACTTATAGGACATATTTTATGTAAAATGAGGTGCTAAATCCACTGGTGAAAACCGCGATGTCCTATCTTTAACCGTTTAGGAGATCGAGTAAAATGGAGAATAATAGATATTTGAAAATGTGATATTTAAACATTTTATTCGTTTGTACCTTTATCAACTCATGAGAGTAGACTTATAGGACATATTTTATGTAAAATGAGGTGCTAAATCCACTGGTGAAAACCGCGATGTCCTATCTTTAACCGTTTAGGAGATCGAGTAAAATGGAGAATAATAGATATTTGAAAATGTGATATTTAAACATTTTATTCGTTTGTACCTTTATCAACTCATGAGAGTAGACTTATAGGACATATTTTATGTAAAATGAGGTGCTAAATCCACTGGTGAAAACCGCGATGTCCTATCTTTAACCGTTTAGGAGATCGAGTAAAATGGAGAATAATAGATATTTGAAAATGTGATATATAAAAATTTTATTCGTTTGTACCTTTATCAACTTTTGAGAGTAGACTTATAGGACCTATTTTATGTAAAATGAGGTGCTAAATCCACTGGTGAAAACCGCGATGTCCTATCCTTAACCGTTTAGGAGATCGAATAAAATGGAAAATAATAGAAATTTGAAAATGTGATATATAAACATTTTATTCGTTTTTACCTTTATCAACATTTGAGAGTAGACATATAAGACCTATTTTATGTAAAATGAGGTGCTAAATCCACTGGTGAAATCCGCGATGTCCTATCTTTAACCGTTTAGGAGATCGAGTAAAATGGAGAATAATAGATATTTGATAATGTGATATATAAACATTTTATTCGTTTGTACCTTTATCAACTCTTGAGAGTTGACTTATAAGGCTTATTTTAAGCAAAATGAGGTGCTAAATCCACTGGTGAAAATCGCGATGTCCTATCTTTAACCGTTTAGGAGATCGAGTAAAATGGAAAATAATAGATATTTGAAAATGTGATATATAAACATTTTATTCGTTTGTACCTTTATCAACTCTTGAGAGTAGACTTATAGGACTTATTTTATGTTAAATGAGGTGCTAAATCCACTGGTAAAAACCGCGATGTCCTATTTATAACCGTTTAGAAGATCGAGTAAAATGGAGAATAATAGATATTTTAAAATGTGATATATAAACATTTTATTCGTTTGTAACTTTATCAACTCTTAAGAGTAGACTTATAGGACTTATTTTATGTAAAATATGGTGCTAAATCCACTGGTGAAAACCGCGATGTCCTATCTTTAACCGTTCAGGAGATCGAGTAAAATAGAAAATAATACATATTTGAAAATGTGATATATAAACATTTTATTCGTTTGTACCTTTATCAACTATTGAGAGTAGACTTATAAGACTTATTTTAGGTAAAATAAGGTGCTAAATCCACTGGTTAAAACCGCGATGTCCTATCTTTAACCGTTTAGGAGATCGAGTAAAATGGAGAATAATAGATATTTGAAAATGTGATATATAAACATTTTATTTGTTTGTACCTTTATCAACTCTTGAGAGCAGACTTATAGGACCTATTTTATGTAAAATGAGGTGCTTAATCCACTGGTGAAAACCGCGATGTCCTATCTTGAACCGTTTAGAATATCGAGTAAAATGGAGAAAAATAAATATTTGAAAATGAGATATATAAACATTTTATTCGTTTGTACCTTTATCAACTCTTGAGAGTGGACTTATAGGACCTATTTTATGTAAAATGAGGTGCTAAATCCACTGGTGAAAACCGCGATGTCCTATCTTTAACCGTTTAGGAGATCGAGTAAAATGGAGAATAATAGATATTTGAAAATGTGATATATAAACATTTTATTCGTTTGTACCTTTATCAACTCTTGAGAGTAGACTTATAGGACTTATTTTATGTTAAATAAGGTGCTAAATCCACTGGTAAAAACCGCAATGTCCTATCTATAACCGTTTAGAAGATCGAGTAAAATGGAGAATAATAGATATTTTAAAATGTGATATATAAACATTTTATTCGTTTGTACCTTTATCAACTCTTAAGAGTAGACTTATAGGACTTATTTTATGTAAAATATGGTGCTAAATCCACTGGTAAAAACCGCGATGTCCTATCTTTAACCGTTTAGGAGATCGAGTAAAATAGAAAATAATACATATTTGAAAATGTGATATATAAACATTTTATTCGTTTGTACCTTCATCAACTCTTGAGAGTAGACTTATAAGACTTATTTTAGGTAAAATGAGGTGCTAAATCCACTGGTTAAAACCGCGATGTCCTATCTTTAACCGTTTAGGAGATCGAGTAAAATGGAGAATAATAGATATTTGAAAATGTGATATATAAACATTTTATTTGTTTGTACCTTTATCAACTCTTGAGAGCAGACTTATAGGACCTATTTTATGTAAAATGAGGTGCTTAATCCACTGGTGAAAACCGCGATGTCCTATCTTGAACCGTTTAGAAGATCGAGTAAAATGGAAAAAAATAAATATTTGAAAATGTGATATATAAACATTTTATTCGTTTGTACCTTTATCAACTCTTGAGAGTGGACTTATAGGACCTATTTTATGTAAAATGGGGTGCTAAATCCACTGGTGAAAACCGCGATGTCCTATCTTAAACCGTTTAGGAGATCGAGTAAAATGGAGAAAAACAGATATTTGAAAATGTGATATATAAACATTTTATTCGTTTTTACCTTTATCAACTCTTGAGAGTAGACTAAAAGGACCTATTTTATGTAAAATGAGGTGCTAAATCCACTGGTAAAAACCGCGATGTCCTATCTTTAACCGTTTAGGAGATCGAGTAAAATGGAGAATAATAGATATTTGAAAATGTGATATATAAACATTTTATTCGTTTGTACCTTTATCAACTCTTGAGAGTAGACTTATAGGACTTATTTTATGTTAAATAAGGTGCTAAATCCACTGGTAAAAACCGCAATGTCCTATCTATAACCGTTTAGAAGATGGAGTAAAATGGAGAATAAAAGATATTTGAAAATGTGATATATAAACATTTTATTCGTTAGTACCTTTATCAACTCTTGAGAATAGGCTTATAGGACTTATATAAAGTAAAATGAGGTGCTAAATCCACTGGTGAAAACCGCGATGTCCTATCTTTAACCGTTTAGAAGATGGAGTAAAATGGAGAATAATAGATATTTGAAAATGTGATATATAAACATTTTATTCGTTTGTACCTTTATCAACTCTTGAGAATAGACTTATAGGACTTATATAATGTAAAATGAGGTGCTAAATCCACTGGTGAAAACCGCGATGTCCTATCTTTAACCGTTTAGAAGATGGAGTAAAATGGAGAATAATAGATATTTGAAAATGTGATATATAAACATTTTATTCGTTTGTACCTTTATCAACTCTTGAGAATAGACTTATAGGACTTATATAATGTAAAATGAGGTGCTAAATCCACTGGTGAAAACCGCGATGTCCTATCTTTAACCTTTTAGGAGATCGAGTAAAATGGAGAAGAGATATTTGAAAATGCGATATATAATCATTTTATTTGTTTGTACCTTTATCAACTCTTGAAAGTAGACTTATAGGACTTATTTTATGTAAAATAAGGTGCTAAATCCACTGGTGAAAACCGCGATGTCCTATCTTTAACCGTTAAGAGATCGAGTAAAATGGAGAATAATAGATATTTGAAAATGTGATATATAAACATTTTATTTGTTTGTACCTTAATCAACTCTTGAGAGTAGACTTATAGGACTTATTTTATGTAAAATAAGGTGCTAAATCCACTGGTGAAAACCGCGATGTCCTATCTTTAACCGTTTAGGAGATTGAGTAAAATGGAGAATAATAGATATTTAAAAATGTGATTTATAAACATTTTATTCGTTTGTACCTTTATCAACTCTTGAGAGTAGACTTATAGGACCTATTATATGTAAAATGAGGTGCTAAATCCACTGGTGAAAACCGCGATGTCCTATCTTTATCCGTTTAGGAGATCGAGTGAAATGGAGAATAATAGATATTTTAAAATGTGATATTTAAACATTTTATTCGATTGTACCTTTATCAACTTTTAAGAGTAGACTTATAGGACTTATTTTATGTACAATAAGGTGCTAAATCCACTGGTGAAAACCGCGATGTCCTATCTTTAACCGTTTAGGAGATCGAGTAAAATAGAAAATAATAGATATTTGAAAATGTGACATATAAGCATTTTATTCGTTTGCACCTTTATCAACTCTTGAGAGTAGACTTATAGGACTTATTTTATGTAAAATGAGGTGCTAAATCCATTGGTTAAAACCGCGATGTCCTATCTTTAACCGTTTAGGAGATCGAGTAAAATGGAGAATAATAGATATTTGAAAATGTGATATATAAACATTTTATTTGTTTGTACCTTTATCAACTCTTGAGAGTAGACTTATAGGACTTATTTTATGTAAAATAAGGTGCTAAATCCACTGGTGAAAACCGCGATGTCCTATCTTTAACCGTTTAGGAGATTGAGTAAAATGGAGAATAATAGATATTTAAAAATGTGATATATAAACATTTTATTCAGTTGTCAAAGAATGACGGCTGTCAAAAATGTCAGCTGTCAAAAAATGACAGATGTCAAGAATGACAGATGTCAAAAAATGACAGATGTCAAAAATGACAAATGTCAAGAATGACAGATGTCAAGAGTGACAGATGTCAAGAATGACAGATGTCAAGAGTGACAGATGTCAAGAGTCACAGATGTCAAGAGTGACAAATGTCAAGAGTCACAGATGTCAAGAATAACAGATGTCAAAAAATGACAAATGTCAAGACTGACAACTGTCAAAAAATCCTAGATGTCAAGAATGACAGATGTCTAAAAATGACAGTTGTTATATAACTAATTTTATATAAAATGGTATGCTAAATTGACTGATAACCGCGATGTCCTATCTTTAACCTTTTAGGAGATCGAGTAAAATGGAGAAGAGATATTTGAAAATGTGATATATAAACACTTTATTCGTTTGTTCCTTTATCAACTCTTGAGAGTAGACTTATAGGACTTATTTTATGTAAAATGAGGTGCTAAGTCCACTGGTGAAATCCGCGATGTCCTATCTTTAACCGTTTAGGAGATCGAGTAAAATTGAGAATAATAGATATTTGAAAATGAGATATACATATAAAAATTTTATTCGTTTGTACCTTTATCAACTCTTGAGAGTAGACTTATAGGACTTATTTTATGTAAAATGAGGTGCTAAATCCACTGGTGAAAACCGCGATGTCCTATCTTTAACCGTTTAGGAGATCGAGTAAAATGGAGAACAATAGATATTTGAAAATGTGATATATAATCATTTTATTCGTTTTTACCTTTATCAACTCTTAAGAGTAGACTTATAGGACCTATTTTATGTAAAATGAGGTTCTAAATCCACTGGTAAAAACCGCGATGTCCTATCTTTAACCGTTTAGGAGATCGAGTAAAATGGATAACAATAGATATTTGAAAATGTGATATATAATCATTTTATTCGTTTTTACCTTTATCAACTCTTAAGAGTAGACTTATAGGACCTATTTTATGTAAAATGAGGTGCTAAATCCACTGGTGAAAACCGCGATGTCCTATCTTTAACCGTTTAGGAGATCGAGTAAAATGGAGAATAATAAATATTTGAAAATGTGATATATAAACATTTTATTTGTTTGTACCTTTATCAACTCTTGAGAATAGACTTATATTACTTATTTTATGTAAAATAAGGTGCTAAATCCACTGGTGAAAACCGCGATGTGCTATCTTTAACCGTTTAGGAGATCGAGTAAAATTGAGAATAATAGATATTTGAAAATGTGATATATAAACATTTTATTCGTTTGTACCTTAATCAATTCTTGAGAGTAGACTTATAGGACTTATTTTATGTAAAATGATGTGCTAAATCCACTGGTGAAAACCGCGATGTGATATTTTTAACCGTTTAGGAGATCGAGTAAAATGGAGAATAATAGATATTTGAAAATGTGATATATAAACATTTTATTCGTTTTTACCTTTATCAACTCTTGAGAGTAGACTTATAGGACCTATTTTATGTTAAATGAGGTATTAAATCCACTGGTGAAAACCGCGATGTCCAATCTTTAACCGTTTAGGAAATGGAGTAAAATGGAGAATAAATGATATTTGAAAATGTGATATATAAACATTTTATTTGTTTGTACCTTTATCAACTCTTGAGAGTAGACATATAGGACTTATTTTATGTAAAATGAGGTGCTTAATCCACTGGTGAAAACCGCGATGTCCTATCTTTAACCGTTTAGGAGATCGAGTAAAATGGAGAATAATGGATATTTGAAAATGTGATATATAAACATTTTATTCGTTTGTACCTTTATCAACCCTTGAGAGTAGACTTTTAGGACATTTTTTATGTAAAATGAGGTGCTAAATCCACTGGTGAAAACCGCGATGTCCTATCTTTAACCGTTTAGGAGATCGAGTAAAATGGAGAATAATGGATATTTGAAAATGTGATATATAAACATTTTATTCGTTTGTACCTTTATCAACTCTTGAGAGTAGACTTGTAAGACCAATTTTATGTAAAATGAGGTTCTAAATCCACTGGTGAAAACCGCGATGTCCTATCTTTAACCGTTTAGAAGATCGAGTAAAATGAAGAATAATAGATATTTGATAATGTGATACATAAACATTTTATTCGTTTGTACCTTTATCAACTCTTGAGAGTAGACTTATAGGACTTATTATATGTAAAATGAGGTGCTTAATCCACTGGTGAAAACCGCGATGTCCTATCTTTAACCGTTTAGGAGATCGAGTAAAATGGAGAATAATGGATATTTGAAAATGTGATATATAAACATTTTATTCGTTTGTACCTTTATCAACCCTTGAGAGTAGACTTTTAGGACATTTTTTATGTAAAATGAGGTGCTAAATCCACTGGTGAAAACCGCGATGTCCTATCTTTAATTGTTTAGGAGATCGAGTAAAATGGAGAATAATAGATATTTGAAAATGTGATATATAAACATTTTATTCGTTTGTAACTTTATCAACTCTTAAGAGTAGACTTATAGGACTTATTTTATGTAAAATGGGGTGCTTAATCCACTGATGAAAACCGCGATGTCCTATCTTTAACCGTTTAGGAGATCGAGTAAAATGGAGAATAATGGATATTTGAAAATGCGATATATAATCATTTTATTTGTTTGTACCTTTATCAACTCTTGAGAGTAGACTTATAGGACTTATTTTATGTAAAATAAGGTGCTAAATCCACTGGTGAAAACCGCGATGTCCTATCTTTAACCGTTTAGAAGATGGAGTAAAATGGAGAATAATAGATATTTGAAAATGTGATATATAAACATTTTATTCGTTTGTACCTTTATCAACTCTTGAGAATAGACTTATAGGACTTATATAATGTAAAATGAGGTGCTAAATCCACTGGTGAAAACCGCGATGTCCTATCTTTAACCTTTTAGGAGATCGAGTAAAATGGAGAAGAGATATTTGAAAATGCGATATATAATCATTTTATTTGTTTGTACCTTTATCAACTCTTGAAAGTAGACTTATAGGACTTATTTTATGTAAAATAAGGTGCTAAATCCACTGGTGAAAACCGCGATGTCCTATCTTTAACCGTTAAGAGATCGAGTAAAATGGAGAATAATAGATATTTGAAAATGTGATATATAAACATTTTATTTGTTTGTACCTTAATCAACTCTTGAGAGTAGACTTATAGGACTTATTTTATGTAAAATAAGGTGCTAAATCCACTGGTGAAAACCGCGATGTCCTATCTTTAACCGTTTAGGAGATTGAGTAAAATGGAGAATAATAGATATTTAAAAATGTGATTTATAAACATTTTATTCGTTTGTACCTTTATCAACTCTTGAGAGTAGACTTATAGGACCTATTATATGTAAAATGAGGTGCTAAATCCACTGGTGAAAACCGCGATGTCCTATCTTTATCCGTTTAGGAGATCGAGTGAAATGGAGAATAATAGATATTTTAAAATGTGATATTTAAACATTTTATTCGATTGTACCTTTATCAACTTTTAAGAGTAGACTTATAGGACTTATTTTATGTACAATAAGGTGCTAAATCCACTGGTGAAAACCGCGATGTCCTATCTTTAACCGTTTAGGAGATCGAGTAAAATAGAAAATAATAGATATTTGAAAATGTGACATATAAGCATTTTATTCGTTTGCACCTTTATCAACTCTTGAGAGTAGACTTATAGGACTTATTTTATGTAAAATGAGGTGCTAAATCCATTGGTTAAAACCGCGATGTCCTATCTTTAACCGTTTAGGAGATCGAGTAAAATGGAGAATAATAGATATTTGAAAATGTGATATATAAACATTTTATTTGTTTGTACCTTTATCAACTCTTGAGAGTAGACTTATAGGACTTATTTTATGTAAAATAAGGTGCTAAATCCACTGGTGAAAACCGCGATGTCCTATCTTTAACCGTTTAGGAGATTGAGTAAAATGGAGAATAATAGATATTTAAAAATGTGATATATAAACATTTTATTCAGTTGTCAAAGAATGACGGCTGTCAAAAATGTCAGCTGTCAAAAAATGACAGATGTCAAGAATGACAGATGTCAAAAAATGACAGATGTCAAAAATGACAAATGTCAAGAATGACAGATGTCAAGAGTGACAGATGTCAAGAATGACAGATGTCAAGAGTGACAGATGTCAAGAGTCACAGATGTCAAGAGTGACAAATGTCAAGAGTCACAGATGTCAAGAATAACAGATGTCAAAAAATGACAAATGTCAAGACTGACAACTGTCAAAAAATCCTAGATGTCAAGAATGACAGATGTCTAAAAATGACAGTTGTTATATAACTAATTTTATATAAAATGGTATGCTAAATTGACTGATAACCGCGATGTCCTATCTTTAACCTTTTAGGAGATCGAGTAAAATGGAGAAGAGATATTTGAAAATGTGATATATAAACACTTTATTCGTTTGTTCCTTTATCAACTCTTGAGAGTAGACTTATAGGACTTATTTTATGTAAAATGAGGTGCTAAGTCCACTGGTGAAATCCGCGATGTCCTATCTTTAACCGTTTAGGAGATCGAGTAAAATTGAGAATAATAGATATTTGAAAATGAGATATACATATAAAAATTTTATTCGTTTGTACCTTTATCAACTCTTGAGAGTAGACTTATAGGACTTATTTTATGTAAAATGAGGTGCTAAATCCACTGGTGAAAACCGCGATGTCCTATCTTTAACCGTTTAGGAGATCGAGTAAAATGGAGAACAATAGATATTTGAAAATGTGATATATAATCATTTTATTCGTTTTTACCTTTATCAACTCTTAAGAGTAGACTTATAGGACCTATTTTATGTAAAATGAGGTTCTAAATCCACTGGTAAAAACCGCGATGTCCTATCTTTAACCGTTTAGGAGATCGAGTAAAATGGATAACAATAGATATTTGAAAATGTGATATATAATCATTTTATTCGTTTTTACCTTTATCAACTCTTAAGAGTAGACTTATAGGACCTATTTTATGTAAAATGAGGTGCTAAATCCACTGGTGAAAACCGCGATGTCCTATCTTTAACCGTTTAGGAGATCGAGTAAAATGGAGAATAATAGATATTTGAAAATGTGATATATAAACATTTTATTTGTTTGTACCTTTATCAACTCTTGAGAATAGACTTATATTACTTATTTTATGTAAAATAAGGTGCTAAATCCACTGGTGAAAACCGCGATGTGCTATCTTTAACCGTTTAGGAGATCGAGTAAAATTGAGAATAATAGATATTTGAAAATGTGATATATAATCATTTTATTCGTTTGTACCTTTATCAACTCTTGAGAGTAGACTTATAGGACCTATTATATGTAAAATGAGGTGCTAAATCCACTGGTGAAAACCGCGATGTCCTATCTTTATCCGTTTAGGAGATCGAGTGAAATGGAGAATAATAGATATTTTAAAATGTGATATTTAAACATTTTATTCGATTGTACCTTTATCAACTTTTAAGAGTAGACTTATAGGACTTATTTTATGTACAATAAGGTGCTAAATCCACTGGTGAAAACCGCGATGTCCTATCTTTAACCGTTTAGGAGATCGAGTAAAATAGAAAATAATAGATATTTGAAAATGTGACATATAAGCATTTTATTCGTTTGCACCTTTATCAACTCTTGAGAGTAGACTTATAGGACTTATTTTATGTAAAATGAGGTGCTAAATCCATTGGTTAAAACCGCGATGTCCTATCTTTAACCGTTTAGGAGATCGAGTAAAATGGAGAATAATAGATATTTGAAAATGTGATATATAAACATTTTATTTGTTTGTACCTTTATCAACTCTTGAGAGTAGACTTATAGGACTTATTTTATGTAAAATAAGGTGCTAAATCCACTGGTGAAAACCGCGATGTCCTATCTTTAACCGTTTAGGAGATTGAGTAAAATGGAGAATAATAGATATTTAAAAATGTGATATATAAACATTTTATTCAGTTGTCAAAGAATGACGGCTGTCAAAAATGTCAGCTGTCAAAAAATGACAGATGTCAAGAATGACAGATGTCAAAAAATGACAGATGTCAAAAATGACAAATGTCAAGAATGACAGATGTCAAGAGTGACAGATGTCAAGAATGACAGATGTCAAGAGTGACAGATGTCAAGAGTCACAGATGTCAAGAGTGACAAATGTCAAGAGTCACAGATGTCAAGAATAACAGATGTCAAAAAATGACAAATGTCAAGACTGACAACTGTCAAAAAATCCTAGATGTCAAGAATGACAGATGTCTAAAAATGACAGTTGTTATATAACTAATTTTATATAAAATGGTATGCTAAATTGACTGATAACCGCGATGTCCTATCTTTAACCTTTTAGGAGATCGAGTAAAATGGAGAAGAGATATTTGAAAATGTGATATATAAACACTTTATTCGTTTGTTCCTTTATCAACTCTTGAGAGTAGACTTATAGGACTTATTTTATGTAAAATGAGGTGCTAAGTCCACTGGTGAAATCCGCGATGTCCTATCTTTAACCGTTTAGGAGATCGAGTAAAATTGAGAATAATAGATATTTGAAAATGAGATATACATATAAAAATTTTATTCGTTTGTACCTTTATCAACTCTTGAGAGTAGACTTATAGGACTTATTTTATGTAAAATGAGGTGCTAAATCCACTGGTGAAAACCGCGATGTCCTATCTTTAACCGTTTAGGAGATCGAGTAAAATGGAGAACAATAGATATTTGAAAATGTGATATATAATCATTTTATTCGTTTTTACCTTTATCAACTCTTAAGAGTAGACTTATAGGACCTATTTTATGTAAAATGAGGTTCTAAATCCACTGGTAAAAACCGCGATGTCCTATCTTTAACCGTTTAGGAGATCGAGTAAAATGGATAACAATAGATATTTGAAAATGTGATATATAATCATTTTATTCGTTTTTACCTTTATCAACTCTTAAGAGTAGACTTATAGGACCTATTTTATGTAAAATGAGGTGCTAAATCCACTGGTGAAAACCGCGATGTCCTATCTTTAACCGTTTAGGAGATCGAGTAAAATGGAGAATAATAGATATTTGAAAATGTGATATATAAACATTTTATTTGTTTGTACCTTTATCAACTCTTGAGAATAGACTTATATTACTTATTTTATGTAAAATAAGGTGCTAAATCCACTGGTGAAAACCGCGATGTGCTATCTTTAACCGTTTAGGAGATCGAGTAAAATTGAGAATAATAGATATTTGAAAATGTGATATATAAACATTTTATTCGTTTGTACCTTAATCAATTCTTGAGAGTAGACTTATAGGACTTATTTTATGTAAAATGATGTGCTAAATCCACTGGTGAAAACCGCGATGTGATATTTTTAACCGTTTAGGAGATCGAGTAAAATGGAGAATAATAGATATTTGAAAATGTGATATATAAACATTTTATTCGTTTTTACCTTTATCAACTCTTGAGAGTAGACTTATAGGACCTATTTTATGTTAAATGAGGTATTAAATCCACTGGTGAAAACCGCGATGTCCAATCTTTAACCGTTTAGGAAATGGAGTAAAATGGAGAATAAATGATATTTGAAAATGTGATATATAAACATTTTATTTGTTTGTACCTTTATCAACTCTTGAGAGTAGACATATAGGACTTATTTTATGTAAAATGAGGTGCTTAATCCACTGGTGAAAACCGCGATGTCCTATCTTTAACCGTTTAGGAGATCGAGTAAAATGGAGAATAATGGATATTTGAAAATGTGATATATAAACATTTTATTCGTTTGTACCTTTATCAACCCTTGAGAGTAGACTTTTAGGACATTTTTTATGTAAAATGAGGTGCTAAATCCACTGGTGAAAACCGCGATGTCCTATCTTTAACCGTTTAGGAGATCGAGTAAAATGGAGAATAATGGATATTTGAAAATGTGATATATAAACATTTTATTCGTTTGTACCTTTATCAACTCTTGAGAGTAGACTTGTAAGACCAATTTTATGTAAAATGAGGTTCTAAATCCACTGGTGAAAACCGCGATGTCCTATCTTTAACCGTTTAGAAGATCGAGTAAAATGAAGAATAATAGATATTTGATAATGTGATACATAAACATTTTATTCGTTTGTACCTTTATCAACTCTTGAGAGTAGACTTATAGGACTTATTATATGTAAAATGAGGTGCTTAATCCACTGGTGAAAACCGCGATGTCCTATCTTTAACCGTTTAGGAGATCGAGTAAAATGGAGAATAATGGATATTTGAAAATGTGATATATAAACATTTTATTCGTTTGTACCTTTATCAACCCTTGAGAGTAGACTTTTAGGACATTTTTTATGTAAAATGAGGTGCTAAATCCACTGGTGAAAACCGCGATGTCCTATCTTTAATTGTTTAGGAGATCGAGTAAAATGGAGAATAATAGATATTTGAAAATGTGATATATAAACATTTTATTCGTTTGTAACTTTATCAACTCTTAAGAGTAGACTTATAGGACTTATTTTATGTAAAATGGGGTGCTTAATCCACTGATGAAAACCGCGATGTCCTATCTTTAACCGTTTAGGAGATCGAGTAAAATGGAGAATAATGGATATTTGAAAATGCGATATATAATCATTTTATTTGTTTGTACCTTTATCAACTCTTGAGAGTAGACTTATAGGACTTATTTTATGTAAAATAAGGTGCTAAATCCACTGGTGAAAACCGCGATGTCCTATCTTTAACCGTTAAGAGATCGAGTAAAATGGAGAATAATAGATATTTGAAAATGTGATATATAAACATTTTATTTGTTTGTACCTTAATCAACTCTTGAGAGTAGACTTAAAGGACCTATTATATGTAAAATGAGGTGCTAAATCCACTGGTGAAAACCGCGATGTCCTATCTTTATCCGTTTAGGAGATCGAGTGAAATGGAGAATAATAGATATTTTAAAATGTGATATATAAACATTTTATTCGTTTGTACCTTTATCAACTCTTGAGAGTAGACTTATAGGACTTATTATATGTAAAATGAGGTGCTAAATCCACTGGTGAAAACCGCGATGTCCTATCTTTATCCGTTTAGGAGATCGAGTGAAATGGAGAATAATAGATATTTTAAAATGTGATATATAAACATTTTATTCGTTTGTACCTTTATCAACTTTTAAGAGTAGACTTATAGGACTTATTTTATGTACAATAAGGTGCTAAATCCACTGGTGAAAACCGCGATGTCCTATCTTTAACCGTTTAGGAGATCGAGTAAAATAGAAAATAATAGATATTTGAAAATGTGACATATAAGCATTTTATTCGTTTGCACCTTTATCAACTCTTGAGAGTAGACTTATAGGACTTATTTTATGTAAAATGAGGTGCTAAATCCATTGGTTGAAACCGCGATGTCCTATCTTTAACCGTTTAGGAGATCGAGTAAAATGGAGAATAATAGATATTTGAAAATGTGATATATAAACATTTTATTTGTTTGTACCTTTATCAACTCTTGAGAGTAGACTTATAGGACTTATTTTATGTAAAATAAGGTGCTAAATCCACTGGTGAAAACCGCGATGTCCTATCTTTAACCGTTTAGGAGATTGAGTAAAATGGAGAATAATAGATATTTAAAAATGTGATATATAAACATTTTATTCAGTTGTCAAAGAATGACGGCTGTCAAAAATGTCAGCTGTCAAAAAATGACAGATGTCAAGAATGACAGATGTCAAAAAATGACAGATGTCAAAAATGACAAATGTCAAGAATGACAGATGTCAAGAGTGACAGATGTCAAGAATGACAGATGTCAAGAGTGACAGATGTCAAGAGTCACAGATGTCAAGAGTGACAGATGTCAAGAGTCACAGATGTCAAGAATAACAGATGTCAAAAAATGACAAATGTCAAGACTGACAACTGTCAAAAAATCCTAGATGTCAAGAATGACAGATGTCTAAAAATGACAGTTGTTATATAACTAATTTTATATAAAATGGTATGCTAAATTGACTGATAACCGCGATGTCCTATCTTTAACCTTTTAGGAGATCGAGTAAAATGGAGAAGAGATATTTGAAAATGTGATATATAAACACTTTATTCGTTTGTTCCTTTATCAACTCTTGAGAGTAGACTTATAGGACTTATTTTATGTAAAATGAGGTGCTAAGTCCACTGGTGAAATCCGCGATGTCCTATCTTTAACCGTTTAGGAGATCGAGTAAAATTGAGAATAATAGATATTTGAAAATGAGATATACATATAAAAATTTTATTCGTTTGTACCTTTATCAACTCTTGAGAGTAGACTTATAGGACTTATTTTATGTAAAATGAGGTGCTAAATCCACTGGTGAAAACCGCGATGTCCTATCTTTAACCGTTTAGGAGATCGAGTAAAATGGAGAACAATAGATATTTGAAAATGTGATATATAATCATTTTATTCGTTTTTACCTTTATCAACTCTTAAGAGTAGACTTATAGGACCTATTTTATGTAAAATGAGGTTCTAAATCCACTGGTAAAAACCGCGATGTCCTATCTTTAACCGTTTAGGAGATCGAGTAAAATGGAGAACAATAGATATTTGAAAATGTGATATATAATCATTTTATTCGTTTTTACCTTTATCAACTCTTAAGAGTAGACTTATAGGACCTATTTTATGTAAAATGAGGTTCTAAATCCACTGGTAAAAACCGCGATGACCTATCTTTAACCGTTTAGGAGACCGAGTAAAATGAAGAATAATAGATATTTGATAATGTGATATATAAACATTTTATTTGTTTGTACCTTAATCAACTCTTGAGAGTAGACTTATAGGACTTATTTTATGTAAAATAAGGTGCTAAATCCACTGGTGAAAACCGCGATGTCCTATCTTTAACCGTTTAGGATATTGAGTAAAATGGAGAATAATAGATATTTAAAAATGTGATTTATAAACATTTTATTCGTTTGTACCTTTATCAACTCTTGAGAGTAGACTTATAGGACCTATTATATGTAAAATGAGGTGCTAAATCCATTGGTTAAAACCGCGATGTCCTATCTTTAACCGTTTAGGAGATCGAGTAAAATGGAGAATAATAGATATTTAAAAATGTGATATATAAACATTTTATTCAGTTGTCAAAGAATGACGGCTGTCAAAAATGTCAGATGTCAAAAAATGACAGATGTCAAGAATGACAGATGTCAAAAAATGACAGATGTCAAAAATGACAAATGTCAAGAATGACAGATGTCAAGAGTGACAGATGTCAAGAATGACAGATTTCAAGAGTGACAGATGTCAAGAGTGACAGATGTCAAGAATAACAGATGTCAAAAAATGACAAATGTCAAGATTGACAACTGTCAAAAAATCCTAGATGTCAAGAATGACAGATATCTAAAAATGACAGTTGTTATATAACTAATTTTATATAAAATGGTATGCTAAATTGACTGATAACCGCGATGTCCTATATTTAACCTTTTAGGAGATCGAGTAAAATGGAGAAGAGATATTTGAAAATGTGATATATAAACACTTTATTCGTTTGTTCCTTTATCAACTCTTGAGAGTAGACTTATAGGACTTATTTTATGTAAAATGAGGTGCTAAGTCCACTGGTGAAATCCGTGATATCCTATCTTTAACCGTTTAGGAGATCGAGTAAAATGGAGAATAATAGATATTTGAAAATGTGATATATAAACATTTTATTCGTTTGTACCTTTATCAACATTATAGAGTAAATTATAGGACCTATTTTATGTAAAATGAGGTGCTAAATCCACTGGTGAAAACCGCGATGTCCTATCATTAACCGTTTAGGAGATCGAGTAAAATGGAGAATAATAGATATTTGAAAATGTGATATATAAACATTTTATTCGTTTGTACCTTAATCAATTCTTGAGAGTAGACTTATAGGACCTATTTTATGTTAAATGAGGTTTTAAATCCACTGGTGAAAACCGCGATGTCCTATCTTTAACCGTTTAGGAAATGGAGTAAAATGGAGAATAAATGATATTTGAAAATGTGATATATAAACATTTTATTTGTTTGTACCTTTATCAACTCTTGAGAGTAGACTTATAGGACTTATTTTATGTAAAATGAGGTGCTTAATCCACTGGTGAAAACCGCGATGTCCTATCTTTAACCGTTTAGGATATTGAGTAAAATGGAGAATAATAGATATTTAAAAATGTGATTTATAAACATTTTATTCGTTTGTACCTTTATCAACTCTTGAGAGTAGACTTATAGGACCTATTATATGTAAAATGAGGTGCTAAATCCATTGGTTAAAACCGCGATGTCCTATCTTTAACCGTTTAGGAGATCGAGTAAAATGGAGAATAATAGATATTTGAAAATGTGATATATAAACATTTTATTTGTTTGTACCTTTATCAACTCTTGAGAGTAGACTTATAGGACTTATTTTATGTAAAATAAGGTGCTAAATCCACTGGTGAAAACCGCGATGTCCTATCTTTAACCGTTTAGGAGATTGAGTAAAATGGAGAAAAATAGATATTTAAAAATGTGATATATAAACATTTTATTCAGTTGTCAAAGAATGACGGCTGTCAAAAATGTCAGCTGTCAAAAAATGACAGATGTCAAGAATGACAGATGTCAAAAAATGACAGATGTCAAAAATGACAGATGTTAAGAGTGACAGATGTCAAGAATGACAGATTTCAAGAGTGACAGATGTCAAGAGTGACAGATGTCAAGAATAACAGATGTCAAAAAATGACAAATGTCAAGATTGACAACTGTCAAAAAATCCTAGATGTCAAGAATGACAGATATCTAAAAATGACAGTTGTTATGTAACTAATTTTATATAAAATGGTATGCTAAATTGACTGATAACCGCGATGTCCTATCTTTAACCTTTTAGGAGATCGAGTAAAATGGAGAAGAGATATTTGAAAATGTGATATATAAACACTTTATTCGTTTGTTCGTTTATCAACTCTTGAGAGTAGACTTATAGGACTTATTTTATTTAAAATGAGGTGCTAAGTCCACTGGTGAAATCCGTGATGTCCTATTTTTAACCGTTTAGAAGATCGAGTAAAATGGAGAATAATAGATATTTGAAAATGTGATATATAAACATTTTATTCGTTTGTACCTTTATCAACAATATAGAGTAAATTATAGGACCTATTTTATGTAAAATGAGGTGCTAAATCCACTGGTGAAAACCGCGATGTCCTATCTTTAACCGTTTAGGAGATCGAGTAAAATTGAGAATAATAGATATTTGAAAATGTGATATATAAACATTTTATTCGTTTGTACCTTAATCAATTCTTGAGAGTAGACTTATAGGACTTATTTTATGTAAAATGATGTGCTAAATCCACTGGTGAAAACCGCGATGTCCTATCTTTAACCGTTTAGGAGATCGAGTAAAATGGAGAATAATAGATATTTGAAAATGTGATATATAAACATTTTATTTGTTTGTACCTTTATCAACTCTTGAGAGTAGACTTATAGGACTTATTTTATGTAAAATAAGGTGCTAAATCCACTGGTGAAAACCGCGATGTCCTATCTTTAACCGTTTAGGAGATCGAGTAAAATTGAGAATAATAGATATTTGAAAATGTGATATATAAACATTTTATTCGTTTGTACCTTAATCAATTCTTGAGAGTAGACTTATAGGACTTATTTTATGTAAAATGATGTGCTAAATCCACTAATGAAAACCGCGATGTCCTATCTTTAACCGTTTAGGAGATCGAGTAAAATGGAGAATAATAGATATTTGAAAATGTGATATATAAACATTTTATTTGTTTGTACCTTTATCAACTCTTGAGAGTAGACTTATAGGACTTATTTTATGTAAAATAAGGTGCTAAATCCACTGGTGAAAACCGCGATGTCCTATCTTTAACCGTTTAGGAGATCGAGTAAAATTGAGAATAATAGATATTTGAAAATGTGATATATAAACATTTTATTCGTTTGTACCTTAATCAATTCTTGAGAGTAGACTTATAGAACTTATTTTATGTAAAATGATGTGCTAAATCCACTGGTGAAAACCGCGATGTCCTATCTTGAACCGTTTAGGAGATCGAGTAAAATGGAGAAAAATAGATATTTGAAAATGTGATATATAAACATTTTATTTGTTTGTACCTTTATCAACTCTTGAGAGTAGAATTATAGGACCTATTTTATGTAAAATGAGGTGCTAAATTTACTGGTGAAAACCGCGATGTCCTATCTTTAACCGTTTAGGAGATCGAGTAAAATTGAGAATAATAGATATTTGAAAATGAGATATATAAAAATTTTATTCGTTTGTACCTTTATCAACTCTTGAGAGTAGACTTATAGGACTTATTTTATGTAAAATGAGGTGCTAAATCCACTGGTGAAAACCGCGATGTCCTATCTTTAACCGTTTAGGAGATCGAGTAAAATGGAGAACAATAGATATTTGAAAATGTGATATATAATCATTTTATTCGTTTTTACATATATCAACTCTTGAGAGTAGACTTATAGGACCAATTTTATGTTAAATGAGGTTTTAAATCCACTGGTGAAAACCGCGATGTCCAATCTTTAACCGTTTAGGAAATGGAGTAAAATGGAGAATAATAGATATTTGATAATGTGATATATAAACAATTTATTCGTTTGTACCTTTATCAACTCTTGAAAGTAGACTTATAGGACTTATTTTATGTAAAATGAGGTGCTAAATCCACTGGTGAAATCCGCGATGTGATATCTTTAACCGTTTAGGAGATCGAGTAAAATGGAGAATAATAGATATTTGAAAATGGGATATATAAACATTTTATTCGTTTTTACCTTTATCAACTCTTGAAAGTAGACTTATAGGACCTATTTTATGTTAAAAGAGGTTTTAAATCCACTGGTGAAAACCGCGATGTCCAATCTTTAACCGTTTAGGAAATGGAGTAAAATGGAGAATAATAGATATTTGAAAATGTGATATATAAACACTTTATTCGTTTGTTCCTTTATCAACTCTTGAGAGTAGACTTATAGGACTTATTTATTGTAAAATGAGGTTCTAAATCCACTAGTGAAAACAGCGATGTCCTATCTTTAACCGCTTAGGAGATCGAGTAAAATGGGAATAATGAATATTTGAAAATGTGATATATAAACATTTTATTCGTTTTTACATTTTTCAACTCTTGAGAGTAGACTTATAGGACCTATTTTAGGTAAAATGAGGTTCTAAATCCACTGGTAAAAACCGCGATGACCTATCTTTAACCGTTTAGGAGATCGAGTAAAATGGAGAACAATAGATATTTGATAATGTGATATATAAACACTTTATTCGTTTGTTCCTTTATCAACTCTTGAGAGTAGACTTATAGGACTTATTTATTGTAAAATGAGGTTCTAAATCCACTAGTGAAAACAGCGATGTCCTATCTTTAACCGCTTAGGAGATCGAGTAAAATGGGAATAATGAATATTTGAAAATGTGATATATAAACATTTTATTCGTTTTTACATTTTTCAACTCTTGAGAGTAGACTTATAGGACCTATTTTAGGTAAAATGAGGTTCTAAATCCACTGGTAAAAACCGCGATGACCTATCTTTAACCGTTTAGGAGATCGAGTAAAATGGAGAACAATAGATATTTGATAATGTGGTATATAAACATTCTATTCGTTTGTACCCTTATCAACTCTTGAAAGTAGACTTATAGGACCTATTTTATGTAAAATGAGGTTCTAAATCCACTGGTAAAAACCGCGATGACCTATCTTTAACCGTTTAGGAGATCGAGTAAAATGAAGAATAATAGATATTTGATAATGTGATATATAAACATTTTATTTGTTTGTACCTTAATCAACTCTTGAGAGTAGACTTATAGGACTTATTTTATGTAAAATAAGGTGCTAAATCCACTGGTGAAAACCGCGATGTCCTATCTTTAACCGTTTAGGATATTGAGTAAAATGGAGAATAATAGATATTTAAAAATGTGATTTATAAACATTTTATTCGTTTGTACCTTTATCAACTCTTGAGAGTAGACTTATAGGACCTATTATATGTAAAATGAGGTGCTAAATCCATTGGTTAAAACCGCGATGTCCTATCTTTAACCGTTTAGGAGATCGAGTAAAATGGAGAATAATAGATATTTAACAATGTGATTTATAAACATTTTATTCAGTTGTCAAAGAATGACGGCTGTCAAAAATGTCAGCTGTCAAAAAATGACAGATGTCAAGAATGACAGATGTCAAAAAATGACAGATGTCAAAAATGACAAATGTCAAGAATGACAGATGTCAAGAGTGACAGATGTCAAGAATGACAGATTTCAAGAGTGACAGATGTCAAGAGTGACAGATGTCAAGAATAACAGATGTCAAAAAATGACAAATGTCAAGATTGACAACTGTCAAAAAATCCTAGATGTCAAGAATGACAGATATCTAAAAATGACAGTTGTTATATAACTAATTTTATATAAAATGGTATGCTAAATTGACTGATAACCGCGATGTCCTATCTTTAACCTTTTAGGAGATCGAGTAAAATGGAGAAGAGATATTTGAAAATGTGATATATAAACACTTTATTCGTTTGTTCCTTTATCAACTCTTGAGAGTAGACTTATAGGACTTATTTTATGTAAAATGAGGTGCTAAGTCCACTGGTGAAATCCGTGATATCCTATCTTTAACCGTTTAGGAGATCGAGTAAAATGGAGAATAATAGATATTTGAAAATGTGATATATAAACATTTTATTCGTTTGTACCTTTATCAACATTATAGAGTAAATTATAGGACCTATTTTATGTAAAATGAGGTGCTAAATCCACTGGTGAAAACCGCGATGTCCTATCTTTAACCGTTTAGGAGATCGAGTAAAATGGAGAATAATAGATATTTGAAAATGTGATATATAAACATTTTATTCGTTTGTACCTTAATCAATTCTTGAGAGTAGACTTATAGGACTTATTTTATGTAAAATGATGTGCTAAATCCACTGGTGAAAACCGCGATGTGATATCTTTAACCGTTTAGGAGATCGAGTAAAATGGAAAATAATAGATATTTGAAAATGTGATATATAAACATTTTATTCGTTTTTACCTTTATCAACTCTTGAGAGTAGACTTATAGGACCTATTTTATGTTAAAATAGGTTTTAAATCCACTGGTGAAAACCGCGATGTCCAATCTTTAACCGTTTAGGAAATGGAGTAAAATGGAAAATAAATGATATTTGAAAATGTGATATATAAACATTTTATTTGTTTGTACCTTTATCAACTCTTGAGAGTAGACTTATAGGACTTATTTTATGTAAAATGAGGTGCTTAATCCACTGGTGAAAACCGCGATGTCCTATCTTTAACCGTTTAGGATATTGAGTAAAATGGAGAATAATAGATATTTAAAAATGTGATTTATAAACATTTTATACGTTTGTACCTTTATCAACTCTTGAGAGTAGACTTATAGGACCTATTATATGTAAAATGAGGTGCTAAATCCATTGGTTAAAACCGCGATGTCCTATCTTTAACCGTTTAGGAGATCGAGTAAAATGGAGAATAATAGATATTTGAAAATGTGATATATAAACATTTTATTTGTTTGTACCTTTATCAACTCTTGAGAGTAGACTTATAGGACTTATTTTATGTAAAATAAGGTGCTAAATCCACTGGTAAAAACCGCGATGTCCTATCTTTAACCATTTAGGAGATTGAGTAAAATGGAGAAAAATAGATATTTAAAAATGTGATATATAAACATTTTATTCAGTTGTCAAAGAATGACGGCTGTCAAAAATGTCAGCTGTAAAAAAATGACAGATGTCAAGAATGACAGATGTCAAAAAATGACAGATGTCAAAAATGACAAATGTCAAGAATGACAGATGTTAAGAGTGACAGATGTCAAGAATGACAGATTTCAAGAGTGACAGATGTCAAGAGTGACAGATGTCAAGAATAACAGACGTCAAAAAATGACAAATGTCAAGATTGACAACTGTCAAAAAATCCTAGATGTCAAGAATGACAGATATCTAAAAATGACAGTTGTTATATAACTAATTTTATATAAAATGGTATGCTAAATTGACTGATAACCGCGATGTCCTATCTTTAACCTTTTAGGAGATCGAGTAAAATGGAGAAGAGATATTTGAAAATGTGATATATAAACACTTTATTCGTTTGTTCCTTTATCAACTCTTGAGAGTAGACTTATAGGACTTATTTTATTTAAAATGAGGTGCTAAGTCCACTGGTGAAATCCGTGATGTCCTATTTTTAACCGTTTAGAAGATCGAGTAAAATGGAGAATAATAGATATTTGAAAATGTGATATATAAACATTTTATTTGTTTGTACCTTTATCAACTCTTGAGAGTAGACTTATAGGACTTATTTTATGTAAAATAAGGTTCTAAATCCACTGGTGAAAACCGCGATGTCCTATCTTTAACCGTTTAGGAGATCGAGTAAAATTGAGAATAATAGATATTTGAAAATGTGATATATAAACATTTTATTCGTTTGTACCTTAATCAATTCTTGAGAGTAGACTTATAGGACTTATTTTATGTAAAATGATGTGCTAAATTTACTGGTGAAAACCGCGATGTCCTATCTTTAACCGTTTAGGAGATCGAGTAAAATTGAGAATAATAGATATTTGAAAATGAGATATATAAAAATTTTATTCGTTTGTACCTTTATCAACTCTTGAGAGTAGACTTATAGGACTTATTTTATGTAAAATGAGGTGCTAAATCCACTGGTGAAAACCGCGATGTCCTATCTTTAACCGTTTAGGAGATCGAGTAAAATGGAAAACAATAGATATTTGAAAATGTGATATATAATCATTTTATTCGTTTTTACATATATCAACTCTTGAGAGTAGACTTATAGGACCAATTTTATGTTAAATGAGGTTTTAAATCCACTGGTGAAAACCGCGATGTCCAATCTTTAACCGTTTAGGAAATGGAGTAAAATGGAGAATAATAGATATTTGATAATGTGATATATAAACAATTTATTCGTTTGTACCTTTATCAACTCTTGAGAGTAGACTTATAGGACTTATTTTATGTAAAATGAGGTGCTAAATCCACTGGTGAAATCCGCGATGTGATATCTTTAACCGTTTCGGAGATCGAGTAAAATGGAGAATAATAGATATTTGAAAATGGGATATATAAACATTTTATTCGTTTTTACCTTTATCAACTCTTGAGAGTAGACTTATAGGACCTATTTTATGTTAAATGAGGTTTTAAATCCACTGGTGAAAACCGCGATGTCCAATCTTTAACCGTTTAGGAAATGGAGTAAAATGGAGAATAATAGATATTTGAAAATGTGATATATAAACATTTTATTTGTTTGTACCTTTATCAACTCTTGAGAGTAGACTTATAGGACTTAATTTATGTAAAATGAGGTGCTAAATCCACTGGTGAAAACCGCAATGTCCTATCTTTAACCGTTTTGGAGATCGAGTAAAATGGAGAATAATAGATATTTGATAATGTGATATATAAACATTTTATTCGTTTGTACCTTGATCAACTCTTGAGGGTAGATTTATAGGACCTATTTTATGTAAAATGAGGTGCTAAATCCACTAGTGAAAACTGCAATGTCCTATCTTTAACCGTTTTGGAGATCGAGTAATATGGAGAATAATAGATATTTGATAATGTGATATATAAACATTTTATTCGTTTGTATCTTTATCAACTCTTGAGAGTAGACTTATAGGACTTATTTTATTTAAATTGAGGTGCTAAATCCACTGGTGAAAACCGCGATGTCCTATCTTTTACCGTTTAGGAGATCGAGTAAAATAGAAAATAATAGATATTTGAAAATGTGATATATAAACATTTTATTCGTTTTTACCTTTATCAACTCTTGAGATTAGACTTATAGGACTTATTTATTGTAAAATGAGGTGCTAAATCCACTGGTGAAAACTGCGATGTCCTATCTTTAACCGCTTAGGAGATCGAGTAAAATGGGGAATAATGAATATTTGAAAATGTGATATATAAACATTTTATTCGTTTTTACATTTATCAACTCTTGAGAGTAGACTTATAGGACTTATTTTATGTAAAATGAGGTGCTAAATCCACTGGTGAAAACCGCGATGTGATATCTTTAACCGTTTAGGAGATCGAGTAAAATGGAGAATAATAGATATTTGTAAATGTGATATGGAGATATTCGGAAATTAAACGAAGGTTGCAATATTTGATAAAGTTTTAAGCCTTTTTTTAACATTTACGGGGGTTTTGGGGAATATAACATCAATTATTTTGTTAAATAAAGTTATTTCATCTTAAATCTCTCATAGGTTTCAATTGAAAATGATCTTTTGGTCAAAATTTTAGAGTTTTCAGCAAATCATTTTTAAGACAAACGCAGGAGACCCTGGTTCGATTCCCGCTGAGGCCTGAAACTTTTTTTTTATTTTTTTCGCAATTAATGGCAATCAAACGTTTTCATATTTTTTAAGTGGTTTGAAAAATATTAATTAAAAGCAGTTTAGCTATTGAAAGTCTCATTTAGGGCATAAATTCGTATTAATATTCAAAAAACTTGCTCTTATTTCATGAATTTCAAAATATCTCAAAATCTATCAATCCTAGGTATAGGGTATGCTTATACCATTCGATTCAGAATTAAATTCTCTATCGAACATGAGAAAAAAATACAGGGTGTTCCATTTGAAATAAGAAAGTTATTCTACTTTAGAGTTGCTGCAAATGTAACTGGTTATAACAACACTCTGTATAGTCAGAAATCCAAAACCAATTAGGCAGTATTGTAGCTAAGCTTTCTGACTACCTTCAGCCCAAATTTCAGCTTAATAACTCTATTCTGACTCATGTTACAAATTTTTTGGTAAAACACTGCAAAAGCCAAAATTTCATCTAAAATAATTATTTTCTCAAAAACTATCAATTTTGGAGATATGGTATTATACATAGTCACATTAAAATTTGACAAGGAATTCAAAAATGCAATAAAAAAAGGGGTGTTCCATTTAAAATAACGAAGTTAGTCCCGACTTCCGGAATAACCGGAAGTGACACCATTTTGAAAATATTTTAGATCGATCAGCCCCTTCGGATAACGCCCGTGTACAAATTTTCAGACATCTACGACCCCCCGTTTTCCAGTTCTTTCTAACCAACGGTTTGGGACGGGACACCCTGTATATCACATTTTCAAATATCTATTTTTCTCCATTTTATTCCATCTCCTAAATGGTTAAAAATAGGACATCGCGGTTTTCACCAGTGGATTTAGCACCTTATTTTACATAAAATAAGTCTTATAAGTCTACTCTCAAGAGTTGATAAATGTACAAACGAATAAAATGTTTATATATCACATTTTCAAATATCTATTATCCTCCATTTTACTCGATCTCCTAAACGGTGAAAGATAGGACATCGCGGTTTTCACCAGTGGATTTAGCACCTCATTTTACATAAAATAATTCCTATAAGTCTACTCTCAAGAGTTGATAAAGGTACAAACGAATAAAATGTTTATATATCACATTTTCAAATATCTATTATTCTCCATTTTACTCCATCTCCTAAACGGTTAAAAATAGGTCATCTCGGTTTTCACCAGTGGATTTAGCACCTCATTTTACATAAAATAAGTCTTATAAGTCTACTCTCAAGAGTTGATAAAGGAACAAACGAATAAAATGTTTATATATCACATTATCAAATATCTATTACTCTCCATTTTACTCGATCTCCTAAACGGTTAAAGATAGGACATCGCGGTTTTTACCAGTGGATTTAGCACCTCATTTTACATAAAATAAGTCCTATAAGTCTACCCTCAAGAGTTGATCAAGGTACAAACGAATAAAATGTTTATATATCACATTTTCAAATATCTATTATTCTCCATTTTACTCGATCTCCTAAACGGTAAAAGATAGAACATCGCGGTTTGCACCAGTGGATTTAGCACCTCATTTTACATAAAATATGTCCTATAAGTCTACCCTCATAAGTTGATCAAGGTTCAAACGAATAAAATGTTTATATATCACATTTTCTAATATCTATTATTCTCCATTTTACTCGATCTCCTAAACGGTTAAAGATATCACATCGCGGTTTTCACCAGGGGATTTAGCACCTCATTTTACATAAAATAGGTCCTATAAGTCTACCCTCATAAGTTGATCAAGGTACAAACGAATAAAATGTTAATATATCACATTTTCAAATATCTATTATTCTCCATTTTACTCGATCTCCTAAACGGTAAAAGATAGGACATCGCGGTTTTCATCAGTGGATTAAGCACCCCATTTTACATAAAATAAGTCCTATAAGTCTACTCTCAAGAGTTGATAAAGGTAAAAACGAATAAAATGTTTATATATCACATTTTCAAATACCTATTTTTCTCCATTTTACTCGATCTCCTAAACGGTTCAAGATAGGACATCGCGGTTTTCACCAGTGAATTTAGCACCTCATTTTACATATATTAGGTCCTATAAGTCTACTCTCAAGAGTTGATAAAGGTACAAACGAATAAAATGTTTATATATCACATTTTTAAATATCTATTTTTCTCCATTTTACTCGATCTCCTAAACGGTTTAAGATAGGACATCGCGGTTTTCACAAGTGGATTTAGCACCTCATTTTACATAAAATAAGTCCTATAAGTCTACTCTTAAGTTGATAAAGGTACAAACGAATAAAATGTTTATATATCACATTTTCAAATATCTATTATTCTCCATTTTACTCGATCTCCTAAACGGTTAGAGATAGGACATCGCGGTTTTTACCAGTGGATTTAGCACGTCATTTTACTTAAAATAACTCCTATAAGTCTACTCTCAAGAGTTGATAAAGGTACAAACGAATAAAATGTTTATATAGCACATTTTCAAATATCTATTATTCTCCATTTTATTCCATCTCCTAAATGGTTAAAAATAGGACATCGCGGTTTTCACCAGAGGATTGAGCACCTTATTTTACATAAAATAAGTCTTATAAGTCTACTCTCAAGAGTTGATAAAGGTAAAAACGAATAAAATGTTTATATATCACATTTTCAAATACCTATTTTTCTCCATTTTACTCGATCTCCTAAACTGTTCAAGATAGGACATCGCGGTTTTCACAAGTGGATTTAGCACCTCATTTTACATAAAATAAGTCCTATAAGTCTACTCTTAAGAGTTGATAAAGGTACAAACGAATAAAATGTTTATATATCACATTTTCAAATATCTATTATTCTCCATTTTACTCGATCTCCTAAACGGTTAGAGATAGGACATCGCGGTTTTTACCAGTGGATTTAGCACGTCATTTTACTTAAAATAACTCCTATAAGTCTACTCTCAAGAGTTGATAAAGGTACAAACGAATAAAACGTTTATATATCACATTTTCAAATATTTACTATTCTCCATGTTACTCGATCTCCTAAACGGTTAAAGATAGGACATCGCAATTTTCACCAGTGGATTTAGCACCTCATTTTACATTAAATAAGTCCTATAAGTCTACTCTCAAGAGTTGATAAAGGAACAAACGAATAAAATGTTTATATATCACATTTTCGAATATCTCTTCTCCATTTTACTCGATCTCCTAAAAGGTTAAAAATAGGACATCGCGGTTATCAGTCAATTTAGCATACCATTTTATATAAAATTAGTTATATAACAACTGTCATTTTTAGACATCTGTCATTCTTGACATCTATGATTTTTTGATAGCTGTAATTTTTGACATCTGTCATTTTTTGACAGTTGTCAATCTTGACATTTGTCATTTTTTGACATCTGTTATTCTTGATATCTGTCACTCTTGACATCTGTCATTCTTGACATCTCACTCTTGACATCTGTCATTTTTTGACATCTGTCATTCTTGACATCAGTCATTTTTTGCCAGCTGTCATTCCTGACCTCTGTCATTTTTGACATCTGTCAATTTTGACATCTGCCATTTTTGACATTTGACATTCTTGACATTTGTCATTTTTTGACATCTGTCATTCTTGACATCTGTCATTTTTTGACAGCTGACATTTTTGACAGCTGTCATTCTTTGACAACTAAATAAAATGTTTATATATCACATTTTCAAATATCTATTATTCTCCATTTTACTCGATCTCCTAAACGGTTAAAAATAGGACATCGCGGTTTTTACCCGTGGATTTAGCACCTCATTTTACATAAAATTAGTCCTATAAGTCTACTCTCATGAGTTGATGAAGGAACAAACGAATAAAATGTTTATATATCATATTATCAAATATCTATTATTCTCCATTATACTCGATCTCCTAAACGGTTAAAGATAGGACATCTCGGTTTTTATCAGTGGATTTAGCACCTCATTTTACTTAAAATAAGTCCTATAAGTCTACCCTCCAGAGTTGATCAAGGTACAAACGAATAAAATGTTTATATACCACATTTTCAAATACCTATTATTCTCCATTTTACTCGATCTCCTAAACGGTTAAAGATAGGACATCGCGGTTTTCATCAGTGGATTAAGCACCCCATTTTACATCAAATAAGTCCTATAAGTCTACTCTCAATGGTTGATAAAGGTAAAAACGAATAAAATGTTTATATATCACATTTTCAAATATCTATTATTCTCCATTTTACTCCATCTCCTAAACGGTTAAAGATAGGACATCGCGGATTTCACCAGTGGATTTAGCACCTCATTTTACATAAAATAATTCCTATAAGTCTACTCTCAAGAGTTGATAAAGGTACAAACGAATAAAATATTTATATATCACATTTTCAAATATCTATTATTCTCCATTTTACTCCATCTCCTAAACGGTTAAAGATATGACATCGCGGTTTTCATCAGTGGATTAAGCACCCCATTTTACATAAAATAAGTCCTATAAGTCTACTCTCAAGAGTTGATAAAGGTAAAAACGAATAAAATGTTTATATATCACATTTTCAAATATGTATTATTCTCCATTATACTCGATCTCCTAAACGGTTAATGATATTACATCGAGAATTTCACCAGTGGATTTAGCACCTCATTTTACATAAAATAGGACCTATAAGTCTACTTTTAAGAGTTGATAAAGGTACAAACGAATAAAATGTTTATATATCACATTTTCAAATATCTATGATTCTCCATTTTACTCGATCTCCTATACGGTTGAAGATAGGACATCGAGGTTTTCACCAGTAGATTTAGCACCTCATTTTACATAAAATAGGTCCTATAAGTCTACTCTCAAGAGTTGATAAAGTTAAAAACGAATAAAATATTTATATATCACATTTTCAAATATCTATTTTTCTCCATTTTACTCGATCTCCTAAATGGTTTAAGATAGGACATCGCTGTTTTCACCAGTGGATTTAGCACGTCATTTTACATAAAATAGGTCCTATAAGTCTACTCTCAAGAGTTGATAAAGGTACAAACGAATAAAATGTTTAAATATCACATTTTCAAATATCTATTATTCTCCATTTTACTCGATCTCCTAAACGGATAAAGATATCACATCGCGGTTTTCACCAGTAGATTTAGCACCTCATTTCACATAAAATAAGTCCTATAAGTCTACTCTCAAGAGTTGATCAAGGTACAAACGAATAAAATGTTTATATATCACATTTTCAAATATCCATTATTCTCCATTTTACTCGATCTCCTAAACGGTTAAAGATAGGACGTCGTGGATTTCACCAGTGGATTTAGCACCTCATTTTACATAAAATAAGTCCTATAAGTCTACTCTCAAGAGTTGATAAAGGTACAAACGAATAAAATGTTTATATATCACATTTTCAAATATCCATTATTCTCCATTTTACTCGATCTCCTAAACGGTTAAAGTTAGAACATCGCGGTTTTCACCAGTAGATTTAGCACCTCATTTTACATAAAATAGGTCCTATAAGTCTACTCTCAAGAGTTGATAAAGGTACAAACGAATAAAATGTTTAAATATCACATTTTTAAATATCTATTTTTATCCATTTTACTCGATCTCCTAAACGGATTAAGATAGGACATCGCGGTTTTCACAAGTGGATTTAGCACCTCATTTTACATAAAATAAGTCCTATAAGTCTACTCTTAAGAGTTGATAAAGGTACAAACGAATAAAATGTTTATATATCACATTTTCAAATATCTATTATTCTCCATTTTACTCGATCTCCTAAACGGTTAGAGATAGGACATCGCGGTTTTTAACAGTGGATTTAGCACGTCATTTTACTTAAAATAACTCCTATAAGTCTACTCTTAAGAGTTGATAAAGGTACAAACGAATAAAACGTTTATATATCACATTTTCAAATATCTACTATTCTCCATGTTACTCGATCTCCTAAACGGTTAAAGATAGGACATCGCAATTTTCACCAGTGGATTTAGCACCTCATTTTGCATAAAATAAGTCCTATAAGTCTACTCTCAAGAGTTGATAAAGGAACAAACGAATAAAATGTTTATATATCACATTTTCAAATATCTCTTCTCCATTTTACTCGATCTCCTAAAAGGTTAAAGTTAGAACATCGCGGTTTTCACCAGTAGATTTAGCACCTCATTTCACATAAAATAGGTCCTATAAGTCCACTCTCAAGAGTTGATCAAGGTACAAACGAATAAAATGTTTATATATCACATTTTCAAATATCCATTATTCTCCATTTTACTCGATATCCTAAACGGTTAAAGATAGGACATCGCGGTTTTTACCAGTGGATTTAGCACCTCATTTTACATAAAATAAGTCCTATAAGTCTACCCTCAAGAGTTGATCAAGGTACAAACGAATAAAATGTTTATATATCACATTTTCAATAATCTATTATTCTCCATTTTACTCCATCTCCTAAACGGTTAAAGATTGGACATCGCGGATTTCACCAGTGGATTTAGCACCTCATTTTACATAAAATAAGTCCTATAAGTCTACTCTCAAGAGTTGATAAAGGTACAAACGAATAAAATGTTTATATATCACATTTTCAAATATCCATTATTCTCCATTTTACTCGATCTCCTAAACGGTTAAAGTTAGAACATCGCGGTTTTCACCAGTAGATTTAGCACCTCATTTTACATAAAATAGGTCCTATAAGTCTACTCTCAAGAGTTGATAAAGGTACAAACGAATAAAATGTTTAAATATCACATTTTCAAATATCTATTATTCTCCATTTTACTCGATCTCCTAAACGGTTAAAGATAGGACATCGCCGTTTTCAATAGTATATTTAGCACCTCATTTAACATAAAATAAGTCCTATAAGTCTACTCTCAAGAGTTGATAAAGGTACAAACGAATAAAATGTTTATATATCACATTTTCAAATATCTATTATTCTCCATTTTACTCGATCTCCTAAACGGTGAAAGATAGGACATCGCGGTTTTCACCAGTGGATTTAGCACCTCATTTTACATAAAATAAGTCCTACAAGTCTACTCTCAAGAGTTGATAAAGGTATAAACGAATAAAATGTTTATATATCACATTTTCAAATATCTATTATTCTCCATTTTACTCCATCTCCTAAACGGTTAAAAATAGGACATCGCGGTTTTCACCAGTGGATTTAGCACCTCATTTTACATAGAATTAGTCTTATAAGTCTACTCTCAAGAGTTGATAAAGGTACAAACGAATAAAATGTTTATATATCACATTATCAAATATCTATTACTCTCCATTCTACTCGATCTCCTAAACGGTTAAAGATAGGACATCGCGGTTTTTACCAGTGGATTTAGCACCTCATTTTACATAAAATAAGTCCTATAAGTCTACTCTCAAGAGTTGACAAAGGTACAAACGAATAAAATTTTTATATATCACATTTTCAAATATCTATTATTCTCAATTTTACTCGATCTCCTAAACGGTTAAAGTTAGAACATCGCGGTTTTCACCAGTAGATTTAGCACCTCATTTTACATAAAATAGGTCCTATAAGTCTACTCTCAAGAGTTGATAAAGGTACAAACGAATAAAATGTTTAAATATCACATTTTCAAATATCTATTATTCTCCATTTTACTCGATCTCCTAAACGGTTAAAGATAGGACATCGCCGTTTTCAATAGTATATTTAGCACCTCATTTAACATAAAATAAGTCCTATAAGTCTACTCTCAAGAGTTGATAAAGGTACGAACGAATAAAATGTTTATATATCACATTTTCAAATATCTATTATTCTCCATTTTACTCGATCTCCTAAACGGTGAAAGATAGGACATCGCGGTTTTCACCAGTGGATTTAGCACCTCATTTTACATAAAATAAGTCCTACAAGTCTACTCTCAAGAGTTGATAAAGGTACAAACGAATAAAATGTTTATATATCACATTTTCAAATATCTATTATTCTCCATTTTACTCCATCTCCTAAACGGTTAAAAATAGGACATCGCGGTTTTCACCAGTGGATTTAGCACCTCATTTTACATAAAATTAGTCTTATAAGTCTACTCTCAAGAGTTGATAAAGGTACAAACGAATAAAATGTTTATATATCACATTATCAAATATCTATTACTCTCCATTCTACTCGATCTCCTAAACGGTTAAAGATAGGACGTCGTGGATTTCACCAGTGGATTTAGCACCTCATTTTACATAAAATAAGTCCTATAAGTCTACTCTCAAGAGTTGATAAAGGTACAAACGAATAAAATGTTTATATATCACATTTTCAAATATCCATTATTCTCCATTTTACTCGATCTCCTAAACGGTTAAAGTTAGAACATCGCGGTTTTCACCAGTAGATTCAGCACCTCATTTTACATAAAATAGGTCCTATAAGTCTACTCTCAAGAGTTGATAAAGGTACAAACGAATAAAATGTTTAAATATCACATTTTTAAATATCTATTTTTATCCATTTTACTCGATCTCCTAAACGGATTAAGATAGGACATCGCGGTTTTCACAAGTGGATTTAGCACCTCATTTTACATAAAATAAGTCCTATAAGTCTACTCTTAAGAGTTGATAAAGGTACAAACGAATAAAATGTTTATATATCACATTTTCAAATATCTATTATTCTCCATTTTACTCGATCTCCTAAACGGTTAGAGATAGGACATCGCGGTTTTTAACAGTGGATTTAGCACGTCATTTTACTTAAAATAACTCCTATAAGTCTACTCTTAAGAGTTGATAAAGGTACAAACGAATAAAACGTTTATATATCACATTTTCAAATATCTACTATTCTCCATGTTACTCGATCTCCTAAACGGTTAAAGATAGGACATCGCAATTTTCACCAGTGGATTTAGCACCTCATTTTGCATAAAATAAGTCCTATAAGTCTACTCTCAAGAGTTGATAAAGGAACAAACGAATAAAATGTTTATATATCACATTTTCAAATATCTCTTCTCCATTTTACTCGATCTCCTAAAAGGTTAAAGTTAGAACATCGCGGTTTTCACCAGTAGATTTAGCACCTCATTTCACATAAAATAGGTCCTATAAGTCCACTCTCAAGAGTTGATCAAGGTACAAACGAATAAAATGTTTATATATCACATTTTCAATAATCTATTATTCTCCATTTTACTCCATCTCCTAAACGGTTAAAGATTGGACATCGCGGATTTCACCAGTGGATTTAGCACCTCATTTTACATAAAATAAGTCCTATAAGTCTACTCTCAAGAGTTGATAAAGGAACAAACGAATAAAATGTTTATATATCACATTTTCAAATATCTCTTCTCCATTTTACTCGATCTCCTAAAAGGTTAAAGTTAGAACATCGCGGTTTTCACCAGTAGATTTAGCACCTCATTTCACATAAAATAGGTCCTATAAGTCCACTCTCAAGAGTTGATCAAGGTACAAACGAATAAAATGTTTATATATCACATTTTCAAATATCCATTATTCTCCATTTTACTCGATATCCTAAACGGTTAAAGATAGGACATCGCGGTTTTTACCAGTGGATTTAGCACCTCATTTTACATAAAATAAGTCCTATAAGTCTACCCTCAAGAGTTGATCAAGGTACAAACGAATAAAATGTTTATATATCACATTTTCAATAATCTATTATTCTCCATTTTACTCCATCTCCTAAACGGTTAAAGATTGGACATCGCGGATTTCACCAGTGGATTTAGCACCTCATTTTACATAAAATAAGTCCTATAAGTCTACTCTCAAGAGTTGATAAAGGTACAAACGAATAAAATGTTTATATATCACATTTTCAAATATCCATTATTCTCCATTTTACTCGATCTCCTAAACGGTTAAAGTTAGAACATCGCGGTTTTCACCAGTAGATTTAGCACCTCATTTTACATAAAATAGGTCCTATAAGTCTACTCTCAAGAGTTGATAAAGGTACAAACGAATAAAATGTTTAAATATCACATTTTCAAATATCTATTATTCTCCATTTTACTCGATCTCCTAAACGGTTAAAGATAGGACATCGCCGTTTTCAATAGTATATTTAGCACCTCATTTAACATAAAATAAGTCCTATAAGTCTACTCTCAAGAGTTGATAAAGGTACGAACGAATAAAATGTTTATATATCACATTTTCAAATATCTATTATTCTCCATTTTACTCGATCTCCTAAACGGTGAAAGATAGGACATCGCGGTTTTCACCAGTGGATTTAGCACCTCATTTTACATAAAATAAGTCCTACAAGTCTACTCTCAAGAGTTGATAAAGGTACAAACGAATAAAATGTTTATATATCACATTTTCAAATATCTATTATTCTCCATTTTACTCCATCTCCTAAACGGTTAAAAATAGGACATCGCGGTTTTCACCAGTGGATTTAGCACCTCATTTTACATAAAATTAGTCTTATAAGTCTACTCTCAAGAGTTGATAAAGGTACAAACGAATAAAATGTTTATATATCACATTATCAAATATCTATTACTCTCCATTCTACTCGATCTCCTAAACGGTTAAAGATAGGACATCGCGGTTTTTACCAGTGGATTTAGCACCTCATTTTACATAAAATAAGTCCTATAAGTCTACTCTCAAGAGTTGATAAAGGTACAAACGAATAAAATTTTTATATATCACATTTTCAAATATCTATTATTCTCAATTTTACTTGATCTCCTAAACGGTTAAAGATAGGACATCGCGGTTTTTACCAGTGGGTTTAGCACCTCATTTTACATAAAATAAGTCCTATAAGTCTACTCTCAAGAGTTGATAAAGGAACAAACGAATAAAATGTTTATATATCACATTTTCAAATATCTCTTCTCCATTTTACTCGATCTCCTAAAAGGTTAAAAATAGGACATCGCGGTTATCAGTCAATTTAGCATACCATTTTATATAAAATTAGTTATATAACAACTGTCATTTTTAGACATCTGTCATTCTTGACATCTGTCACTCTTGACATCTGTCATTCTTGACATCTGTCATTTTTTGCCAGCTGTCATTCCTGACCTCTGTCATTTTTGACATCTGTCAATTTTGACATCTGTCATTTTTGACATTAGTCATTCTTGACATTTGTCATTTTTTGACATCTGTCATTCTTGACATTTGTCATTTTTTGACATCTGTCATTTTTTGACAGCTGACATTTTTGACAGCCGTCATTCTTTGACAACTGAATAAATTGTTTATATATCACAATTTCAAATATCTATTATTCTCCATTTTACTCGATCTCCTAAACGGTTAAAAATAGTACATCGCGGATTTACCCGTGGATTTAGCACCTCATTTAACATAAAATAAGTCCTATAAGTCTACTCTCAAGAGTTGATAAAGGTACGAACGAATAAAATGTTTATATATCACATTTTCAAATATCTATTATTCTCCATTTTACTCGATCTCCTAAACGGTGAAAGATAGGACATCGCGGTTTTCACCAGTGGATTTAGCACCTCATTTTACATAAAATAAGTCCTACAAGTCTACTCTCAAGAGTTGATAAAGGTACAAACGAATAAAATGTTTATATATCACATTTTCAAATATCTATTATTCTCCATTTTACTCCATCTCCTAAACGGTTAAAAATAGGACATCGCGGTTTTCACCAGTGGATTTAGCACCTCATTTTACATAAAATTAGTCTTATAAGTCTACTCTCAAGAGTTGATAAAGGTACAAACGAATAAAATGTTTATATATCACATTATCAAATATCTATTACTCTCCATTCTACTCGATCTCCTAAACGGTTAAAG
Organism: Silvanus unidentatus; assembly: GCA_963930825.1. NCBI lineage: Eukaryota > Metazoa > Arthropoda > Insecta > Coleoptera > Silvanidae > Silvanus > Silvanus unidentatus. The sequence goes on from OZ005762.1 coordinate 8,822,683, forward strand.
ATAGGACATCGCGGTTTTTACCAGTGGATTTAGCACCTCATTTTACATAAAATAAGTCCTATAAGTCTACTCTCAAGAGTTGATAAAGGTACAAACGAATAAAATTTTTATATATCACATTTTCAAATATCTATTATTCTCAATTTTACTTGATCTCCTAAACGGTTAAAGATAGGACATCGCGGTTTTTACCAGTGGGTTTAGCACCTCATTTTACATAAAATAAGTCCTATAAGTCTACTCTCAAGAGTTGATAAAGGAACAAACGAATAAAATGTTTATATATCACATTTTCAAATATCTCTTCTCCATTTTACTCGATCTCCTAAAAGGTTAAAAATAGGACATCGCGGTTATCAGTCAATTTAGCATACCATTTTATATAAAATTAGTTATATAACAACTGTCATTTTTAGACATCTGTCATTCTTGACATCTGTCACTCTTGACATCTGTCATTCTTGACATCTGTCATTTTTTGCCAGCTGTCATTCCTGACCTCTGTCATTTTTGACATCTGTCAATTTTGACATCTGTCATTTTTGACATTAGTCATTCTTGACATTTGTCATTTTTTGACATCTGTCATTCTTGACATTTGTCATTTTTTGACATCTGTCATTTTTTGACAGCTGACATTTTTGACAGCCGTCATTCTTTGACAACTGAATAAATTGTTTATATATCACAATTTCAAATATCTATTATTCTCCATTTTACTCGATCTCCTAAACGGTTAAAAATAGTACATCGCGGATTTACCCGTGGATTTAGCACCTCATTTTACATAAAATTAGTCTTATAAGTCTACTCTCAAGAGTTGATAAAGGTACAAACGAATAAAATGTTTATATATCACATTATCAAATATCTATTACTCTCCATTCTACTCGATCTCCTAAACGGTTAAAGATAGGACATCGCGGTTTTTACCAGTGGATTTAGCACCTCATTTTACATACAATAAGTCCTATAAGTCTACTCTCAAGAGTTGACAAAGGTACAAACGAATAAAATTTTTATATATCACATTTTCAAATATCTATTATTCTCAATTTTACTCGATCTCCTAAACGGTTAAAGTTAGAACATCGCGGTTTTCACCAGTAGATTTAGCACCTCATTTTACATAAAATAGGTCCTATAAGTCTACTCTCAAGAGTTGATAAAGGTACAAACAAATAAAATGTTTAAATATCACATTTTCAAATATCTATTATTCTCCATTTTACTCGATCTCCTAAACGGTTAAAGATAGGACATCGCCGTTTTCAATAGTATATTTAGCACCTCATTTAACATAAAATAAGTCCTATAAGTCTACTCTCAAGAGTTGATAAAGGTACAAACGAATAAAATGTTTATATATCACATTTTCAAATATCTATTATTCTCCATTTTACTCGATCTCCTAAACGGTGAAAGATAGGACATCGCGGTTTTCACCAGTGGATTTAGCACCTCATTTTACATAAAATAAGTCCTACAAGTCTACTCTCAAGAGTTGATAAAGGTACAAACGAATAAAATGTTTATATATCACATTTTCAAATATCTATTATTCTCCATTTTACTCCATCTCCTAAACGGTTAAAAATAGGACATCGCGGTTTTCACCAGTGGATTTAGCACCTCATTTTACATAAAATTAGTCTTATAAGTCTACTCTCAAGAGTTGATAAAGGTACAAACGAATAAAATGTTTATATATCACATTATCAAATATCTATTACTCTCCATTCTACTCGATCTCCTAAACGGTTAAAGATAGGACATCGCGGTTTTTACCAGTGGATTTAGCACCTCATTTTACATAAAATAAGTCCTATAAGTCTACTCTCAAGAGTTGATAAAGGTACAAACGAATAAAATTTTTATATATCACATTTTCAAATATCTATTATTCTCAATTTTACTTGATCTCCTAAACGGTTAAAGATAGGACATCGCGGTTTTTACCAGTGGGTTTAGCACCTCATTTTACATAAAATAAGTCCTATAAGTCTACTCTCAAGAGTTGATAAAGGAACAAACGAATAAAATGTTTATATATCACATTTTCAAATATCTCTTCTCCATTTTACTCGATCTCCTAAAAGGTTAAAAATAGGACATCGCGGTTATCAGTCAATTTAGCATACCATTTTATATAAAATTAGTTATATAACAACTGTCATTTTTAGACATCTGTCATTCTTGACATCTGTCACTCTTGACATCTGTCATTCTTGACATCTGTCATTTTTTGCCAGCTGTCATTCCTGACCTCTGTCATTTTTGACATCTGTCAATTTTGACATCTGTCATTTTTGACATTAGTCATTCTTGACATTTGTCATTTTTTGACATCTGTCATTTTTTGACAGCTGACATTTTTGACAGCCGTCATTCTTTGACAACTGAATAAAATGTTTATATATCACATTTTCAAATATCTATTATTCTCCATTTTACTCGATCTCCTAAACGGTTAAAAATAGTACATCGCGGATTTACCCGTGGATTTAGCACCTCATTTTACAAAAAATTAGTCCTATAAGTCTACTCTCATGAGTTGATGAAGGAACAAACGAATAAAATGTTTATATATCATATTATCAAATATCTATTATTCTCTATTATACTCGATCTCCTAAACGGTTAAAGATAGGACATCACGGTTTTTACCAGTGGATTTAGCACCTCATTTTACATAAAATAAGTCCTATAAGTCTACCCTCCAGAGTTGATCAAGGTACAAACGAATAAAATGTTTATATACCACATTTTCAAATATCTAATATTCTCCATTTTACTCGATCTCCTAAACGGTTAAAGATAGGACATCGCGGTTTTCATAAGTGGATTAAGCACCCCATTTTACATAAAATAAGTCCTATAAGTCTACTCTCAAGAGTTGATAAAGGTAAAAACGAATAAAATGTTTATATATCACATTTTCAAATATCTATTATTCTCCATTATACTCGATCTCCTAAACGGTTCAAGATAGGACATCGCGGTTTTCACCAGTGGATTTAGCACCTCATTTTACATAAAATAGGTCCTATAAGTCTACTTTTAAGAGTTGATAAAGGTACAAACGAATAAAATGTTTATATATCCCATTTTCAAATATCCATTATTCTCCATTTTCTCCTCGATCATAAAATTGGTCCTATAAGTCTACTCTCAAGAGTTGATAAAGGTACAAACGAATAAAATGTTTATATATCACATTTTTAAATATCTATTTTTATCCATTTTACTCGATCTCCTAATCGGATTAAGATAGGACATCGCGGTTTTCACAAGTGGATTTAGCACCTCATTTTACATAAAATAAGTCCTATAAGTCTACTCTTATGAGTTGATAAAGGTACAAACGAATAAAATGTTTATATATCACATTTTCAAATATCTATTATTCTCCATTTTACTCGATTTTACTCCATTTTACACCTCATTTTACATAAAATAAGTCCCATAAATCTACTCTCAAGAGTTGATAGAGGAACAAACGAATAAAATGTTTATATATCACATTTTCAAATATCTCTTCTCCATTTTACTCGATCTCCTAAAAGGTTAAAGTTAGAACATCGCGGTTTTCACCAGTAGATTTAGCACCTCATTTCACATAAAATAGGTCCTATAAGTCCACTCTCAAGAGTTGATCAAGGTATAAACGAATAAAATGTTTATATATCACATTTTCAAATATCCATTATTCTCCATTTTACTCGATCTCCTAAACGGTTAAAGATAGGACATCGCGGTTTTTACCAGTGGATTTAGCACCTCATTTTACATAAAATAAGTCCTATAAGTCTACCCTCAAGAGTTGATCAAGGTACAAACGAATAAAATGTTTATATATCACATTTTCAATAATCTATTATTCTCCATTTTACTCCATCTCCTAAACGGTTAAAGATTGGACATCGCGGACTTCACCAGTGGATTAAGCACCTCATTTTACATAAAATAAGTCCTTTAAGTCTACTCTCAAGAGTTGATAAATGTACAAACGAATAAAATGTTTATATATCACATTTTCAAATATCCATTATTCTCCATTTTACTCGATCTCCTAAACGGTTAAAGTTAGAACATCGCGGTTTTCACCAGTAGATTTAGCACCTCATTTTACATAAAATAGGTCCTATAAGTCTACTCTCAAGAGTTGATAAAGGTACAAACGAATAAAATGTTTAAATATCACATTTTCAAATATCTATTATTCTCCATTTTACTCGATCTCCTAAACGGTTAAAGATAGGACATCGCCGTTTTCACCAGTATATTTAGCACCTCATTTAACATAAAATAAGTCCTATAAGTCTACTCTCAAGAGTTGATAAAGGTACAAACGAATAAAATGTTTATATATCACATTTTCAAATATCTATTATTCTCCATTTTACTCGATCTCCTAAACGGTGAAAGATAGGACATCGCGGTTTTCACCAGTGGATTTAGCACCTCATTTTACATAAAATAAGTCCTATAAGTCTACTCTCAAGAGTTGATAAAGGTACAAACGAATAAAATGTTTATATATCACATTTTCAAATATCTATTATTCTCCATTTTACTCCATCTCCTAAACGGTTAAAAATAGGACATCGCGGTTTTCACCAGTGGATTTAGCACCTCATTTTACATAAAATTAGTCTTATAAGTCTACTCTCAAGAGTTGATAAAGGTACAAACGAATAAAATGTTTATATATCACATTATCAAATATCTATTACTCTCCATTTTACTCGATCTCCTAAACGGTTAAAGATAGGACATCGCGGTTTTTACCAGTGGATTTAGCATCTCATTTTACATAAAATAAGTCCTATAAGTCTACTCTCAAGAGTTGATAAAGGTACAAACGAATAAAATTTTTATATATCACATTTTCAAATATCTATTATTCTCAATTTTACTTGATCTCCTAAACGGTTAAAGATAGGACATCGCGGTTTTTACCAGTGGATTTAGCACCTCATTTTTCATAAAATAAGTCCTATAAGTCTACCCTCAAGAGTTGATCAAGGTACAAACGAATAAAATGTTTATATATCACAATTTCAAATATCTATTATTCTCCATTTTACTCGATCTCCTAAACGGTTAAAGATAGGACATCGCGGTTTTCACAAGTGGATTTAGCACTTCATTTTACATAAAATAGGTCCTATAAGTCTACTCTCAAGAGTTGATAATGGTAAAAACGATTAAAATGTTTATATATCACATTATCAAATATCTATTATTCTCCATTTTACTCGATCTCCTAAATGGTTAAAGATAGGACATCGCGGTTTTCACAAGTGGATTTAGCACTTCATTTTACATAAAATAGGTCCTATAAGTCTACTCTCAAGAGTTGATAATGGTAAAAACGATTAAAATGTTTATATATCACATTTTCTAATATCTATTATTCTCCATTTTACTCGATCTCCTAAACGGTTAAAGATATCACATCGCGGTTTTCACCAGGGGATTTAGCACCTCATTTTACATAAAATAGGTCCTATAAGTCTACCCTCATAAAATGATCAAGGTACAAACGAATAAAATGTTAATATATCACATTTTCAAATATCTATTATTCTCCATTTTACTCGATCTCCTAAACGGTAAAAGATAGGACATCGCGGTTTTCATCAGTGGATTAAGCACCCCATTTTACTTAAAATAAGTCCTATAAGTCTACTCTCAAGAGTTGATAAAGGTAAAAACGAATAAAATGTTTATATATCACATTTTCTAATACCTATTTTTCTAAATTTTACTCGATCTCCTAAACGGTTGAAGATAGGACATCGCGGTTTTCACCAGTGGATTTAGCACCTCATTTTACATAAAATAGGTCCTATAAGTCTACTCTCAAGAGTTGATAAAGGTACAAACGAATAAAATGTTTATATATCACATTTTTAAATATCTATTTTTCTCCATTTTACTCGATCTTATAAACGGTTAGAGATAGGACATCGCGGTTATCAGTCAATTTAGCATACCATTTTATATAAAATTAGTTATATAACAACTGTCATTTTTAGACATCTGTCATTCTTGACATCTATGATTTTTTTATAGCTGTAATTTTTGACATCTGTCATTTTTTGACAGTTGTCACTCTTGACATCTGTCATTCTTGACATCTGTCATTTTTTGACAGCTGACATTTTTGACAGCCGTAATTCTTTGACAACTGAATAAAATGTTTATATATCACATTTTCAAATATCTATTATTCTCCATTTTACTCTATCTCCTAAACGGTTAAAAATAGGACATCGCGGATTTACCCGTGGATTTAGCACCTCATTTTACAAAAAATTAGTCCTATAAGTCTACTCTCATGAGTTGATTAAGGAACAAACGAATAAAATGTTTATTTATCATATTATCAAATATCTATTTTTCTCCATTATACTCGATCTCCTAAACGGTTAAAGATAGGACATCTCGGTTTTTACCAGTGGATTTAGCACCTCATTTTACATAAAATAGGTCCTATAAGTCTACCCTCCAGAGTTGATCAAGGTACAAACGAATAAAACGTTTATATATCACATTTTCAAATATCTATTATTCTCCATTATACTCGATCTCCTAAACGGTTAAAGATAGGACATCGCGGTTTTCATCAGTGGACTAAGCACCCCATTTTACATAAAATAAGTCCTATAAGTCTACTCTCAAGAGTTGATAAAGGTAAAAACGAATAAAATGTTTATATATCACATTTTCAAATATCTATTATTCTCCATTATACTCGATCTCCTAAACGGTTCAAGATAGGACATCGCGGTTTTCACCAGTGGATTTAGCACCTCATTTTACATAAAATAGGTCCTATAAGTCTACTTTTAAGAGTTGATAAAGGTACAAACGAATAAAATGTTTATATATCCCATTTTCAAATATCTATTATTCTCCATTTTACTCGATCTCCTAAACGGTTGAAGATAGGACATCGAGGTTTTCACCAGTGGATTTAGCACCTCATTTTACATAAAATAGGTCCTATAAGTCTACTTTTAAGAGTTGATAAAGGTACAAACGAATAAAATGTTTATATATCCCATTTTCAAATATCTATTATTCTCCATTTTACTCGATCTCCTAAACGGTTGAAGATAGGACATCGAGGTTTTCACCAGTAGATTTAGCACCTCATTTTACATAAAATAGGTCCTATAAGTCTACTCTCAAGAGTTGATAAAGGTAAAAACGAATAAAATGTTTATATATCACATTTTCAAATATCTATTTTTCTCCATTTTACTCGATCTCCTAAATGGTTTAAGATAGGACATCGCGGTTTTCACCAGTGGATTTAGCACCTCATTTTACATAAAATAGGTCCTATAAGTCTACTCTCAAGAGTTGATAAAGGTACAAACGAATAAAATGTTTATATATCATATTATCAAATATCTATTATTCTCCATTGTACTCGATCTCCTAAACGGTTAAAGATAGGACATCTCGGTTTTTACCAGTGGATTTAGCACCTCATTTTACATAAAATAGGTCCTATAAGTCTACCCTCCAGAGTTGATCAAGGTACAAACGAATAAAACGTTTATATATCACATTTTCAAATATCTATTATTCTCCATTATACTCGATCTCCTAAACGGTTAAAGATAGGACATCTCGGTTTTTACCAGTGGAATTAGCACCTCATTTTACATAAAATAGGTCCTATAAGTCTACCCTCCAGAGTTGATCAAGGTACAAACGAATAAAACGTTTATATATCACATTTTCAAATATCTATTATTCTCCATTATACTCGATCTCCTAAACGGTTAAAGATAGGACATCGCGGTTTTCATCAGTGGACTAAGCACCCCATTTTACATAAAATAAGTCCTATAAGTCTACTCTCAAGAGTTGATAAAGGTAAAAACGAATAAAATGTTTATATATCACATTTTCAAATATCTATTATTCTCCATTATACTCGATCTCCTAAACGGTTCAAGATAGGACATCGCGGTTTTCACCAGTGGATTTAGCACCTCATTTTACATAAAATTGGTCCTATAAGTCTACTTTTAAGAGTTGAAAAAGGTACAAACGAATAAAATGTTTATATATCCCATTTTCAAATATCTATTATTCTCCATTTTACTCGATCTCCTAAACGGTTGAAGATAGGACATCGAGGTTTTCACCAGTAGATTTAGCACCTCATTTTACATAAAATAGGTCCTATAAGTCTACTCTCAAGAGTTGATAAAGGTACAAACGAATAAAATGTTTAAATATCACATTTTCAAATATCTATTATTCTCCATTTTACTCGATCTCCTAAACGGTTAAAGATAGGATATCGCGGTTTTCACCAGTGGATTTAGCACCTCATTTTACATAAAATAAGTTTTATAAGTCTACTCTCAAGAGTTGATAAAGGTACAAACGAATAAAATGTTTATATATCACATTATCAAATATCTATTACTCTCCATTTTACTCGATCTCCTAAACGGTTAAAGATAGGACATCGCGGTTTTTACCAGAGGATTTAGCACCTCATTTTACATAAAATAAGTCCTATAAGTCTACTCTCAAGAGTTGATAAAGGTACAAACGAATAAAAGTTTTATATATCACATTTTCAAATATCTATTAATCTCAATTTTACTTGATTTCTTAAACGGTTAAAGATAGGACATCTCGGTTTTTACCAGTGGATTTAGCACCTCATTTTACATAAAATAAGTCCTATAAGTCTACCCTCAAGAGTTGATCAAGGTACAAACGAATAAAATGTTTATATATCACATTTTCAAATATCTATTATTCTCCATTTTACTCGATCTCCTAAACGGTAAAAGATAGGACATCGCGGTTTTCACCAGTGGATTTAGCATCTCATTTTACATAAAATAAGTCTTATAAGTCTACTCTCAAGAGTTGATAAAGGTAAAAACGAATAAAATGTTTATATATCACATTTTCAAATATCTATTATTCTCCATTATACTCGATCTCCTAAACGGTTCAAGATAAGACATCGCGGTTTTCACCAGTGGATTTAGCACCTCATTTTACATAAAATAGGTCCTATAAGTCTACTTTTAAGAGTTGATAAAGGTACAAACGAATAAAATGTTTATATATCATATTATCAAATATCTATTATTCTCCATTATACTCGATCTCCTAAACGGTTAAAGATAGGACATCTCGGTTTTTACCAGTGGATTTAGCATCTCATTTTACATAAAATAGGTCCTATAAGTCTACCCTCCAGAGTTGATCAAGGTACAAACGAATAAAACGTTTATATATCACATTTTCAAATATCTATTATTCTCCATTATACTCGATCTCCTAAACGGTTAAAGATAGGACATCGCGGTTTTCATCAGTGGACTAAGCACCCCATTTTACATAAAATAAGTCCTATAAGTCTACTCTCAAGAGTTGATAAAGGTAAAAACGAATAAAATGTTTATATATCACATTTTCAAATATCTATTATTCTCCATTATACTCGATCTCCTAAACGGTTCAAGATAGGACATCGCGGTTTTCACCAGTGGATTTAGCACCTCATTTTACATAAAATAGGTCCTATAAGTCTACTTTTAAGAGTTGATAAAGGTACAAACGAATAAAATGTTTATATATCCCATTTTCAAATATCTATTATTCTCCATTTTACTCGATCTCCTAAACGGTTGAAGATAGGACATCGAGGTTTTCACCAGTGGATTTAGCACCTCATTTTACATAAAATAGGTCCTATAAGTCTACTCTCAAGAGTTGATAAAGGTACAAACGAATAAAATGTTTAAATATCACATTTTCAAATATCTATTATTCTCCATTTTACTCGATCTCCTAAACGGTTAAAGATAGGACATCGCGGTTTTCACCAGTGGATTTAGCACCTCATTTATCATAAAATAAGTCCTATAAGTCTACTCTCAAGAGTTGATAAAGGTACAAACGAATAAAATGTTTATATATCACATTTTCAAATATCTATTATTCTCCATTTTAGTCTATCTCCTAAACGGTTAAAAATAGGACATCTCAGTTTTCACCAGTGGATTTAGCACCTCATTTTACATAAAATAAGTCTTATAAGTCTACTCTCAAGAGTTGATAAAGGTACAAACGAATAAAATGTTTATATATCACATTATCAAATATCTATTACTCTCCATTTTACTCGATCTCCTAAACGGTTAAAGATAGGACATCGCGGTTTTTACCAGTGGATTTAGCACCTCATTTTACATAAAATAAGTCCTATAAGTCTACTCTCAAGAGTTGATAAAGGTACAAACGAATAAAAGTTTTATATATCACATTTTCAAATATCTATTAATCTCAATTTTACTTGATCTCCTAAACGGTTAAAGATAGGACATCGCGGTTTTTACCAGTGGATTTAGCACCTCATTTTACATAAAATAAGTCCTATAAGTCTACCCTCAAGGGTTGATCAAGGTACAAACGAATAAAATGTTTATATATCACATTTTCAAATATCTACTATTCTCCATTTTACTCGATCTCCTAAACGGTAAAAGATAGGACATCGCGGTTTTCACCAGTGGATTTAGCATCTCATTTTACATAAAATAAGTCTTATAAGTCTACTCTCAAGAGTTGATAAATTTACAAACGAATAAAATGTTTATATATCACATTATCAAATATCTATTACTCTCCATTTTACTCGATCTCCTAAACGGTTAAAGATAGGACATTGCGGTTTTTACCAGTGGATTTAGCACCTCATTTTACATAAAATAAGTCTTATAAGTCTACTCTCAAGAGTTGATAAAGGTACAAACGAATAAAATGTTTATATATCACATTATCAAATATCTATTACTCTCCATTTTACTCGATCTCCTAAACGGTTAAAGATAGGACATCGCGGTTTTTACCAGTGGATTTAGCACCTCATTTTACATAAAATAAGTCCTATAAGTCTACCCTCCAGAGTTGATCAAGGTACAAACGAATAAAATGTTTATATAACAAATTTTCAAATATCTATTATTCTCCATTTTACTCGATCTCCTAAACGGTTAAAGATAGGACATCGCGGTTTTCATCAGTGGATTAAGCACCCCATTTTACATAAAATAAGTCCTATAAGTCTACTCTCAAGAGTTGATAAAGGTAAAAACGAATAAAATGTTTATATATCACATTTTCAAATATCTATTGTTCTCCATTATACTCGATCTCCTAAACGGTTAAAGATAGGACATCGCGGTTTTCACCAGTGGATTTAGCACCTCATTTTACATAAAATAGGTCCCATAAGTCTACTCTCAAGAGTTGATAAAGGTACAAACGAATAAAATGTTTAAATATCACATTTTCAAATATCTATTATTCTCCATTTTACTCGATCTCCTAAACGGTTAAAGATAGGACATCGCGGTTTTCACCAGTGGATTTAGCACCTCATTTTACATAAAATAGGTCCTATAAGTCTACTCTCAAGAGTTGATAAAGGTACAAACGAATAAAATGTTTATATATCATATTTTCAAATATCTATTAATCTCCATTTTACTCCATCTCCCAAACGGTTAAAGATAGGACATCGCGGTTTTTACCAGTGGATTTAGCACCTCATTTTACATAAAATAAGTCCTATAAGTCTACCCTCAAGAGTTGATCAAGGTACAAACGAATAAAATGTTTATATATCACATTTTCAAATATCTATTATTCTCCATTTTACTCTATCTCCTAAACGGTTAAAAATAGGACATCGCGGTTTTCACCAGTGGATTTAGCACCTCATTTTACATAAAATATGTCCTTTAAGTCTACTTTCAATGGTTGATAAAGGTACAAACGAATAAAATGTTTATATATCACATTTTCAAATATCTATTTTTCTCCATTTTACTCGATCTTCTAAACGGTTCAAGATAGGACATCGCGGTTTTCACCAGTGGATTTAGCACCGCATTTTACATATAATAGGTCCTATAAGTCTGCTCTCAAGAGTTGATAAAGGTACAAACAAATAAAATGTTTATATATCACATTTTCAAATATCTATTTTTCTCCATTTTACTCGATCTCCTAAACGGTTCAAGATAGGACATCGCGGTTTTCACCAGTGAATTTAGTACCTCACTTTACATAAAATAAGACCCATAAGTCTCCTCTCAAGAGTTGATAAAGGTACAAACGAATAAAATGTTTATATATCACATTTTAAAATATCTATTATTCTCCATTTTACTCGATCTCCTAAACGGTTAAAGATAGGACATCGCGGTTTTCTCCAGAGGATTTAGTACCTCATTTTACATAAAATAGGTCCTATAAGTCTACTCTCAAGAGTTGATAAAGGTACAAACGAATAAAATGTTTATATATCACATTTTCAAATATCTATTTTTCTCCATTTTACTCGATCTTCTAAACGGTTCAAGATAGGACATCGCGGTTTTTACCAGTGGATTTAGCACCTCATTTAACATAAAATATGTCCTATAAGTCTACTCTCAAGAGTTGATAAAGGTACAAACGAATAAAATGTTTATATATCACATTTTCAAATATCTATTATTCTCCATTTTACTCGATCTCCTAAACGGTTAAAGATAGGACATCGCGGTTTTTACCAGTGGATTTAGCACCTTATTTTACATAAAATAAGTCCTATAAGTCCCCTCTCAAGAGTTGATAAAGGTACAAACGAATAAAATGTTTATATATCACATTTTAAAATATCTATTATTCTCCATTTTACTCGATCTCCTAAACGGTTTAAGATAACACTTCGCGGTTTTCACCAGTGGATTTAGCACCTCATTTTACATAAAATAGGTCCTATAAGTCTACTCTCAAGATTTGATAAAGGTACAAACGAATAAAATGTTTATATATAAAATTTTCAAATATCTATTTTTCTCCATTTTACTCGATCTTCTAAACGGTTCAAGATAGGACATCGCGGTTTTTACCAGTGGATTTAGCACCTCATTTACCATAAAATAAGTCCTATAAGTCTACTCTCAAGAGTTGATAAAGGTACAAACGAATAAAATTTTTATATATCACATTTTCAAATATCTATTATTCTCAATTTTAGTCGATCTTCTAAACGGTTAAAGATAAGACATCTCGGTTTTTACCAGTGGATTTAGCACCTCATTTTACATAAAATAAGTCCTATAAGTCTACCCTCAAGAGTTGATCAAGGTACAAACGAATAAAATATTTATATACCACATTTTCAAATATCTATTATTCTCCATTTTACTCGATCTCCTAAACGGTTAAAGATAGGACATCGCGGTTTTCATCAGTGGATTAAGCACCCCATTTTACATAAAATAAGTCCTATAAGTCTACTCTCAAGAGTTGATAAAGGTAAAAACGAATAAAATGTTTATATATCACATTTTCAAATATCTATTATTCTCCATTTTACTTGATCTCCTAAACGGTTAAAGATAGGACATCGCGGTTTTCACCAGAGGATTTAGCACCTCATTTTACATAAAATAGGTCCTATAAGTCTACTCTCAAATGTTGATAAAGGTTCAAACGAATAAAATGTTTATATATCACATTTTCAAATATCTATTATTCTCCATTTTACTCGATCTCCTAAACGGTTAAAGATAGGACATCGAGGATTTTACCAGTGGTTTTAGCACCTCATTTTACATAAAATAAGTCCTATAAGTCTACTCTCAAGAGTTGATAAAGGTAAAAACGAATAAAATGTTTATATATCACATTTTCAAATATCTATTATTCTCCATTTTACTCGATCTCCTAAACGGTTAAAGATAGGACATCGAGGTTTTCACCAGTGGATTTAGCACCTCATTTTACATAAAATAGGTCCTATAAGTCTACTCTCAAGAGTTGATAAAGGTAAAAAACGAATAAAATGTTTTTATATCACATTTTCAAATATCTATTTTTCTCCATTTTACTCGATCTCCTATACGGTTCAAGATAGGACATCGCGGTTTTCACCAGTGGATTTAGCACCTCATTTTACATAAAATAAGTAATATAAGTCTACCCTTAAGAGTTGATCAAGGTACAAACGAATAAAATGTTTATCTACCACATTTTCAAATATCTATTATTCTCTATTTTACTCGATCTAATAAACGGTTAAAGATAGGACATCGCGGTTTTCACCAGTGGATTTAGCACCTCATTTTACATAAAATAGGTCCTATAAGTCTACTCTCAAGAGTTGATAAAGGTACAAACGAATAAAATGTTTATATATCACATTTTCAAATATCTATTATTCTCCATTTTACTCGATCTCCTAAACGGTTAAAGATAGGTCATAGCGGTTTTCACCAGTGGATTTAGTACTATATTTTACATAAAATAAGTCCTATAAGTCTACTCTCAAGAGTTGATAAAGGTACAAACGAATAAAATTTTTATATATCACATTTTCAAATATCTATTATTATCCATTTTACTCGATCTTCTAAACGGTTCAAGATAGGACATCGCGGTTTTCACCAGTGGATTTAGCACCTCATTTAACATAAAATAAGTCCTATAAGTCTACTCTCAAGAGTTGATATAGGTACAAACGAATAAAATTTTTATATATCACATTTTCAAATATCTATTATTCTCAATTTTACTCGATCTTCTAAACGGTTAAAGATAAGACATCTCGGTTTTTACCAGTGGATTAAGCACCTCATTTTACATAAAATAAGTCCTATAAGTCTACCCTCAAGAGTTGATCAAGGTACAAACGAATAAAATATTTATATACCACATTTTCAAATATCTATTATTCTCAATTTTACTCAATCTCCTAAACGGTTAAAGATAGGACATCGCGGTTTTCACCAGTGGATTTAGAACCTCATTTTACATAAAATAGGTCCTATAAGTCTACTCTCAAGAGTTGATAAAGGTAAAAACGATTAAAATGTTTATATATCACATTTTCTAATATCTATTATTCTCCATTTTACTCGATCTCCTAAACGGTTAAAGATATCACATCGCGGTTTTTACCAGTGGATTTAGCATCTCATTTTACATAATATAGGTCCTATAAGTCTACCCTCATAAGTTGATCAAGGTACAAACGAATAAAATGTTAATATATCACATTTTCAAATATCTATTATTTTCCATTTTACTCGATCTCCTAAACGGATAAAAATAGGACATCGCGGTTTTAACCAGTGGATTTAGCACCTCATTTTACCTAAAATAAGTCTTATAAGTCTACTCTCAAGAGTTGATAAAGGTACAAACGAATAAAATGTTTATATATCACATTTTCAAATATGTATTATTTTCTATTTTACTCGATCTCCTAAACGGTTAAAGATAGGACATCGCGGTTTTCACCAGTGGATTTAGCACCTTATTTTACATAAAATAAGTCCTATAAGTCTACTCTTAAGAGTTGATAAAGGTACAAACGAATAAAATGTTTATATATCACATTTTGAAATATCTATTATTTTCCATTTTACTCGATCTCCTAAACCGTTAAAGATAGGACATTGCGGTTTTCATTAGTGGATTCAGCACCTCATTTTACATAAAATAAGTTCTATAAGTCTACTCTCAAGAGTTGGTAAAGGTACAAACGAATAAAATGTTTATATATCACATTTTTTAATATCTATTATTCTATATTTTACTCGATCTCCTAAACGGTTAAAGATAGGACATTAAGGTTTTCAGCAGAGGATTCAGCACCTCATTCTACATAAAATAAGTCCTATTAGTCTACTCTCAAGAGTTGATAAAGGTACAAACGAATAAAATGTTTATATATCACATTTTCAAATATCTATTTTTCTCCATTTTACTCGATCTCCTAAACGGTTAAAGATAGGACATCGCGGATTTCACCAGTGGATTTAGCACCTCATTTTACATACAATAGGCCCTATAAGTCTACTCTCAAGAGTTGATAAAGGTAAAAACGATTAAAATGTTTATATATCACATTTTCTAATATCTATTATTCTCCATTTTACTCGATCTCCTAAACGGTTAAAGATATCACATCGCGGTTTTTACCAGTGGATTTAGCATCTCATTTTACATAATATAGGTCCTATAAGTCTACCCTCATAAGTTGATCAAGGTACAAACGAATAAAATGTTAATATATCACATTTTCAAATATCTATTTTTCTCCATTTTACTCGATCTCCTAAACGGTTAAAGATATCACATCGCGGTTTTTACCAGTGGATTTAGCATCTCATTTTACATAATATAGGTCCTATAAGTCTACCCTCATAAGTTGATCAAGGTACAAACGAATAAAATGTTTATATATCACATTTTCAAATATCTATTTTTCTCCATTTTACTCGATCTCCTAAACGGTTAAAGATAGGACATCGCGGATTTCACCAGTGGATTTAGCACCTCATTTTACATACAATAGGCCCTATAAGTCTACTCTCAAGAGTTGATAAAGGTACAAACAAATAAAATGTTTATATATCACATTTTCAAATATCTATTTTTCTCCATTTTACTCGATCTCCTAAACGGTTTAAGATAGGACTTCGCGGTTTTCACCTGTGGATTTAGCACCTCATTTTACATAAAATAGTTCCTATAAGTCTACTCTCAAGAGTTGATAAAAGTACAAACGAATCAAATGTTTATATATCACATTTTCAAATATCTATTTTTCTCCATTTTACTCGATCTCCTAAACGGTTAAAGATAATACATTGCGGTTTTCACCAGTGAATTTACCACCTCATTTTACATAAAAAAAAGTCCTATAAGTCTACTCTCAAGAGTTGGTAAAGGTACAAACGAATAAAATGTTTATATATCACATTTTAAAATATCTATAATTCTCCATTTTACTCGATCTCCTAAACCGTTAAAGATAGGACATTGCGGTTTTCATTAGTGGATTCAGCACCTCATTTTACATAAAATAAGTTCTATAAGTCTACTCTCAAGAGTTGGTAAAGGTACAAACGAATAAAATGTTTATATATCACATTTTTAAATATCTATTATTCTATATTTTACTCGATCTCCTAAACGGTTAAAGATAGGACACTAAGGTTTTCACCTGTGCATTTAGCACCTCATTTTACATACAATAGGCCCTATAAGTCTACTCTCAAGAGTTGATAAAGGTACAAACAAATAAAATGTTTATATATCACATTTTCAAATATCTATTTTTCTCCATTTTACTCGATCTCCTAAACGGTTTAAGATAGGACATCGCGGTTTTCACCTGTGGATTTAGCACCTCATTTTACATAAAATAGTTCCTATAAGTCTACTCTCAAGAGTAGATAAAAGTACAAACGAATCAAATGTTTATATATCACATTTTCAAATATCTATTAGTCTCCATTTTACTCGATCTCCTAAACGGTTAAAGATAAGACATCGCGGTTTTCACCAGTGGATTGAGAACCTTATATTTCATAAAATAGGTCCTATAAATCTACTCTCAAGAGTTGATAAAGGTAAAAACGAATAAAATGTTTATATATCAGATTTTCAAATATCTATTATTCTCCATTTTACTCGATCTCCTAAACGGTTAAACATAGGACATTGCGGTTTTCACCAGTGGATTTAGCACCTCATTTTACATAAATTAGGTCCTATAAGTCTACTCTCAAGAGTTGATAAAGGTACAAACGAATAAAATGTTTATATATCACATTTTCAAATATCTATTTTTCTCCATTTTACTCGATCTCCTAAACGGTTTAAGATAGGACATCGCGGTTATTACCAGTGCATTTAGCACCTCATTTTACGTAAAATAAGTCCTATAAGTCTACTCTCAAGAGTTGATAAAGGTACAAACGAATAAAATGTTTATATAGCACATTTTCAAATATCTATTATTCTCCATTTTATTCCATCTCCTAAATGGTTAAAAATAGGACATCGCGGTTATCACCAGTGGATTTAGCACCTTATTTTACATAAAATAAGTCTTATAAGTCTACTCTCAAGAGTTAATAAAGGTACAAACGAATAAAATGTTTATATATCACATTTTCAAATATCTATTATTCTCCATTTTACTCGATCTCCTAAACGGTGAAAGATAGGACATCGCGGTTTTCACCAGTGGATTTAGCACCTCATTTTACATAAAATAAGTCCTATAAGTCTACTCTCAAGAGTTGATAAAGGTACAAACGAATAAAATGTTTATATAGCACATTTTCAAATATCTATTTTTCTCCATTTTACTCCATCTCCTAAATGGTTAAAAATAGGACATCGCGGTTTTCACCAGTGGATTTAGCACCTTATTTTACATAAAATAAGTCTTATAAGTCTACTCTCAAGAGTTGATAAAGGTACAAACGAATAAAATGTTTATATATCACATTATCAAATACCTATTATTCTCCATTTTACTCGATTTCCTAAACGGTTAAAGATAGGACATCGCGGATTTTACCAGTGGATTTAGCACCTCATTTTACATAAAATAAGTCCTATAAGTCTACTCTCAAGAGTTGATAAAGGTACAAACGAATAAAATGTTTATATAGCACATTTTCAAATATCTATTATTCTCCATTTTACTCCATCTCCTAAACGGTTAAAGATAGGACATCGCGGTTTTCACCAGTGGATTTAGCACCTCATTTTACATAAAATATGTCCTATAAGTCAACTTTCAATGGTTGATAAAGGTACAAACGAATAAAATGTTTATATATCACATTTTCAAATATCCATTATTCTCCATTTTACTCGATCTCCTAAACGGTTAAAGATATCACATCGCGGTTTTCACCAGTGGATTTAGCACCTCATTTTACATAAAATAGGTCTTATAAGTCTACTCTCAAGAGTTGATAAAGGTAAAAACCAATAAAATGTTTATATATCACATTTTCAAATATCTATTATTCTCCATTTTACTCGATCTCCTAAACGGTTAAAGATATCACATCGCGGTTTTCACCAGTGGATTTAGCACCTTATTTTACATAAAAAAAAGTCCTATAAGTCTACTCTCAAGAGTTGGTAAAGGTACAAACGAATAAAATGTTTATATATCACATTTTAAAATATCTATAATTCTCCATTTTACTCGATCTCCTAAACCGTTAAAGATAGGACATCGCGGTTTTAACCAGTGGATTTAGCACCTCATTTTACATAAAAAAAAGTCCTATAAGTCTACTCTCAAGAGTTGGTAAAGGTACAAACGAATAAAATGTTTATATATCACATTTTAAAATATCTATAATTCTCCATTTTACTCGATCTCCTAAACCGTTAAAGATAGGACATTGCGGTTTTCATTAGTGGATTCAGCACCTCATTTTACATAAAATAAGTTCTATAAGTCTACTCTCAAGAGTTGGTAAAGGTACAAACGAATAAAATGTTTATATATCACATTTTTAAATATCTATTATTCTATATTTTACTCGATCTCCTAAACGGTTAAAGATAGGACACTAAGGTTTTCACCAATGGATTTAGCACCTCATTTTACATACAATAGGCCCTATAAGTCTACTCTCAAGAGTTGATAAAGGTACAAACAAATAAAATGTTTATATATCACATTTTCAAATATCTATGTAGATAAAAGTACAAACGAATCAAATGTTTATATATCACATTTTCAAATATCTATTTTTCTCCATTTTACTCGATCTCCTAAACGGTTAAAGATAATACATTGCGGTTTTCACCAGTGGATTTAGCACCTCATTTTACATAAAATAAGTTCTATAAGTCTTTTCACAATAGCTGATAAAGGTACAAACGAATAAAATGTTTATATATCACATTTTTAAGTATCTATTATTCTCCATTTTACTCGATCTCCTAAACGGTTAAAGATAGGACATCGCGGTTTTAACCAGTGGATTTAGCACCTCATTTTACATAAAAAAAAGTCCTATAAGTCTACTCTCAAGAGTTGGTAAAGGTACAAACGAATAAAATGTTTATATATCACATTTTAAAATATCTATAATTCTCCATTTTACTCGATCTCCTAAACCGTTAAAGATAGGACATTGCGGTTTTCATTAGTGAATTCAGCACCTCATTTTACATAAAATAAGTTCTATAAGTCTACTCTCAAGAGTTGGTAAAGGTACAAACGAATAAAATGTTTATATATCACATTTTTAAATATCTATTATTCTATATTTTACTCGATCTCCTAAACGGTTAAAGATAGGACATTAAGGTTTTCAGCAGAGGATTCAGCACCTCACTTTACATAAAATAAGTCCTATTAGTCTACTTTCAAGAGTTGATAAAGGTACAAACGAATAAAATGTTTATATATCACATTTTCAAATATCTATTTTTCTCCATTTTACTCGATCTCCTAAACGGTTAAAGATAGGACATCGCGGATTTCACCAGTGGACTTAGCACTTTATTTTACATAAAGTAAGTCCTATAAGTCTACTCTCAAGAGTAGATAAAGGAACAAACGAATAAAATGTTTATATATCATACTATCAAATATCTATTATTCTCCATTATACTTGATCTCCTAAACGGTTAAAGATAGGACATCGCGGATTTCACCTATGCATTTAGCACCTCATTTTACATAAAATAAGTCCTATAAGTCTACTCTCAAGAGTTGATAAAGGTACAAACCAATAAAATGTTTATATATCACATTTTCAAATATCTATTTTTCTCCATTTTACTCGATCTCCTAAACGGTTTAAGATAGGACATCGCGGTTATTACCAGTGCATTTAGCACCTCATTTTACGTAAAATAAGTCCTATAAGTCTACTCTCAAGAGTTGATAAAGGTACAAACGAATAAAATGTTTATATAGCACATTTTCAAATATCTATTATTCTCCATTTTATTCCATCTCCTAAATGGTTAAAAATAGGACATCGCGGTTATCACCAGTGGATTTAGCACCTTATTTTACATAAAATAAGTCTTATAAGTCTACTCTCAAGAGTTAATAAAGGTACAAACGAATAAAATGTTTATATATCACATTTTCAAATATCTATTATTCTCCATTTTACTCGATCTCCTAAACGGTGAAAGATAGGACATCGCGGTTTTCACCAGTGGATTTAGCACCTCATTTTACATAAAATAAGTCCTATAAGTCTACTCTCAAGAGTTGATAAAGGTACAAACGAATAAAATGTTTATATAGCACATTTTCAAATATCTATTTTTCTCCATTTTACTCCATCTCCTAAATGGTTAAAAATAGGACATCGCGGTTTTCACCAGTGGATTTAGCACCTCATTTTACATAAAATATGTCCTATAAGTCAACTTTCAATGGTTGATAAAGGTACAAACGAATAAAATGTTTATATATCACATTTTCAAATATCCATTATTCTCCATTTTACTCGATCTCCTAAACGGTTAAAGATATCACATCGCGGTTTTCACCAGTGGATTTAGCACCTCATTTTACATAAAATAGGTCTTATAAGTCTACTCTCAAGAGTTGATAAAGGTAAAAACCAATAAAATGTTTATATATCACATTTTCAAATATCTATTATTCTCCATTTTACTCGATCTCCTAAACGGTTAAAGATATCACATCGCGGTTTTCACCAGTGGATTTAGCACCTTATTTTACATAAAATAAGTCTTATAAGTCTACTCTCAAGAGTTGATAAAGGTACAATCGAATAAAATGTTTATATAGCACATTTTCATATATCTATTATTCTCCATTTTACTCCATCTCCTAAACGGTTAAAAATAGGACATCGCGGTTTTCACCAGTGGATTTAGCACCTCATTTTACATAAAATAGGTCCTATAAGTCTACTCTCAAATGTTGATAAAGGTACAAACGAATAAAATGTTTATCTATCACATTTTCAAATATCTATTATTCTCCATTTTACTCGATCTCCTAAACGGTTAAAGATAGGACATCGAGGTTTTCACCAGTGGATTTAGCACCTCATTTTACATAAATTAGGTCCTATAAGTCTACTCTCAAGAGTTGATAAAGGTACAAACGAATAAAATGTTTATATATCACATTTTCAAATATCTATTTTTCTCCATTTTACTCGATCTCCTAAACGGTTTAAGATAGGACATCGCGGTTATTACCAGTGCATTTAGCACCTCATTTTACGTAAAATAAGTCCTATAAGTCTACTCTCAAGAGTTGATAAAGGTACAAACGAATAAAATGTTTATATAGCACATTTTCAAATATCTATTATTCTCCATTTTATTCCATCTCCTAAATGGTTAAAAATAGGACATCTCGGTTTTCACCAGTGGATTTAGCACCTCATTTTACATAAAATAAGTCTTATAAGTCTACTCTCAAGAGTTGATAAAGGTACAAACGAATAAAATGTTTATATATCACATTATCAAATACCTATTATTCTCCATTTTACTCGATCTCCTAAACGGTTAAAGATAGGACATCGCGGATTTTACCAGTGGATTTAGCACCTCATTTTACATAAAATAAGTCCTATAAGTCTACTCTCAAGAGTTGATAAAGGTACAAACGAATAAAATGTTTATATAGCACATTTTCAAATATCTATTATTCTCCATTTTACTCCATCTCCTAAACGGTTAAAGATAGGACATCGCGGATTTCACCAGTGGACTTAGCACTTTATTTTACATAAAATAAGTCCAATAAGTCTACTCTCAAGAGTAGATAAAGGAACAAACGAATAAAATGTTTATATATCATACTATCAAATATCTATTATTCTCCATTATACTTGATCTCCTAAACGGTTAAAGATAGGACATCGCGGATTTCACCTATGGATTTAGCACCTCATTTTACATAAAATAAGTCCTATAAGTCTACTCTCAAGAGTTGATAAAGGTACAAACGAATAAAATGTTTATATAGCACATTTTCAAATATCTATTATTCTCCATTTTACTCCATCTCCTAAATGGTTAAAAATAGGACATAGCGGTTTTCACCAGTGGATTTAGCACCTTATTTTACATAAAATAAGTCTTATAAGTCTACTCTCAAGAGTTGATAAAGGTACAAACGAATAAAATGTTTATATATCACATTTTCAAATTTCAAATATTCTCCATTTTACTCGATCTCCTAAACGGTTAAAGATAGGACATCGCGGTTTTTACCAGTGGATTTAGCACCTCATTTTACATAAAATAAGTCCTATAAGTCTACTCTCAAGAGTTGATAAAGGAACAAACGAATAAAATGTTTATATATCATACTATCAAATATCTATTATTCTCCATTATACTTGATCTCCTAAACGGTTAAAGGTAGGACATCGCGGATTTCACCTATGGATTTAGCACCTCATTTTACATAAAATAAGTCCTATAAGTGTACTCTCAAGAGTTGATAAAGGTACAAACCAATAAAATGTTTATATAGCACATTTTCAAATATCTATTATTCTCCATTTTACTCCATCTCCTAAATGGTTAAAAATAGGACATAGCTGTTTTCACCAGTGGATTTAGCACTTTATTTTACATAAAATAAGTCTTATAAGTCTACTCTCAAGAGATGATAAAGGTACAAACGAATAAAATGTTTATATATCACATTTTCAAATTTCAAATATTCTCCATTTTACTCGATCTCCTAAACGGTTAAAGATAGGACATCGCGGTTTTTACCAGTGGATTTAGCACCTCATTTTACATAAAATAAGTCCTATAAGTCTACTCTCAAGAGTTGATAAAGGAACAAACGAATAAAATGTTTATGTATCACATTATCAAATATCTATTATTCTCCATTTTACTCGATCTCCTAAACGGTTAAAGATATCACATCGCGGTTTTCACCAGTGGATTTAGAACCTCATTTTACATAAAATAGGTCTTATAAGTCTACTCTCAAGAGTTGATAAAGGTAAAAACGAATAAAATGTTTATATATCACATTTTCTAATATCTATTATTCTCCATTTTACTCGATCTCCTAAACGGTTAAAGATAGGACATCGCGGTTTTCACCAGTGGATTTAACACCTCATTTAACATAAAATAAGTCCTATAAGTCTACTCTCAAGAGTTGATAAAGGTACAAACGAATAAAATGTTTATATATCACATTATCAAATATCTATTAGTCTCCATTTTACTCGATCTCCTAAACGGTTAAAGATAAGACATCGCGGTTTTCACCAGTGGATTGAGAACCTTATATTTCATAAAATAGGTCCTATAAATCTACTCTCAAGAGTTGATAAAGGTAAAAACTAATAAAATGTTTATATATCAGATTTTCAAATATCTATTATTCTCCATTTTACTCGATCTCCTAAACGGTTAAAAATAGGACATCTCGGTTTTCACCAGTGGATTTAGCACCTCATTTTACATAAAATAAGTCTTATAAGTCTACTCTCAAGAGTTGATAAAGGTACAAACGAATAAAATGTTTATATATCACATTATCAAATATCTATTACTCTCCATTTTACTCGATCTCCTAAACGGTTAAAGATAGGACATCGCGGTTTTTACCAGTGGATTTAGCACCTCATTTTACATAAAATAAGTCCTATAAGTCTACTCTCAAGAGTTGATAAAGGTACAAACGAATAAAATTTTTATATATCACATTTTCAAATATCTATTATTCTCAATATAACTTGATCTCCTAAACGGTTAAAGATAGGACATCGCGGTTTTTACCAGTGGATTTAGCACCTCATTTTACATAAAATAAGTCCTATAAGTCTACCCTCAAGAGTTGATCAAGGTACAAACGAATAAGATGTTTATATATCACATTTTCAAAAATCTATTATTCTCCATTTTACTCGATCTCCTAAACGGTAAAAGATAGGACATCGCGGTTTTCACCAGTGGATTTAGCACCTCATTTTACCTAAAATATGTCCTATAAGTCTACCCTCATAAGTTGATCAAGGTACAAACGAATAAAATGTTTATATATCACATTTTCTAATATCTATTATTCTCCATTTTGCTCGATCTCCTAAACGGTTCAAGATAGGACATCGCGGTTTTCACCAGTGGATTTAGCACCTCATTTTACATAAAATAAGTCCTATAAGTCTACTCTTAAGAGTTGATAAAGGTACAAACGAATAAAATGTTTATATATCACATTTTCAAATGCCCATTATTTTCCATTTTACTCGATCTTCTAATCGGTTAAAGATATTACATCGCGGTTTTCACCAGTGGATTTAGCACCTCATTTACATAAAATAGGTCCTATAAGTCTACTCTCAAGAGTTGATAAAGGTAAAAACCAATAAAATGTTTATATATCACATTTTCAAATATCTATTTTTCTCCATTTTACTCGATCTCCTAAACGGTTCAAGATAGGACATCGCGGTTTTCACCAGTGGATTTAGCACCTCATTTTACATAAAATAGGTTCTATAAGCCTACTCTCAAGAGTTGATAAAGGTACAAACGAATAAAATGTTTATATATCACAATTTCAAATATCTATTATTCTCCATTTTACTCGATCTCCTAAACGGTTAAAGATAGGACATCGCGGTTTCCACCAGTGGATTTAGCACCTCATTTAACATAAAATAAGTCCTATAAGTCTACTCTCAAGAGTTGATAAAGGTACAAACGAATAAAATGTTTTATATCACATTTTCAAATATATATTACTCTCCATTTTACTCGATCTCCTAAACGGTGAAAGATAGGACATCGCGGTTTTCACCAGTGGATTTAGCACCTCATTTTACATAAAATAAGTCCAATAAGTCTACTCTCAAGAGTTGATAAAGGAACAAACGAATAAAATATTTATATATCATACTATCAAATATCTATTATTCTCCATTATACTTGATCTCCTAAACGGTTAAAGATAGGACATCGCGGATTTCACCAGTGGATTTAGCACCTCATTTTACATAAAATAAGTCCTATAAGTCTACTCTCAAGAGTTGATAAAGGTACAAACGAATAAAATGTTTATATATCACATTTTCAAATATCTATTATTCTCCATTTTACTCCATCTCCTAAACGGTTAAAAATAGGACATCGCGGTCTTCACCAGTGGATTTAGCACTTTATTTTACATAAAATAAGTCCAATAAGTCTACTCTCAAGAGTAGATAAAGGAACAAACGAATAAAATGTTTATATAGCACATTTTCAAATATCTATTATTCTCCATTTTATTCCATCTCCTAAATGGTTAAAAATAGGACATCGCGGATTTTACCAGTGGATTTAGCACCTCATTTTACATAAAATAAGTCTTATAAGTCTACTCTTAAGAGTTGATAAATGTACAAACGAATAAAATGTTTATATATCACATTTTCAAATATCTATTATTCTCCATTTTACTCGATCTCCTAAACGGTGAAAGATAGGACATCGCGGTTTTCACCAGTGGATTTAGCACCTCATTTTACATAAAATAAGTCCTATAAGTCTACTCTCAAGAGTTGATAAAGGTACAAACGAATAAAATGTTTATATATCACATTATCAAATATCTATTAGTCTCCATTTTACTCGATCTCCTAAACGGTTAAAGATAAGACATCGCGGTTTTCACCAGTGGATTGAGAACCTTATATTTCATAAAATAGGTCCTATAAATCTACTCTCAAGAGTTGATAAAGGTAAAAACTAATAAAATGTTTATATATCAGATTTTCAAATATCTATTATTCTCCATTTTACTCGATCTCCTAAACGGTTAAAAATAGGACATCTCGGTTTTCACCAGTGGATTTAGCACCTCATTTTACATAAAATAAGTCTTATAAGTCTACTCTCAAGAGTTGATAAAGGTACAAACGAATAAAATGTTTATATATCACATTATCAAATATCTATTACTCTCCATTTTACTCGATCTCCTAAACGGTTAAAGATAGGACATCGCGGTTTTTACCAGTGGATTTAGCACCTCATTTTACATAAAATAAGTCCTATAAGTCTACTCTCAAGAGTTGATAAAGGTACAAACGAATAAAATTTTTATATATCACATTTTCAAATATCTATTATTCTCAATATAACTTGATCTCCTAAACGGTTAAAGATAGGACATCGCGGTTTTTACCAGTGGATTTAGCACCTCATTTTACATAAAATAAGTCCTATAAGTCTACCCTCAAGAGTTGATCAAGGTACAAACGAATAAAATGTTTATATATCACATTTTCAAAAATCTATTATTCTCCATTTTACTCGATCTCCTAAACGGTAAAAGATAGGACATCGCGGTTTTTACCAGTGGATTTAGCACCTCATTTTACCTAAAATATGTCCTATAAGTCTACCCTCATAAGTTGATCAAGGTACAAACGAATAAAATGTTTATATATCACATTTTCTAATATCTATTATTCTCCATTTTGCTCGATCTCCTAAACGGTTCAAGATAGGACATCGCGGTTTTCACCAGTGGATTTAGCACCTCATTTTACATAAAATAAGTCCTATAAGTCTACTCTTAAGAGTTGATAAAGGTACAAACGAATAAAATGTTTATATATCACATTTTCAAATGCCCATTATTTTCCATTTTACTCGATCTTCTAATCGGTTAAAGATATTACATCGCGGTTTTCACCAGTGGATTTAGCACCTCATTTACATAAAATAGGTCCTATAAGTCTACTCTCAAGAGTTGATAAAGGTAAAAACCAATAAAATGTTTATATATCACATTTTCAAATATCTATTTTTCTCCATTTTACTCGATCTCCTAAACGGTTCAAGATAGGACATCGCGGTTTTCACCAGTGGATTTAGCACCTCATTTTACATAAAATAGGTTCTATAAGCCTACTCTCAAGAGTTGATAAAGGTACAAACGAATAAAATGTTTATATATCACAATTTCAAATATCTATTATTCTCCATTTTACTCGATCTCCTAAACGGTTAAAGATAGGACATCGCGGTTTCCACCAGTGGATTTAGCACCTCATTTAACATAAAATAAGTCCTATAAGTCTACTCTCAAGAGTTGATAAAGGTACAAACGAATAAAATGTTTTATATCACATTTTCAAATATATATTACTCTCCATTTTACTCGATCTCCTAAACGGTGAAAGATAGGACATCGCGGTTTTCACCAGTGGATTTAGCACCTCATTTTACATAAAATAAGTCCAATAAGTCTACTCTCAAGAGTTGATAAAGGAACAAACGAATAAAATATTTATATATCATACTATCAAATATCTATTATTCTCCATTATACTTGATCTCCTAAACGGTTAAAGATAGGACATCGCGGATTTCACCAGTGGATTTAGCACCTCATTTTACATAAAATAAGTCCTATAAGTCTACTCTCAAGAGTTGATAAAGGTACAAACGAATAAAATGTTTATATATCACATTTTCAAATATCTATTATTCTCCATTTTACTCCATCTCCTAAACGGTTAAAAATAGGACATCGCGGTCTTCACCAGTGGATTTAGCACTTTATTTTACATAAAATAAGTCCAATAAGTCTACTCTCAAGAGTAGATAAAGGAACAAACGAATAAAATGTTTATATAGCACATTTTCAAATATCTATTATTCTCCATTTTATTCCATCTCCTAAATGGTTAAAAATAGGACATCGCGGATTTTACCAGTGGATTTAGCACCTCATTTTACATAAAATAAGTCTTATAAGTCTACTCTTAAGAGTTGATAAATGTACAAACGAATAAAATGTTTATATATCACATTTTCAAATATCTATTATTCTCCATTTTACTCGATCTCCTAAACGGTGAAAGATAGGACATCGCGGTTTTCACCAGTGGATTTAGCACCTCATTTTACATAAAATAAGTCCTATAAGTCTACTCTCAAGAGTTGATAAAGGTACAAACGAATAAAATGTTTATATATCACATTTTCAAATATCTATTATTCTCCATTTTACTCCATCTCCTAAACGGTTAAAAATAGGACATCTCGGTTTTCACCAGTGGATTTAGCACCTCATTTTACATAAAATAAGTCTTATAAGTCTACTCCCAAGAGTTGATAAAGGTACAAACGAATAAAATGTTTATATATCACATTTTCAAATATCTATTATTCTCCATTTTACTCCATCTCCTAAACGGTTTAAGATAGGACATCGCGGTTTTCACCAGTGCATTTAGCACCTCATTTTACGTAAAACAAGTCCTATAAGTCTACTCTCAAGAGTTGATAAAGGTACAAACGAATAAAATTTTTATATATCACATTTTCAAATATCTATTTTTCTCCATTTTACTCGATCTCCTAAACGGTTTAAGATAGGACATCGCGGTTTTCACCAGTGCATTTAGCACCTCATTTTACGTAAAATAAGTCCTATAAGTCTACTCTCAAGAGTTGATAAAGGTACAAACGAATAAAATGTTTATATAGCACATTTTCAAATATCTATTATTCTCCATTTTATTCCATCTCCTAAATGGTTAAAAATAGGACATCGCGGTTTTCACCAGTGAATTTAGCACCTTATTTTACATAAAATAAGTCTTATAAGTCTACTCTCAAGAGTTGATAAATGTACAAACGAATAAAATGTTTATATATCACATTTTCAAATATCTATTATTCTCCATTTTACTCGATCTCCTAAACGGTGAAAGATAGGACATCGCGGTTTTCACCAGTGGATTTAGCACCTCATTTTACATAAAATAAGTCCTATAAGTCAACTCTCAAGAGTTGATAAAGGTACAAACGAATAAAATGTTTATATATCACATTTTCAAATATCTATTATTCTCCATTTTACTCCATCTCCTAAACGGTTAAAAATAGGTCATCTCGGTTTTCACCAGTGGATTTAGCATCTCATTTTACATAAAATAAGTCTTATAAGTCTACTCTCAAGAGTTGATAAAGGAACAAACGAATAAAATGTTTATATATCACATTATCAAATATCTATTACTCTCCATTTTACTCGATCTCCTAAACGGTTAAAGATAGGACATCGCGGTTTTTACCAGTGGATTTAGCACCTCATTTTACATAAAATAAGTCCTATAAGTCTACTCTCAAGAGTTGATAAAGGTACAAACGAATAAAATTTTTATATATCACGTTTTCAAATATCTATTATTCTCAATTTTACTTGATCTCCTAAACGGTTAAAGATAGGACATCGCGGTTTTTACCAGTCGATTTAGCACCTCATTTTACATAAAATAAGTTCTATAAGTCTACCCTCAAGAGTTGATCAAGGTACAAACGAATAAAATGTTTATATATCACATTTTCAAATATCTATTATTCTCCATTTTACTCGATCTCCTAAACGGTAAAAGATAGAACATCGCGGTTTTCACCAGTGGATTTAGCACCTCATTTTACATAAAATATGTCCTATAAGTCTACCCTCATAAGTTGATCAAGGTACAAACGAATAAAATGTTTATATATCACATTTTCTAATATCTATTATTCTCCATTTTACTCGATCTCCTAAACGGTTAAAGATATCACATCGCGGTTTTCACCAGGGGATTTAGCACCTCATTTTACATAAAATAGGTCCTATAAGTCTACCCTCATAAGTTGATCAAGGTACAAACGA
Source organism: Silvanus unidentatus (assembly GCA_963930825.1). NCBI lineage: Eukaryota > Metazoa > Arthropoda > Insecta > Coleoptera > Silvanidae > Silvanus > Silvanus unidentatus. Next base: position 8,853,221 of record OZ005762.1, read on the forward strand.
ATAAAATGTTAATATATCACATTTTCAAATATCTATTATTCTCCATTTTACTCGATCTCCTAAACGGTAAAAGATAGGACATCGCGGTTTTCATCAGTGGATTAAGCACCCCATATTACATAAAATAAGTCCTATAAGTTTACTCTCAAGAGTTGATAAAGGTAAAAACGAATAAAATGTTTATATATCACATTTTCAAATACCTATTTTTCTCCATTTTACTCGATCTCCTAAACGGTTCAAGATAGGACATCGCGGTTTTCACCAGTGGATTTAGCACCTCATTTTACATAAAATAGGTCCTATAAGTCTACTCTCAAGAGTTGATAAAGGTACAAACGAATAAAATGTTTATATATCACATTTTTAAATATCTATTTTTCTCCATTTTACTCGATCTCCTAAACGGTTTAAGATAGGACATCGCGGTTTTCACAAGTGGATTTAGCACCTCATTTTACATAAAATAAGTCCTATAAGTCTACTCTTAAGAGTTGATAAAGGTACAAACGAATAAAATGTTTATATATCACATTTTCAAATATCTATTATTCTCCATTTTACTCGATCTCCTAAACGGTTAGAGATAGGACATCGCGGTTTTTACCAGTGGATTTAGCACGTCATTTTACTTAAAATAACTCCTATAAGTCTACTCTCAAGAGTTGATAAAGGTACAAACGAATAAAATGTTTATATAGTAAATTTTCAAATATCTATTATTCTCCATTTTATTCCATCTCCTAAATGGTTAAAAATAGGACATCGCGGTTTTCACCAGTGGATTTAGCACCTTATTTTACATAAAATAAGTCTTATAAGTCTACTCTCAAGAGTTGATAAATGTACAAACGAATAAAATGTTTATATATCACATTTTCAAATATCTATTATTCTCCATTTTACTCGATCTCCTAAACGGTGAAAGATAGGACATCGCGGTTTTCACCAGTGGATTTAGCACCTCATTTTACATAAAATAAGTCCATTTTACATAAAATAAGTCTACTCTCAAGAGTTGATAAAGGTACAAACGAATAAAATGTTTATATATCACATTTTCAAATATCTATTATTCTCCATTTTACTCCATCTCCTAAACGGTTAAAAATAGGACATCTCGGTTTTCACCAGTGGATTTAGCACCTCATTTTACATAAAATAAGTCCTATAAGTCTACTCTCAAGAGTTGATAAAGGTACAAACGAATAAAATGTTTATATATCACATTATCAAATATCTATTACTCTCCAATTTACTCGATCTCCTAAACGGTTAAAAAAAGGACATCGCGGTTTTTACAAGTGGATTTAGCACCTCATTTTACATAAAATAAGTTCTATAAGTCTACTCTCAAGAGTTGATAAAGGTACAAACGAATAAAATTTTTATATATCACATTTTCAAATATCTATTTTTCTCCATTTTACTCGATCTCCTAAACGGTTTAAGATAGGACATCGCGGTTTTCACCAGTGGATTTAGCACCTCATTTTACATAAAATAGGTCCTATAAGTCTACTCTCAAGAGTTGATAAAGGTACAAACGAATAAAATGTTTATATATCACATTTTTAAATATCTATTTTTCTCCATTTTACTCGATCTCCTAAACGGTTTATGATAGGACATCGCGGTTTTCACAAGTGGATTTAGCACCTCATTTTACATAAAATAAGTCCTATAAGTCTACTCTTAAGAGTTGATAAAGGTACAAACGAATAAAATGTTTATATATCACATTTTCAAATATCTATTATTCTCCATTTTACTCGATCTTCTAAACGGTTAGAGATAGGACATCGCGGTTTTTACCAGTGGATTTAGCACGTCATTTTACTTAAAATAACTCCTATAAGTCTACTCTCAAGAGTTGATAAAGGTACAAACGAATAAAATGTTTATATAGCACATTTTCAAATATCTATTATTCTCCATTTTATTCCATCTCCTAAATGGTTAAAAATAGGACATCGCGGTTTTCACCAGTGGATTTAGCACCTTATTTTACATAAAATAAGTCTTATAAGTCTACTCTCAAGAGTTGATAAATGTACAAACGAATAAAATGTTTATATATCACATTTTCAAATATCTATTATTCTCCATTTTACTCGATCTCCTAAACGGTGAAAGATAGGACATCGCGGTTTTCACCAGTGGATTTAGCACCTCATTTTACATAAAATAAGTCCTATAAGTCTACTCTCAAGAGTTGATAAAGGTACAAACGAATAAAATGTTTATATATCACATTTCCAAATATCTATTATTCTCCATTTTACTCCATCTCCTAAACGGTTAAAAATAGGACATCTCGGTTTTCACCAGTGGATTTAGCACCTCATTTTACATAAAATAAGTCCTATAAGTCTACCCTCAAGAGTTGATCAAGGTACAAACGAATAAAATGTTTATATATCACATTTTCAAAAATCTATTATTCTCCATTTTACTCGATCTCCTAAACGGTAAAAGATAGGACATCGCGGTTTTCACCAGTGGATTTAGCACCTCATTTTACCTAAAATATGTCCTATAAGTCTACCCTCATAAGTTGATCAAGGTACAAACGAATAAAATGTTTATATATCACATTTTCTAATATCTATTATTCTCCATTTTGCTCGATCTCCTAAACGGTTCAAGATAGGACATCGCGGTTTTCACCAGTGGATTTAGCACCTCATTTTACATAAAATAAGTCCTATAAGTCTACTCTTAAGAGTTGATAAAGGTACAAACGAATAAAATGTTTATATATCACATTTTCAAATGCCCATTATTTTCCATTTTACTCGATCTTCTAAACGGTTAAAGATATTACATCGCGGTTTTCACCAGTGGATTTAGCACCTCATTTACATAAAATAGGTCCTATAAGTCTACTCTCAAGAGTTGATAAAGGTAAAAACCAATAAAATGTTTATATATCACATTTTCAAATATCTATTTTTCTCCATTTTACTCGATCTCCTAAACGGTTCAAGATAGGACATCGCGGTTTTCACCAGTGGATTTAGCACCTCATTTTACATAAAATTGGTTCTATAAGCCTACTCTCAAGAGTTGATAAAGGTACAAACGAATAAAATGTTTATATATCACAATTTCAAATATCTATTATTCTCCATTTTACTCGATCTCCTAAACGGTTAAAGATAGGACATCGCGGTTTCCACCAGTGGATTTAGCACCTCATTTAACATAAAATAAGTCCTATAAGTCTACTCTCAAGAGTTGATAAAGGTACAAACGAATAAAATGTTTTCACATTTTCAAATATATATTACTCTCCATTTTACTCGATCTCCTAAACGGTGAAAGATAGGACATCGCGGTTTTCACCAGTGGATTTAGCACCTCATTTTACATAAAATAAGTCCAATAAGTCTACTCTCAAGAGTTGATAAAGGAACAAACGAATAAAATATTTATATATCATACTATCAAATATCTATTATTCTCCATTATACTTGATCTCCTAAACGGTTAAAGATAGGACATCGCGGATTTCACCAGTGGATTTAGCACCTCATTTTACATAAAATAAGTCCTATAAGTCTACTCTCAAGAGTTGATAAAGGTACAAACGAATAAAATGTTTATATATCACATTTTCAAATATCTATTATTCTCCATTTTACTCCATCTCCTAAACGGTTAAAAATAGGACATCGCGGTCTTCACCAGTGGATTTAGCACTTTATTTTACATAAAATAAGTCCAATAAGTCTACTCTCAAGAGTAGATAAAGGAACAAACGAATAAAATGTTTATATAGCACATTTTCAAATATCTATTATTCTCCATTTTATTCCATCTCCTAAATGGTTAAAAATAGGACATCGCGGATTTTACCAGTGGATTTAGCACCTCATTTTACATAAAATAAGTCTTATAAGTCTACTCTTAAGAGTTGATAAATGTACAAACGAATAAAATGTTTATATATCACATTTTCAAATATCTATTATTCTCCATTTTACTCGATCTCCTAAACGGTGAAAGATAGGACATCGCGGTTTTCACCAGTGGATTTAGCACCTCATTTTACATAAAATAAGTCCTATAAGTCTACTCTCAAGAGTTGATAAAGGTACAAACGAATAAAATGTTTATATATCACATTTTCAAATATCTATTATTCTCCATTTTACTCCATCTCCTAAACGGTTAAAAATAGGACATCTCGGTTTTCACCAGTGGATTTAGCACCTCATTTTACATAAAATAAGTCTTATAAGTCTACTCCCAAGAGTTGATAAAGGTACAAACGAATAAAATGTTTATATATCACATTTTCAAATATCTATTATTCTCCATTTTACTCCATCTCCTAAACGGTTTAAGATAGGACATCGCGGTTTTCACCAGTGCATTTAGCACCTCATTTTACGTAAAACAAGTCCTATAAGTCTACTCTCAAGAGTTGATAAAGGTACAAACGAATAAAATTTTTATATATCACATTTTCAAATATCTATTTTTCTCCATTTTACTCGATCTCCTAAACGGTTTAAGATAGGACATCGCGGTTTTCACCAGTGCATTTAGCACCTCATTTTACGTAAAATAAGTCCTATAAGTCTACTCTCAAGAGTTGATAAAGGTACAAACGAATAAAATGTTTATATAGCACATTTTCAAATATCTATTATTCTCCATTTTATTCCATCTCCTAAATGGTTAAAAATAGGACATCGCGGTTTTCACCAGTGAATTTAGCACCTTATTTTACATAAAATAAGTCTTATAAGTCTACTCTCAAGAGTTGATAAATGTACAAACGAATAAAATGTTTATATATCACATTTTCAAATATCTATTATTCTCCATTTTACTCGATCTCCTAAACGGTGAAAGATAGGACATCGCGGTTTTCACCAGTGGATTTAGCACCTCATTTTACATAAAATAAGTCCTATAAGTCAACTCTCAAGAGTTGATAAAGGTACAAACGAATAAAATGTTTATATATCACATTTTCAAATATCTATTATTCTCCATTTTACTCCATCTCCTAAACGGTTAAAAATAGGTCATCTCGGTTTTCACCAGGGGATTTAGCCCCTCATTTTACATAAAATAAGTCTTATAAGTCTACTCTCAAGAGTTGATAAAGGAACAAACGAATAAAATGTTTATATATCACATTATCAAATATCTATTACTCTCCATTTTACTCGATCTCCTAAACGGTTAAAGATAGGACATCGCGGTTTTTACCAGTGGATTTAGCACCTCATTTTACATAAAATAAGTCCTATAAGTCTACTCTCAAGAGTTGATAAAGGTACAAACGAATAAAATTTTTATATATCACATTTTCAAATATCTATTATTCTCCATTTTACTCGATCTCCTAAACGGTAAAAGATAGAACATCGCGGTTTTCACCAGTGGATTTAGCACCTCATTTTACATAAAATATGTCCTATAAGTCTACCCTCAAGAGTTGATCAAGGTACAAACGAATAAAATGTTTATATATCACATTTTCAAATATCTATTATTCTCCATTTTACTCGATCTCCTAAACGGTAAAAGATAGAACATCGCGGTTTTCACCAGTGGATTTAGCACCTCATTTTACATAAAATATGTCCTATAAGTCTACCCTCATAAGTTGATCAAGGTACAAACGAATAAAATGTTTATATATCACATTTTCTAATATCTATTATTCTCCATTTTACTCGATCTCCTAAACGGTTAAAGATATCACATCGCGGTTTTCACCAGGGGATTTAGCACCTCATTTTACATAAAATAGGTCCTATAAGTCTACCCTCATAAGTTGATCAAGGTACAAACGAATAAAATGTTAATATATCACATTTTCAAATATCTATTATTCTCCATTTTACTCGATCTCCTAAACGGTAAAAGATAGGACATCGCGGTTTTCATCAGTGGATTAAGCACCCCATTTTACATAAAATAAGTCCTATAAGTCTACTCTCAAGAGTTGATAAAGGTAAAAACGAATAAAATGTTTATATATCACATTTTCAAATACCTATTTTTCTCCATTTTACTCGATCTCCTAAACGGTTCAAGATAGGACATCGCGGTTTTCACCAGTGGATTTAGCACCTCATTTTACATAAAATAGGTCCTATAAGTCTACTCTCAAGAGTTGATAAAGGTACAAACGAATAAAATGTTTATATATCACATTTTTAAATATCTATTTTTCTCCATTTTACTCGATCTCCTAAACGGTTTAAGATAGGACATCGCGGTTTTCACAAGTGGATTTAGCACCTCATTTTACATAAAATAAGTCCTATAAGTCTACTCTTAAGAGTTGATAAAGGTACAAACGAATAAAATGTTTATATATCACATTTTCAAATATCTATTATTCTCCATTTTACTCGATCTCCTAAACGGTTAGAGATAGGACATCGCGGTTTTTACCAGTGGATTTAGCACGTCATTTTACTTAAAATAACTCCTATAAGTCTACTCTCAAGAGTTGATAAAGGTACAAACGAATAAAATGTTTATATAGTACATTTTCAAATATCTATTATTCTCCATTTTATTCCATCTCCTAAATGGTTAAAAATAGGACATCGCGGTTTTCACCAGTGGATTTAGCACCTTATTTTACATAAAATAAGTCTTATAAGTCTACTCTCAAGAGTTGATAAATGTACAAACGAATAAAATGTTTATATATCACATTTTCAAATATCTATTATTCTCCATTTTACTCGATCTCCTAAACGGTGAAAGATAGGACATCGCGGTTTTCACCAGTGGATTTAGCACCTCATTCTACATAAAATAAGTCCATTTTACATAAAATAAGTCTACTCTCAAGAGTTGATAAAGGTACAAACGAATAAAATGTTTATATATCACATTTTCAAATATCTATTATTCTCCATTTTACTCCATCTCCTAAACGGTTAAAAATAGGACATCTCGGTTTTCACCAGTGGATTTAGCACCTCATTTTACATAAAATAAGTCCTATAAGTCTACTCTCAAGAGTTGATAAAGGTACAAACGAATAAAATGTTTATATATCACATTATCAAATATCTATTACTCTCCAATTTACTCGATCTCCTAAACGGTTAAAAAAAGGACATCGCGGTTTTTACAAGTGGATTTAGCACCTCATTTTACATAAAATAAGTTCTATAAGTCTACTCTCAAGAGTTGATAAAGGTACAAACGAATAAAATTTTTATATATCACATTTTCAAATATCTATTTTTCTCCATTTTACTCGATCTCCTAAACGGTTTAAGATAGGACATCGCGGTTTTCACCAGTGGATTTAGCACCTCATTTTACATAAAATAGGTCCTATAAGTCTACTCTCAAGAGTTGATAAAGGTACAAACGAATAAAATGTTTATATATCACATTTTTAAATATCTATTTTTCTCCATTTTACTCGATCTCCTAAACGGTTTAAGATAGGACATCGCGGTTTTCACAAGTGGATTTAGCACCTCATTTTACATAAAATAAGTCCTATAAGTCTACTCTTAAGAGTTGATAAAGGTACAAACGAATAAAATGTTTATATATCACATTTTCAAATATCTATTATTCTCCATTTTACTCGATCTCCTAAACGGTTAGAGATAGGACATCGCGGTTTTTACCAGTGGATTTAGCACGTCATTTTACTTAAAATAACTCCTATAAGTCTACTCTCAAGAGTTGATAAAGGTACAAACGAATAAAATGTTTATATAGCACATTTTCAAATATCTATTATTCTCCATTTTACTCGATCTCCTAAACGGTAAAAGATAGGACATCGCGGTTTTCACCAGTGGATTTAGCACCTCATTTTACCTAAAATATGTCCTATAAGTCTACCCTCATAAGTTGATCAAGGTACAAACGAATAAAATGTTTATATATCACATTTTCTAATATCTATTATTCTCCATTTTGCTCGATCTCCTAAACGGTTCAAGATAGGACATCGCGGTTTTCACCAGTGGATTTAGCACCTCATTTTACATAAAATAAGTCCTATAAGTCTACTCTTAAGAGTTGATAAAGGTACAAACGAATAAAATGTTTATATATCACATTTTCAAATGCCCATTATTTTCCATTTTACTCGATCTTCTAAACGGTTAAAGATATTACATCGCGGTTTTCACCAGTGGATTTAGCACCTCATTTACATAAAATAGGTCCTATAAGTCTACTCTCAAGAGTTGATAAAGGTAAAAACCAATAAAATGTTTATATATCACATTTTCAAATATCTATTTTTCTCCATTTTACTCGATCTCCTAAACGGTTCAAGATAGGACATCGCGGTTTTCACCAGTGGATTTAGCACCTCATTTTACATAAAATTGGTTCTATAAGCCTACTCTCAAGAGTTGATAAAGGTACAAACGAATAAAATGTTTATATATCACAATTTCAAATATCTATTATTCTCCATTTTACTCGATCTCCTAAACGGTTAAAGATAGGACATCGCGGTTTCCACCAGTGGATTTAGCACCTCATTTAACATAAAATAAGTCCTATAAGTCTACTCTCAAGAGTTGATAAAGGTACAAACGAATAAAATGTTTTATATCACATTTTCAAATATATATTACTCTCCATTTTACTCGATCTCCTAAACGGTGAAAGATAGGACATCGCGGTTTTCACCAGTGGATTTAGCACCTCATTTTACATAAAATAAGTCCAATAAGTCTACTCTCAAGAGTTGATAAAGGAACAAACGAATAAAATATTTATATATCATACTATCAAATATCTATTATTCTCCATTATACTTGATCTCCTAAACGGTTAAAGATAGGACATCGCGGATTTCACCAGTGGATTTAGCACCTCATTTTACATAAAATAAGTCCTATAAGTCTACTCTCAAGAGTTGATAAAGGTACAAACGAATAAAATGTTTATATATCACATTTTCAAATATCTATTATTCTCCATTTTACTCCATCTCCTAAACGGTTAAAAATAGGACATCGCGGTCTTCACCAGTGGATTTAGCACTTTATTTTACATAAAATAAGTCCAATAAGTCTACTCTCAAGAGTAGATAAAGGAACAAACGAATAAAATGTTTATATAGCACATTTTCAAATATCTATTATTCTCCATTTTATTCCATCTCCTAAATGGTTAAAAATAGGACATCGCGGATTTTACCAGTGGATTTAGCACCTCATTTTACATAAAATAAGTCTTATAAGTCTACTCTTAAGAGTTGATAAATGTACAAACGAATAAAATGTTTATATATCACATTTTCAAATATCTATTATTCTCCATTTTACTCGATCTCCTAAACGGTGAAAGATAGGACATCGCGGTTTTCACCAGTGGATTTAGCACCTCATTTTACATAAAATAAGTCCTATAAGTCTACTCTCAAGAGTTGATAAAGGTACAAACGAATAAAATGTTTATATATCACATTTTCAAATATCTATTATTCTCCATTTTACTCCATCTCCTAAACGGTTAAAAATAGGACATCTCGGTTTTCACCAGTGGATTTAGCACCTCATTTTACATAAAATAAGTCTTATAAGTCTACTCCCAAGAGTTGATAAAGGTACAAACGAATAAAATGTTTATATATCACATTTTCAAATATCTATTATTCTCCATTTTACTCCATCTCCTAAACGGTTTAAGATAGGACATCGCGGTTTTCACCAGTGCATTTAGCACCTCATTTTACGTAAAACAAGTCCTATAAGTCTACTCTCAAGAGTTGATAAAGGTACAAACGAATAAAATTTTTATATATCACATTTTCAAATATCTATTATTCTCCATTTTACTCGATCTCCTAAACGGTAAAAGATAGAACATCGCGGTTTTCACCAGTGGATTTAGCACCTCATTTTACATAAAATATGTCCTATAAGTCTACCCTCATAAGTTGATCAAGGTACAAACGAATAAAATGTTTATATATCACATTTTCTAATATCTATTATTCTCCATTTTACTCGATCTCCTAAACGGTTAAAGATATCACATCGCGGTTTTCACCAGGGGATTTAGCACCTCATTTTACATAAAATAGGTCCTATAAGTCTACCCTCATAAGTTGATCAAGGTACAAACGAATAAAATGTTAATATATCACATTTTCAAATATCTATTATTCTCCATTTTACTCGATCTCCTAAACGGTAAAAGATAGGACATCGCGGTTTTCATCAGTGGATTAAGCACCCCATTTTACATAAAATAAGTCCTATAAGTCTACTCTCAAGAGTTGATAAAGGTAAAAACGAATAAAATGTTTATATATCACATTTTCAAATACCTATTTTTCTCCATTTTACTCGATCTCCTAAACGGTTAAAAATAGGACATCGCGGTTTTCACCAGTGGATTTAGCACCTCATTTTACATAAAATTAGTCTTATAAGTCTACTCTCAAGAGTTGATGAAGGTACAAACGAATAAAATGTTTATATATCACATTTTCAAATATCTATTATTCTCCATTTTACTCGACCTCCTAAACGGTGAAAGATAGGACATCGCGGTTTTCACCAGTGGATTTAGCACCTCATTTTACATAAAATAAGTCCTATAAGTCTACCCTCAAGAGTTGATCAAGGTACAAACGAATAAAATGTTTATATATCACATTTTCAAATGTCTATTATTCTCCATTTTACTCGATCTCCTAAACGGTTAAAGATAGGACATCGCGGTTTTCACAAGTGGATTAGCACTTTATTTTACATATAATAGGTCCTATAAGTCTACTCTCAAGAGTTGATAATGGTAAAAACGATTAAAATGTTTATATATCACATTTTCTAATATCTATTATTCTCCATTTTACTCGATCTCCTAAACGGTTAAAGATATCACATCGAGGTTTTCACCAGGGGATTTAGCACCTCATTTTACATAAAATAGGTCCTATAAGTCTACCCTCATAAAATGATCTAGGTACAAACGAATAAAATGTTAATATATCACATTTTCAAATATCTATTATTCTCCATTTTACTCGATCTCCTAAACGGTAAAAGATAGGACATCGCGGTTTTCATCAGTGGATTAAGCACCCCATTTTACATAAAATAAGTCCTATAAGTCTACTCTCAAGAGTTGATAAAGGTAAAAACGAATAAAATGTTTATATATCACATTTTCAAATACCTATTTTTCTCCATTTTACTCGATCTCCTAAACGGTTGAAGATAGGACATCGCGGTTTTCACCAGTGGATTTAGCACCTCATTTTACATAAAATAGGTCCTATAAGTCTACTCTCAAGAGTTGATAAAGGTACAAACGAATAAAATGTTTATATATCACATTTTTAAATATCTATTTTTCTCCATTTTACTCGATCTCCTAAACGGTTGAAGATAGGACATCGCGGTTTTCACCAGTGGATTTAGCACCTCATTTTACATAAAATAGGTCCTATAAGTCTACTCTCAAGAGTTGATAAAGGTACAAACGAATAAAATGTTTATATATCACATTTTTAAATATCTATTTTTCTCCATTTTACTCGATCTCCTAAACGGTTAGAGATAGGACATCGCGGTTATCAGTCAATTTAGCATACCATTTTATATAAAATTAGTTATATAACAACTGTCATTTTTAGACATCTGTCATTCTTGACATCTATGATTTTTTTATAGCTGTAATTTTTGACATCTGTCATTTTTTGACAGTTGTCACTCTTGACATCTGTCATTCTTGACATCTGTCACTCTTGACATCTGTCATTCTTGACATCTGTCATTTTTTGACAGCTGACATTTTTGACAGCCGTAATTCTTTGACAACTGAATAAAATGTTTATATATCACATTTTCAAATATCTATTATTCTCCATTTTACTCGATCTCCTAAACGGTTAAAAATAGGACATCGCGGATTTACCCGTGGATTTAGCACCTCATTTTACAAAAAATTAGTCCTATATGTCTACTCTCATGAGTTGATTAAGGAACAAACGAATAAAATGTTTATATATCATATTATCAAATATCTATTATTCTCCATTTTACTCGATCTCCTAAACGGTTAAAGATAGGACATCTCGGTTTTTACCAGTGGATTTAGCACCTCATTTTACATAAAATAGGTCCTATAAGTCTACCCTCCAGAGTTGATCAAGGTACAAACGAATAAAACGTTTATATATCACATTTTCAAATATCTATTATTCTCCATTATACTCGATCTCCTAAACGGTTAAAGATAGGACATCGCGGTTTTCACCAGTGGATTTAGCACCTCATTTTACATAAAATAGGTCCTATAAGTCTACTCTCAAGAGTTGATAAAGGTACAAACGAATAAAATGTTTATATATCACATTTTTAAATATCTATTTTTCTCCATTTTACTCGATCTCCTAAACGGTTTAAGATAGGACATCGCGGTTTTCACAAGTGGATTCAGCACCTCATTTTACATAAAATAAGTCCTATAAGTCTACTCTCAAGAGTTGATAAAGGTACAAACGAATAAAATGTTTATATATCACATTTTCAAATATCTATTATTCTCCATTTTACTCGATCTCCTAAACGGTTAGAGATAGGACATCGCGGTTTTTACCAGTGGATTTAGCACGTCATTTTACTTAAAATAACTCCTATAAGTCTACTCTCAAGAGTTGATAAAGGTACAAACGAATAAAACGTTTATATATCACATTTTCAAATATCTACTATTCTCCATGTTACTCGATCTCCTAAACGGTTGAAGATAGGACATCGCAATTTTCACCAGTGGATTTAGCACCTCATTTTACATAAAATAAGTCCTATTAGTCTACTCTCAAGAGTTGATAAAGGAACAAACGAATAAAATGTTTATATATCACATTTTCAAATATCTCTTCTCCATTTTACTCGATCTCCTAAAAGGTTAAAAATAGGACATCGCGGTTATCAGTCAATTTAGCATACCATTTTATATAAAATTAGTTATATAACAACTGTCATTTTTAGACATCTGTCATTCTTGACATCTATGATTTTTTTATAGCTGTAATTTTTGAGATCTGTCATTTTTTGACAGTTGTCACTCTTGACATCTGTCATTCTTGACATCTGTCACTCTTGACATCTGTCATTCTTGACATCTGTCATTTTTTGCCAGCTGTCATTCCTGACCTCTGTCATTTTTGACATCTGTCAATTTTGACATCTGTCATTTTTGACATTAGTCATTCTTGACATTTGTCATTTTTTAACATCTGTCATTCTTGACATCTGTCATTTTTTGACAGCTGACATTTTTGACAGCCGTAATTCTTTGACAACTGAATAAAATGTTTATATATCACATTTTCAAATATCTATTATTCTCCATTTTACTCGATCTCCTAAACGGTTAAAAATAGGACATCGCGGATTTACCCGTGGATTTAGCACCTCATTTTACAAAAAATTAGTCCTATAAGTCTACTCTCATGAGTTGATTAAGGAACAAACGAATAAAATGTTTATATATCATATTATCAAATATCTATTATTCTCCATTATACTCGATCTCCTAAACGGTTAAAGATAGGACATCTCGGTTTTTACCAGTGGATTTAGCACCTCATTTTACATAAAATAGGTCCTATAAGTCTACCCTCCAGAGTTGATCAAGGTACAAACGAATAAAACGTTTATATATCACATTTTCAAATATCTATTATTCTCCATTATACTCGATCTCCTAAACGGTTAAAGATAGGACATCGCGGTTTTCATCAGTGGACTAAGCACCCCATTTTACATAAAATAAGTCCTATAAGTCTACTCTCAAGAGTTGATAAAGGTAAAAATGAATAAAATGTTTATATATCACATTTTCAAATATCTATTATTCTCCATTATACTCGATCTCCTAAACGGTTCAAGATAGGACATCGCGGTTTTCACCAGTGGATTTAGCACCTCATTTTACATAAAATAGGTCCTATAAGTCTACTTTTAAGAGTTGATAAAGGTACAAACGAATAAAATGTTTATATATCATATTATCAAATATCTATTATTCTCCATTATACTCGATCTCCTAAACGGTTAAAGATAGGACATCTCGGTTTTTACCAGTGGATTTAGTACCTCATTTTACATAAAATAGGTCCTATAAGTCTACCCTCCAGAGTTGATCAAGGTACAAACGAATAAAACGTTTATATATCACATTTTCAAATATCTATTATTCTCCATTATACTCGATCTCCTAAACGGTTAAAGATAGGACATCGCGGTTTTCATCAGTGGACTAAGCACCCCATTTTACATAAAATAAGTCCTATAAGTCTACTCTCAAGAGTTGATAAAGGTAAAAACGAATAAAATGTTTATATATCACATTTTCAAATATCTATTATTCTCCATTATACTCGATCTCCTAAACGGTTCAAGATAGGACATCGCGGTTTTCACCAGTGGATTTAGCACCTCATTTTACATAAAATAGGTCCTATAAGTCTACTTTTAAGAGTTGATAAAGGTACAAACGAATAAAATGTTTATATATCCCATTTTCAAATATCTATTATTCTCCATTTTACTCGATCTCCTAAACGGTTGAAGATAGGACATCGAGGTTTTCACCAGTAGATTTAGCACCTCATTTTACATAAAATAGGTCCTATAAGTCTACTCTCAAGAGTTGATAAAGGTACAAACGAATAAAATGTTTAAATATCACATTTTCAAATATCTATTATTCTCCATTTTACTCGATCTCCTAAGCGGTTAAAGATAGGGCATCGCGGTTTTCACCAGTGGATTTAGCACCTCATTTATCATAAAATAAGTCCTATAAGTCTACTCTCAAGAGTTGATAAAGGTACAAACGAATAAAATGTTTATATATCACATTTTCAAATATCTATTATTCTCCATTTTAGTCTATCTCCTAAACGGTTAAAAATAGGACATCTCGGTTTTCACCAGTGGATTTAGCACCTCATTTTACATAAAATAAGTCTTATAAGTCTACTCTCAAGAGTTGATAAAGGTACAAACGAATAAAATGTTTATATATCACATTATCAAATATCTATTACTCTCCATTTTACTCGATCTCCTAAACGGTTAAAGATAGGACATCGCGGTTTTTACCAGTGGATTTAGCACCTCATTTTACATAAAATAAGTCCTATAAGTCTACTCTCAAGAGTTGATAAAGGTACAAACGAATAAAAGTTTTATATATCACATTTTCAAATATCTATTAATCTCAATTTTACTTGATCTCCTAAACGGTTAAAGATAGGACATCGCGGTTTTTACCAGTGGATTTAGCACCTCATTTTACATAAAATAAGTCCAATAAGTCTACCCTCAAGAGTTGATCAAGGTACAAACGAATAAAATGTTTATATATCACATTTTCAAATATCTATTATTCTCCATTTTACTCGATCTCCTAAACGGTAAAAGATAGGACATCGCGGTTTTCACCAGTGGATTTAGCATCTCATTTTACATAAAATAAGTCTTATAAGTCTACTCTCAAGAGTTGATAAAGGTAAAAACGAATAAAATGTTTATATATCACATTTTCAAATATCTATTATTCTCCATTATACTCGATCTCCTAAACGGTTCAAGATAGGACATCGCGGTTTTCACCAGTGGATTTAGCACCTCATTTTACATAAAATAGGTCCTATAAGTCTACTTTTAAGAGTTGATAAAGGTACAAACGAATAAAATGTTTATATATCATATTATCAAATATCTATTATTCTCCATTATACTCGATCTCCTAAACGGTTAAAGATAGGACATCTCGGTTTTTACCAGTGGATTTAGCACCTCTTTTTACATAAAATAGGTCCTATAAGTCTACCCTCCAGAGTTGATCAAGGTACAAACGAATAAAACGTTTATATATCACATTTTCAAATATCTATTATTCTCCATTATACTCGATCTCCTAAACGGTTAAAGATAGGACATCGCGGTTTTCATCAGTGGACTAAGCACCCCATTTTACATAAAATAAGTCCTATAAGTCTACTCTCAAGAGTTGATAAAGGTAAAAACGAATAAAATGTTTATATATCACATTTTCAAATATCTATTATTCTCCATTATACTCGATCTCCTAAACGGTTCAAGATAGGACATCGCGGTTTTCACCAGTGGATTTAGCACCTCATTTTACATAAAATAGGTCCTATAAGTCTACTTTTAAGAGTTGATAAAGGTACAAACGAATAAAATGTTTATATATCCCATTTTCAAATATCTATTATTCTCCATTTTACTCGATCTCCTAAACGGTTGAAGATAGGACATCGAGGTTTTCACCAGTAGATTTAGCACCTCATTTTACATAAAATAGGTCCTATAAGTCTACTCTCAAGAGTTGATAAAGGTAAAAACGAATAAAATGTTTATATATCACATTTTCAAATATCTATTTTTCTCCATTTTACTCGATCTCCTAAATGGTTTAAGATAGGACATCGCGGTTTTCACCAGTGGATTTAGCACCTCATTTTACATAAAATAGGTCCTATAAGTCTACTCTCAAGAGTTGATAAAGGTACAAACGAATAAAATGTTTAAATATCACATTTTCAAATATCTATTATTCTCCATTTTACTCGATCTCCTAAACGGTTAAAGATAGGACATCGCGGTTTTCACCAGTGGATTTAGCACCTCATTTATCATAAAATAAGTCCTATAAGTCTACTCTCAAGAGTTGATAAAGTTACAAACGAATAAAATGTTTATATATCACATTTTCAAATATCTATTATTCTCCATTTTACTCGATCTCCTAAACGGTAAAAGATAGGACATCGCGGTTTTCACCAGTGGATTTAGCACCTCATTTTACATAAAATAAGTCTTATAAGTCTACTCTCAAGAGTTGATAAAGGTACAAACGATTAAAATGTTTATATATCACATTTTCAAATATCTATTATTCTCCATTTTACTCCATCTCCTAAACGGTTAAAGATAGGACATCGCGGTTTTCATCAGTGGATTAAGCACCCCGTTTTACATAAAATAAGTCCTATAAGTCTACTCTCAAGAGTTGATAAAGGTAAAAAAGAATAAAATGTTTATATATCACATTTTCAAATATCTATTATTCTCCATTTTACTCGATCTCCTAAACGGTAAAAGATAGGACATCGCGGTTTTCACCAGTGGATTTAGCACCTCATTTTACATAAAATAAGTCCTATAAGTTAACTCTCAAGAGTTGATCAAGGTACAAAGGAATAAAATGTTTATATATCATATTTTCAAAAATCTATTATTCTCCATTTTACTCCATCTCCTAAACGGTTAAAGATAGGACATCGCGGATTTCACCAGTGGATTTAGCACCTCATTTTACATAAAATAAATCTTATAAGTCTACTGTCAAGAGTTAATATAGGTACAAACGAATAAAATGTTTATATATCACATTTTCAAATATCTATTATTCTCCATTTTACTCGATCTCCTAAACGGTGAAAGATAGGACATCGCGGTTTTCACCAGTGGATTTAGCACCTCATTTTACATAAAATAAGTCCTATATGTCTACTCTCAAGAGTTGATAAAGGTACAAACGAATAAAATGTTTATATATCACATTTTCAAATATCTATTATTCTCCATTTTAGTCTATCTCCTAAACGGTTAAAAATAGGACATCTCGGTTTTCACCAGTGGATTTAGCACCTCATTTTACATAAAATAAGTCTTATAAGTCTACTCTCAAGAGTTGATAAAGGTACAAACGAATAAAATGTTTATATATCACATTATCAAATATCTATTACTCTCCATTTTACTCGATCTCCTAAACGGTTAAAGATAGGACATCGCGGTTTTTACCAGTGGATTTAGCACCTCATTTTACATAAAATAAGTCCTATAAGTCTACTCTCAAGAGTTGATAAAGGTACAAACGAATAAAAGTTTTATATATCACATTTTCAAATATCTATTATTCTCAATTTTACTTGATCTCCTAAACGGTTAAAGATAGGACATCGCGGTTTTTACCAGTGGATTTAGCACCTTATTTTACATAAAATAAGTCCTATAAGTCTACCCTCAAGAGTTGATCAAGGTACAAACGAATAAAATGTTTATATATCACATTTTCAAATATCTATTATACTCCATTTTACTCGATCTCCTAAACGGTAAAAGATAGGACATCGCGGTTTTCACCAGTGGATTTAGCACCTCATTTTACATAAAATAAGTCTTATAAGTCTACTCTCAAGAGTTGATAAAGGTACAAACGAATAAAATGTTTATATATCACATTTTCAAATATCTATTATTCTCCATTTTACTCGATCTCCTAAACGATAAAAGATAGGACATCGCGGTTTTCACCAGTGGATTTAGCACCTCATTTTACATAAAATAAGTCTTATAAGTCTACTCTCAAGAGTTGATAAAGGTACAAACGAATAAAATGTTTATATATCACATTTTCAAATATCTATTATTCTCCATTTTACTCCATCTCCTAAACGGTTAAAGATAGGACATCGCGGTTTTCATCAGTGGATTAAGCACCCCGTTTTACATAAAATAAGTCCTATAAGTCTACTATCAAGAGTTGATAAAGGTAAAAACGAATAAAATGTTTATATATCACATTTTCAAGTATGTATTATTCTCCATTATACTCGATCTCCTAAACGGTTAATGATATTACATCGAGGATTTCACCAGTGGATTTAGCACCTCATTTTACATAAAATAGGTCCTATAAGTCTACTTTTAAGAGTTGATAAAGGTAAAAACGAATAAAATGTTTATATATCACATTTTCAAATATCTATTATTCTCCATTATACTCGATCTCCTAAACGGTTAAAGACAGGACATCGCGGTTTTCACCAGTGGATTTAGCACCTCATTTTACATAAAATAAGTCCTATAAGTCTACTCTCAAGAGTTGATAAAGTTACAAACGAATAAAATGTTTAAATATAACATTTTCAAATATCTATTATTCTCCATTTTACTCTATCCCCTAAACGGTTAAAAATAGGACATCGCGGTTTTCACCAGTGGATTTAGCACCTCATTTTACATAAAATAGGTACTATAAGTCGACTCTCAAGAGTTGGTAAAGGTACAAACGAATAAAATGTTTATATATCACATTTTCAAATATCTATTATTCTCCATTTTACTCGATCTCCTAAACGGTGAAAGATAGGACATCGCGGTTTTCACCAGTGGATTTAGCACCTCATTTTACATAAAATAGGTCCTATAAGTCTACTCTCAAGAGTTGATAAAGGTAAAATCGAATAAAATGTTTATATATCACATTTTCAAATATCTATTATTCTCCATTTTACTCCATCTCCTAAACGGTTAAAAATAGGACATCGCGGTTTTCACCAGTGGATTTAGCACCTCATTTTACATAAAATAAGTACTATAAGTCTACGCTCAAGAGTTGATAAAGGTACAAACGAATAAAATGGTTATATATCACATTTTCAAATATCTATTATTCTCCATTTTACTCGATCTCCTAAACGGTGAAAGATAGGACATCGCGGTTTTCACCAGTGGATTTAGCACCTCATTTTACATAAAATAAGTCCTATAAGTCTACTCTCAAGAGTTGATAAAGGTACAAACGAATAAAATGTTTATATATCACATTTTCAAATATCTATTATTCTCCATTTTACTCCATCTCCTAAACGGTTAAAAATAGGACATCGCGGTTTTCACCAGTGGATTTAGCACCTCATTTTACAAAAAATAAGTCTTATAAGTCTACTCTCAAGAGTTGATAAAGGTACAAACGAATAAAATGTTTATATATCACATTTTCAAATATCTATTTTTCTCCATTTTACTCGATCTCCTTAACGGTTCAAGATAGGACATCGCGGTTTTCACTAGTGGATTTAGCACCTCATTTTACATAAAATATGTCCTATAAGTCTACTCTCAATGGTTGATAAAGGAACAAACGAATAAAATGTTTATATATCATACTATCAAATATCTATTATTCTCCATAATACTTGATCTCCTAAACGGTTAAAGATTGGACATCGCAGATTTCACCAGTGGATTTAGCACCTCATTTTACATAAAATAATTCCTATAAGTCTACTCTCAAAAGTTGATAAAGGTACAAACGAATAAAATGTTTATACATCACATTTTCAAATATCTATTATTCTCCATTTTACTCCATCTCCTAAACGGTTAAAGATAGGACATCGCGGATTTCACCAGTGGATTTAGCACCTCATTTTATATAAAATAATTCCTATAAGTCTACTCTCAAGAGTTGATAAAGGTACAAACGAATAAAATGTTTATTTATCACATTTTCAAATATCTATTATTCTCCATTTTACTCCATCTCCTAAACGGTTAAAAATAGGACATCGCGGTTTTCACCAGTGGATTTAGCACCTCATTTTACATAAAATAAGTACTATAAGTCTACTCTCAAGAGTTGATAAAGGTAAAAACGAATAAAATGTTTATATATCACATTTTCAAATATCTATTATTCTCCATTATACTCGATCTCCTAAACGGTTAAAGACAGGACATCGCGGTTTTCACCAGTGGATTTAGCACCTCATTTTACATAAAATAAGTCCTATAAGTCTACTCTCAAGAGTTGATAAAGTTACAAACGAATAAAATGTTTAAATATAACATTTTCAAATATCTATTATTCTCCATTTTACTCGATCTCCTAAACGGTTAAAGATAGGACATCGCGGTTTTCACCAGTGGATTTAGTACCTCATTTTACATAAAATAGGTTCTATAAGTCTACTCTCAAGAGTTGATAAAGGTACAAACGAATAAAATGTTTAAATATCACATTTTCAAATATCTATTATTCTCCATTTTACTCGATCTCCTAAACGGTTAAAGATAGGACATCGCGGTTTTCACCAGTGGATTTAGCACCTCATTTAACATAAAATAAGTCCTAAAAGTCTACTCTCAAGAGTTGATAAAGTTACAAACGAATAAAATGTTTATATATCACATTTTCAAATATCTATTATTCTCCATTTTACTCGATCTCCTAAACGGTGAAGGATAGGACATCGCGGTTTTCACCAGTGGATTTAGCACCTCATTTTACATAAAATAAGTCCTATAAGTCTACTCTCAAAAGTTGATAAAGGTACAAACGAATAAAATGTTTATATATCACATTTTCAAATATCTATTATTCTCCATTTTACTCCATCTCCTAAACGGTTAAAAATTGGACATCGCGGTTTTCACCAGTGGATTTAGCACCTCATTTTACATAAAATAAGTCTTATAAGTCTACTCTCAAGAGTTGATATAGGTACAAACGAATAAAATGTTTATATAACACATTATCAAATATCTATTATTCTCCATTTTACTCCATCTCCTAAACGGTTAAAAATTGGACATCGCGGTTTTCACCAGTGGATTTAGCACCTCATTTTACATAAAATAAGTCTTATAAGTCTACTCTCAAGAGTTGATAAAGGTACAAACGAATAAAATGTTTATATATCACATTATCAAATATCTATTATTCTCAATTTTACTTGATCTCCTAAACGGTTAAAGATAGGACATCGCGGTTTTTACCAGTGGATTTAGCACCTCATTTTACATAAAATAAGTCCTATAAGTCTACCCTCAAGAGTTGATCAAGGTACAAACGAATAAAATGTTTATATATCACATTTTCAAATATCTATTATTCTCCATTTTTTTCTATCTCCTAAACGGTTAAAAATAGGACATCGCGGTTTTCACCAGTGGATTTAGCACCTCATTTTACAAAAAATAAGTCTTATAAGTCTACTCTCAAGAGTTGATAAAGGTACAAACGAATAAAATGTTTATATATCACATTTTCAAATATCTATTTTTCTCCATTTTACTCGATCTCCTTAACGGTTCAAGATAGGACATCGCGGTTTTCACTAGTGGATTTAGCACCTCATTTTACATAAAATATGTCCTATAAGTCTACTCTCAATGGTTGATAAAGGAACAAACGAATAAAATGTTTATATATCATACTATCAAATATCTATTATTCTCCATAATACTTGATCTCCTAAACGGTTAAAGATTGGACATCGCAGATTTCACCAGTGGATTTAGCACCTCATTTTACATAAAATAATTCCTATAAGTCTACTCTCAAAAGTTGATAAAGGTACAAACGAATAAAATGTTTATACATCACATTTTCAAATATCTATTATTCTCCATTTTACTCCATCTCCTAAACGGTTAAAGATAGGACATCGCGGATTTCACCAGTGGATTTAGCACCTCATTTTATATAAAATAATTCCTATAAGTCTACTCTCAAGAGTTGATAAAGGTACAAACGAATAAAATGTTTATTTATCACATTTTCAAATATCTATTATTCTCCATTTTACTCCATCTCCTAAACGGTTAAAAATAGGACATCGCGGTTTTCACCAGTGGATTTAGCACCTCATTTTACATAAAATAAGTACTATAAGTCTACTCTCAAGAGTTGATAAAGGTAAAAACGAATAAAATGTTTATATATCACATTTTCAAATATCTATTATTCTCCATTATACTCGATCTCCTAAACGGTTAAAGACAGGACATCGCGGTTTTCACCAGTGGATTTAGCACCTCATTTTACATAAAATAAGTCCTATAAGTCTACTCTCAAGAGTTGATAAAGTTACAAACGAATAAAATGTTTAAATATAACATTTTCAAATATCTATTATTCTCCATTTTACTCGATCTCCTAAACGGTTAAAGATAGGACATCGCGGTTTTCACCAGTGGATTTAGTACCTCATTTTAAATAAAATAGGTTCTATAAGTCTACTCTCAAGAGTTGATAAAGGTACAAACGAATAAAATGTTTAAATATCACATTTTCAAATATCTATTATTCTCCATTTTACTCGATCTCCTAAACGGTTAAAGATAGGACATCGCGGTTTTCACCAGTGGATTTAGCACCTCATTTAACATAAAATAAGTCCTAAAAGTCTACTCTCAAGAGTTGATAAAGTTACAAACGAATAAAATGTTTATATATCACATTTTCAAATATCTATTATTCTCCATTTTACTCGATCTCCTAAACGGTGAAGGATAGGACATCGCGGTTTTCACCAGTGGATTTAGCACCTCATTTTACATAAAATAAGTCCTATAAGTCTACTCTCAAAAGTTGATAAAGGTACAAACGAATAAAATGTTTATATATCACATTTTCAAATATCTATTATTCTCCATTTTACTCCATCTCCTAAACGGTTAAAAATTGGACATCGCGGTTTTCACCAGTGGATTTAGCACCTCATTTTACATAAAATAAGTCTTATAAGTCTACTCTCAAGAGTTGATATAGGTACAAACGAATAAAATGTTTATATAACACATTATCAAATATCTATTATTCTCCATTTTACTCCATCTCCTAAACGGTTAAAAATTGGACATCGCGGTTTTCACCAGTGGATTTAGCACCTCATTTTACATAAAATAAGTCTTATAAGTCTACTCTCAAGAGTTGATAAAGGTACAAACGAATAAAATGTTTATATATCACATTATCAAATATCTATTATTCTCAATTTTACTTGATCTCCTAAACGGTTAAAGATAGGACATCGCGGTTTTTACCAGTGAATTTAGCACCTCATTTTACATAAAATAAGTCCTATAAGTCTACCCTCAAGAGTTGATCAAGGTACAAACGAATAAAATGTTTATATATCACATTTTCAAATATCTATTATTCTCCATTTTTTTCTATCTCCTAAACGGTTAAAAATAGGACATCGCGGTTTTCACCAGTGGATTTAGCACCTCATTTTACATAAAATAGGTACTATAAGTCGACTCTCAAGAGTTGATAAAGGTACAAACGAATAAAATGTTTATATATCACATTTTCAAATATCTATTATTCTCCATTTTACTCGATCTCCTAAACGGTGAAAGATAGGACATCGCGGTTTTCACCAGTGGATTTAGCACCTCATTTTACATAAAATAAGTCCTATAAGTCTACTCTCAAGAGTTGATAAAGGTACAAACGAATAAAATGTTTATATATCACATTTTCAAATATCTATTATTCTCCATTTTACTCGATCTCCTAAACGTTTAAAGATAGGACATCGAGGTTTTCACCAGTGGATTTAGCACTTCATTTTACATAAAATAGGTTCTATAAGTCTACTCTCAAGAGTTGATAAAGGTAAAATCGAATAAAATGTTTATATATCACATTTTCAAATATCTATTTTTCTCCATTTTACTCGATCTCCTAAACGGTTCAAGATAGGACATCGCGGTTTTCACCAGTGGATTTAGCACCTCATTTTACATAAAATATGTCCTATAAGTCTACTCTCAATGGTTGATAAAGGAACAAACGAATAAAATGTTTATATATCATACTATCAAATATCTATTATTCTCCATTATACTTGATCTCCTAAACGGTTAAAGATTCGACATCGCGGATTTCACCAGTGGATTTAGCCCCTCATTTTACATAAAATAATTCCTATAAGTCTACTCTCAAAAGTTGATAAAGGTACAAACGAATAAAATGTTTATATATCACATTTTCAAATATATATTATTCTCCATTTTACTCCATCTCCTAAACGGTTAAAGATAGGACATCGCGGATTTCACCAGTGGATTTAGCACCTCATTTTACATAAAATAATTCCTATAAGTCTACTCTCAAGAGTTGATAAAGGTACAAACGAATAAAATGTTTATATATCACACTTTCAAATATCTATTATTCTCCATTTTACTCCATCTCCTAAACGGTTAAAAATAGGACATCGCGGTTTTCACCAGTGGATTTAGCACCTCATTTTACATAAAATAAGTACTATAAGTCTACTCTCAAGAGTTGATAAAGGTACAAACGAATAAAATGTTTATATATCACATTTTCAAATATCTATTATTCTCCATTTTACTCGATCTCCTAAACGGTGAAAGATAGGACATCGCGGTTTTCACCAGTGGATTAAGCACCTCATTTTACATAAAATAAGTCCTATAAGTCTACTCTCAAGAGTTGATAAAGGTACAAACGAATAAAATGTTTATATATCACATTTTCAAATATCTATTATTCTCCATTTTACTCCATCTCCTAAACGGTTAAAAATAGGACATCGCGGTTTTTACCAGTGGATTTTGCACCTCATTTTACATAAAATAAGTCTTATAAGTCTACTCTCAAGAGTTGATAAAGGTACAAACGAATAAAATGTTTATATATCACATTTTCAAATATCTATTTTTCTCCATTTTACTCGATCTCCTTAACGGTTCAAGATAGGACATCGCGGTTTTCACTAGTGGATTTAGCACCTCATTTTACATAAAATATGTCCTATAAGTCTACTCTCAATGGTCGATAAAGGAACAAACGAATAAAATGTTTATATATCATACTATCAAATATCTATTATTCTCCATAATACTTGATCTCCTAAACGGTTAAAGATTGGACATCGCAGATTTCACTAGTGGATTTAGCACCTCATTTTACATAAAATAATTCCTATAAGTCTACTCTCAAAAGTTGATAAAGGTACAAACGAATAAAATGTTTATACATCACATTTTCAAATATCTATTATTCTCCATTTTACTCCATCTCCTAAACGGTTAAAGATAGGACATCGCGGATTTCACCAGTGGATTTAGCACCTCATTTTACATAAAATAATTCCTATAAGTCTACTCTCAAGAGTTGATAAAGGTACAAACGAATAAAATGTTTAAGTAGAAGGAAATGGTCATTACTGCTGTAAATCCAACCCCTAGCGCCAATCCCTACCCCTATAAAAAAACAGCCCCTATAAAAAAGTTTCCCCTGTTGAAGATCTACCCCTGTGTAAAAAAAAATTCGCCAAAAAGGCTGTTATTTTTGAAAATAAAGTTTAAGCAATCTGTAATAGATGGCGTTATTAGTTAAATACTGAAAATAATATTTGCAAAGGTTAAATGAATATCAATTAATATGACACGTGTAGGTATAGGAAATGCACTTGCAATTATAAAAAAATACCGTTATTCAGATGTTAAATGAATATCAAATTAAATGATGCTCACTACACGTGTGCATTCGTCATCTTATTTACGTATGTATAGACAATTGTGAGAATTTACATGTATTAGATGACGACACATTACATAACTGTGGCACGGAATATTAAGTGTCGGCATCCGATCCTCACCTTGAAAGCGAAAGTTGTTCTCTAATTATTGTTTTCGTCTAAAGAAACACTTTTCTATTGCTTCAATGAACTTTAATCAAAACAAAATTTTACTTTTGATGTTAATGAATCACATTATGTTTGTAATTAAATGTATAATAAAAATACACATATACTATAAATAAATATTATCTAATAAATAACATACATAAGATTTGTTTTAGCAAAATTTAAAGTGTCTTTGTAATCTTCAATATGTAGCGAAACTTGTTCCAAATTCGAATTCGGTTCATCTCTTCCCTCTTTCATTTTTCCATCGATTGTGTTTATCAAAAACATAAATATTCCTTTGTGATAATCATTCTCACATACATTGAAAATGAATGAATTATCGTATGCCATTAATTTTTTTAATAGTGGAATATTTGTATAGAAAATTGCATCACAATACAATTTTTCTAAGAAGTGCTTCATAGTGTAATAATTGGCGAATATGTTGTTAATATTCAAATTTTCATATATTCTTTTAAAATTTGTCTCATCCAATGAATCGGAACAAATGATTAAGCAGTAATATAATAAATGTTGTGGGTTCATTTGTTCAAGACGTGAAACACTCTCCTCATCCATTTGAAATTCATTTGGATTTGAGACAAATTTCACCAAATCTTTGAATTCAATATTTTCTTTATTTTCAAAATAATACGTTAAATTGGCCACTAGCTTATCACACAATAATTTGTTATTAAAACATGTTTTTATAGTTTCACTATTTAAAGAGGTGAATATACCAACACGAAAGATTCGCCATGGAACAAAAATTTCGTTTAACAAATCTGAAACTGGCGTATCAGGATCGTTTAGATTCGAATAAATGTAATTCTCAGACGTCACTATGTAATTGCGAATTTGATCAAAATCGAACTGACTAAATTCACTTAACCAAGCATCAACGCTTTCTGCCATTTTTCACCCGTTCTTTTTACAATTAAAAAGACTAATCTATTGATTTTTAAAGACTGGTCTTCTTTCATCTCTAGCCCTCTTATATACCTGTGTCCTGCAAGAACAAGGGGGGTTGTGGTACCTCGGGGTGTAACAGAAAGTATACACAAATCGATTAACAATAAATATATATTTAAAATAAACAAATTACAATTTGGGTAACTAATGACAAACACAGACTAATCGTTCTGACCGGGTGGTCTGCTCGATATCGTCGACATTCTGTCTCGGCACCTTTCAAGTGGGAAGCAGCCATCCATTGACCTAGCGAATTAAATTGGGGTGCAACAAAATTGGCAACACTTTATTATGAACAATAAAACCAAAGAGTGTGAGAGAGAGACAATATTCTGTTAGAGAGAAGACTATCGTTTTAGAACAAATAAGGCCGACCTTTGCTACAGCTGATTATATGTGAATATTTCAAAACCGAATGTAACAACCAATCACAGCATATTTTTCAAAGCAAATTAGCGAACTAATACGAGTCTTCCCAATGATTGTCGATTGACCCTTTTAATTCGGGTGCAACTTGGTCTCAGTCGAATTATCTATTTCCTTCCAAGTGTAGAAAAAAAACAAAAACAAAACAAAAAAGTTATAATATAATAATTTATTAATTACATATAATTTTTTTTACATTTATTTACATACAATTTTATATTTATACATTTATACATATTTATATACAATTTAAATATATTTAATACCTATCTACTATACAAATAATATTCCTATATCCATAATTTTTGATTCAGTCTGCTGCCCCTTCGATCTGAAACAGAAATAAAAAATTAAGATTAGAAAATGTTTAAATTATCAATATAAATGTACTTACATCAGCTGTTTCCCGTCACGCCTCCTCTAAATTGCGACGATCTGCTGCTGCCCCTTCGATCTGAAATAGAAATAAAAAAATTAACATAAGAAGATGTTTTAATTATCAATATAAATGTACTTACATCATCATCTGCCCCTTCCCACTCCTGTCTCTCTCGTTCCCGTTCCTCCTCCAACCGCCGCTCTTCTTCTTCCCGTCGCTGCTGTTCCTCGACTTCTCTGGCGGCCGGACACACCAGGGAGTGCATGCCGAATCCCGAATCCCAATAAAAGATTCGTAATCTTTTGCCGCAGGGGCAGTCTTTTTCTCTGCTATTTAAACGTTCTTTTATGCGGTCTTGCACGCACCCCTCCTCAAAGAGACTTAATTTCCACCGGAAGCTGACTTCAATTTTGGTGAAGGTCCTGTTCGCAGGCTCTTCCCTCACCACGACAGAAGAGGTCAGTTGGAAACCGCTATTCCAACCGCACACGAAGAAAGATTCGCCACAACGAAAACATTCACGCCGATAATTGTTTATCGCGTCTTTAATTTTTTCGCGGGCATTTAATTCTTCGTGCTCATTTAACTCTTCCGTGAAATCAACTTCGAACACGGACACATCCGGACCGGCATACACGACTTTAACGGTTGAAGGGAAAACCGACATGTTTTTTTTTATAGTAGGATTAGCAAATTGTACTATTTTTAAAACGCCAACTCTCGCTATATATAAGATTGATTTCTGAATATTTAATTTCCATCTCTACACAAATATTTCCAGACGTGTAAGTAATAGCAATTTAATAATTGAAAACAATTACCTTTGTTGTTTTATGAGAGTGTGCATGTTTAATTGATCACAAAGTGCATCCAATAAATTTTCTATTATATTAATAATGCATGTACACGTGTAGGGAAATACAATTTTCAAATTGAAAAACAAATCCTTTTGTTGTTTCAAGAATATGTAATATTTAATTAATTCTGAATCTCGCGGAAAGTTACACAGATTATCAATAATATTTGTACACGTGTAGGTATAGGTAATTGCAATATGTACACAAATATTTCCATACGTGTAAGTAATAGCAATTTAATAATTGAAAACAATTGCTTTTGTTGTTTTATGAGAGTGTGCATATTTAATTGATCACAAAGTGCATCAAATAAATCTTCTATTATATCAATAATTCATGTACACGAGTAGGGAAATACAATTTTCAAATTGAAAAACAAATCCTTTTGTTGTATCAAGAATATGTAATATTTAATTAATTCTAAATCTCACGGAAAGTTACACAGATTATCAATAATATTTGTACACGTGTTGGTATAGGTAATTGCAATATGTTAATTTGAAAAAAATGCAAATGTTTTTCAAGAAGATAATTTATTTGTAAATAATAAAGCAGATTGTTTTTATTTATGAATTAATTTCACTACACATAAACTGGGTACTTTACAAAAAAAATTACACGAACCGTATTCTTCACAGTATTTGTTGCGTCTTTTATATTAATTATATCATTTTTTTTCAATTTTTTTCCAATAATAGAAGGTACATGTACTCCATTAACATAAATATGAAATTTATTAATATCTTCACTAATTTTCACCAATAATAATTCACACTCAGCAATATGTATTATATATTTGTAACCGCCCGTGCTTAATCTAAGAAAATTTGTTACAGGCTCCTTATTTGGACCAATATTTAAGTTTATAATAAAATGCCCCTCAAGAGAGCGTAATTTTTTTTCAAAATCTTGTTTTAAACTATTTATTTCATTTGATATTAAAGAAGTTTTCGTGGAGTTTTTAGTGAATTCCGAAGCTAATTTATTATTAAAATCAGATTCTAATTTTTGAATTTGGCTCAAAAGATTGCCGGCAGGACTTAATGATTGCAATTTCTGTTCGAATTCATATCTTAGTAAATCAAGTTTTTTCGTTATTAGGCTGTCAATTTGTTGAGCTATATTAGAAGTTGTTGACACATTTTGTTTATTGAGTGATTTTCTATGATCATTAAGATATTTCCTTACTATATGCCGTCCGAACTTGTCGAGCGTCATGTTAAAAATGAATTGAGATAAATAAAAATCTATATTTAAGTAAATAATCTGATTTTATTTGTTTATATTTGAGAACCAATTTTTACATAGTTTAACATTTTGCATTGAACAATTTAAATTATTAAATAAATGTTTTCCACAGTGGAATAAATTTATATTACCATTTTTAAGACTATTTAAAGATGGACAGTTAATATCTTCTAAATTAATTATAATATTTTTTACGTAATCACTCAATATGGTCTTTTTGACTAATCCTTTCACATAAATAATTTTATCACTTGGGATGTGCGTCGCCAGAAATGATCCAATATCTTCAAAATTAATTTCGGGATTTTTGGTGTTCCACTCTATTCCATGTAATGTTTTTGTCAAAAAAAAATTATGGGCTCGTTCTTTGTCGGACAAATCATAGTTTTTTATTGGCATTTTGACAAATTGATGAATAAGTTCGTCATTGTCTGTTATAATTGAGATTTCTTTTATATAAAACGGATGTGTCTTTTTATATTCAAAACCTTGAATATCTACAAAATACATCTTGATCACAAAAAAAATATTCAAAACTGAGGTACTAAAGAAAGGCCACCCAATTATATATATATATATATATATATATATATATATATATATATATATATGTCATAATTTAAAACAACGTAAACTGTTTACGCTTAGTATTTGTAAATTGCACCGTAAATTAAATGATCTCACAAAGAAATTAAATATTCATGAAAATATAAATATGTATAATAAATATTAGCATTCAATCGACTAATTTTTAATGCACGTGTCTTCAATAATGACATAATAGAAACAAGTTACAAAGTATGTATTGTTTTGAATAAAAAACATAATTTTAGGGGAATATATATATAGGTAACAACTGCACACGTATTCTGCAGTTTGAAATTGCTGTTTCTAAGCCAATAAATCCGAAATATGAGCGCCCAATTATTTGTTGATGGTGTTTGTTGCTGTTTTAAAACTACTGTTTTAAAACAACTAGCAAGAGAATATCCGGTAAATTTTGGTAAGTTAAACAGATTTTTATTTGATTGATTTTATTATCATCTAAACATATTCTTTAGTGGACTATGATGAAGACACAAAAAGGCACGACTTCCTTCATCCATTAAATCCAATAACTACACTGGCATATCTAATGTATTCGCAAAAAAATAGAACTCAAGCTGGTATATTCGATCGATCCTCCTTTGCTGTCATTATATACTATATGATTCATAATTTATTTGCCGGTTTTAACCAACACGAATTACAAATTGACACAATTTTTTCTCAAATGGCGGAATTGGGTCTGTCAGACGATAAAAAATCAAAAATTTTAATAATTCTACCTATGAAAGAAAATTACGAGCTTATTTTGAACATGATGATCAAACGTAATAATGGTCTTGACATATTAACCATTGAATATATTGAAAAACAACACATTATGTTTGAGTGTTTTGCAAAATATTTTAAACTTCCTACTGTGACTGTCGATCATAGGAATATCGAGTCATCCATTAATCAAATTTACAATACCGCAAAATTCTTATACCTTCCTCAAATATTTTCGAATGTCAAATTATTTAAAAATTATGTGTGCGATAGCGGATATGACTTAAAAGTAAAAGAAGAATATATATGTAAAAAAAATGAAAAAATTTTGATTTTTTATAAAGAAAGAGTTGTAATTCCTTTAAATTACTGCGGAATAATAATTGCCAGATCTTCAACTAATTTGTTAGGTGTTTTGAGAAGCGGATTGGTAGACCCAACATACAATGGAGAACTCAGCAGTGTGTTCATTGCAGATTCAGATTGTACATTGACAGAAGGACAAAGATTCGCTCAAATTGTCATTTTACCAACCGCTCAATTGAAGACATCTATAACACCTACAGAAGTGCTACCAAATATTTTGAGAAAAGCTTTAAATTATGGCTCAAGTGAAAAATAATAAAATAATGGGAATATGTTATATCAACTATTATGAACTTATTAAATTCATATTATATTATACCTACATATTGAAAACAAATATAAAATAAAATATGATATAAACAACTGTCTTTGTTTAATTCGAAAACCCCCCTATTGCTGACAAATAGGCTCGTACGTATATATATATCCAATATACACCTATATAATGTGATGTTAAGATCTAAATCTTTACAGAAATAAAAATGAATACGATAAGCGAGTTAAGTTCACAAACTATAAAGTTGATATTTCAAATTATTCCTCTTATAAGAATTAAAGAAGAATGTGAGAAATACATAAAAAAAGTTCAATGTGTGATAAATTTAATAAACCGATTTTTAAAAGTGAATTCAAGTGAATACATCAAAAGCACCGAAAATGCAAGTAAAATTGAAACAAACCTAGGGATATTAAAGGAACAACTTGAGACATTGAAGAATATTTTCATTGAAAAAAAGGGTGGAGGCGATGTATCAAAAAGTAATGGAAGACTAATATGGAAAGACCTTAAATCTATTTTTAAAAGTAGAATGTTAACCGGAATGGTAATAAATATATCATATAAAGACCCAAAATTATTTCTAAATAAGGCGTATCGCAGTGTTCAAATTAAAATTAAGAAAATATTAAAAAAAACTCCGGTGAAAGTGAACTTTGTCTTTTTGGGCAAATTTGTACTGCCTAGTACCGGAAAACAAGAGGTAAAATCATTTATGGTAGAAAATCATCTAATTGATAAAAATTCGGATTTCAAAACTATATATCAAACTATTGCAACAAAAATTTTAAATAATCTCGACGATTTTCAACAAAAAGAGAGCGGATGGGCGATAGAAAGTATAATTGGTTTAAAGGTAAATATTAATAAATATGAACCCATTTGTTTAGGACAATCTACTTATATTGAATTAAGTAACTTTTTAAAAAGAAAAAAAGCCATCATAAATGTTCATAATAACGACTCTCTATGTTTTTTATATAGTATTTTAGCAGCAAAATTTCCCAACACGAATAATGCCAATAGAGTTTCCTCCTATAAACATAAATTAAAATATTTAAACTATAAAGATTTTACCTTCCCCTTTACATTTGATCAAATACCAAAATTTGAAAAAAAAAATAACCTTCGAATAAATGTATACATGTATAAAAAAAAGAAGGTATACCCGATTATTATATCAAGAAATAATTCGGTCTTAAACAAAACAATACACCTCTTAGCCTTAACAAAAAAAGTCGATTATGATTACAATTTTCCCAATAAATCAAAGAAAGTATATCATTTTTGTTTAATAAAAGACCTTTCTCGTTTAATATCTAATCAAAGATTCAGTAGTAAACGATCTAAAATACATGTTTGCGACATTTGTTTAAATTGTTTTTTAAATAATTCTAAATATCAACAACACATAGAAATATGTTCTCAATATAATGATTGTAAAACCACTTTACCCGATGAAAATAATTCTACACTCAAATTTAAAAATTTCCAATTTCAACAATTACAACCTTTTGTAGTTTATGCAGACTTTGAGAGTATATTGGAGAAAAATATTGTAGAGGAAGACATTTTACAAAATCACCGCCCCTATAGTGTGGCCTTTTATTTTAAATGTTCATATGACGAGAACCTATCCAGATTTAAATTATATAGAGGATTTGATTGTCCCCGCTGGTTTGTTAAAGAAATGGCGGCATTGTCCTATGAAATCGATAAAATAGTTAAAACGCCCAAAGCTTTATTTTTAACAACACATCAAGAATACGAATTTAAGCATTGTAATATATGTCACATTTGTAAGGAAGCTATTAAAGAAAATGAGGTTAAAGTAAAAGATCATAACCATTTCAATGGAGAATACAATGGTCCCTCACATCAATTGTGTAACCTAAAATATAAAAAACAAAAATATTTACCAATCATTATTCACAATAGTTCCAATTATGATACACACTTTTTTATTCAAGAATTAGCGGAATATGATAAAGGCGGCGTCACACTAATTCCAAGTTCAACTGAGAAATACATATCATTTCAAAAATATGTAATGAATAGTAGCATTTCCCTAAGATTTTTAGATTCCTTCAAATTTTTGCCTGAAAGCTTGGACAACCTATCAAAAAATTTGGAAAATGAGAGAAAAATTATTACAAAGTCTTTTGTACAGAACGAGGATGAATTTAAATTAGTTTGTAAAAAGGGAGTATTTTGTTATGACTACATAGACAATATTGACAAACTTGATGACACCGTATTGCCCAGAATTGAATTATTCTATTCTCAATTATATGATAAGAATATTAGCGACGATGAATATAATCACGCATTAAATGTGTGGAATAAAATGAAAATAAAAAATTTGGGGGAATATATGGATTTATATCTAAAAACCGATACCTTATTGTTAGCCGATGTGTTTGAAAATTATAGAAAAACAAGCTTAAAAACATATGGATTAGACCCCGTACACTATTTGACAAACGCCTCATTTTCCTTTGACGCAATGCTCAAATATACGAAAATTCAATTAGAACTCATTGTTGATACCGATATGTATAACATGATTGAGAAAAGTTTACGAGGGGGATTAGTTCAAAGTAATTGTAAATATTCAGAGGCAAACAACAAATATATGCAAAATTATAATCCCGAAATTGAATCTACATATTTATTTTACGGTGATTTTGTTAATTTATACGGATATGTAATGACAAAACCGCTACCATACGAAGGATTTCAATGGGTGGACCCAACGTTAATAAATCTAAAAGAGTTACCAGATGAGGATTCACCATTTGGATATATTTTCGAAGTGGACATAGAGACGCCACAACAAATGTTTGATAAACACAAAGATTTACCTTTTTGTCCCGAACACGCAATTCCCCCAAACGGAAAAGAGAAAAAGTTAATAACAAGTCTTTATCCGAAGAAAAAGTATGTAATTCATCATGCATATTTAAGACAATGTTTAGAAAACAATCTAAGAGTTACTAATATTCATAGAGTTATAAAATTCAATCAATCAAGATGGATGAAAGAATTTATTGAATTAAATAGCGAGTTAAGACGGAATGCGAATAGCACTTTTGAAAAGAATTATTATAAAAACTGTACCAACTGTTTATACGGCAAATCAATACAGTCTGTTAGAAAGTATAGGGACATAAAATTGGCAACGTCTTGGGAGGGACATTTCGGGTGTCATAGGTATATTGCAATGCCGCATTTTAAACGCTCTACAATATTTTCTGAAAATTTTGTTGCAATAGAATTGAACAAACTTGAAGTTAAATTAGATAAGCCTATTTATGTTGGTTTTGCAATATTAGATATTGCAAAGGAAACACTATATAATTTTCATTATAACTTCGTTCGAGAAAATTACGGGGATTTGGCAAAATTATTATACACCGATACTGATAGCCTTATTTATGAGATAAAACATATTGATATTTATGAAGAAATGAAGAAAAATATTCATTTATTTGATACATCATCGTATGACAAAAATAACCTGTTCAATATTCCAATAACAAAAAAAATTCCTGGAAAACTGAAGGACGAATTAAATGGGAAGATTATGACTCATTTCGTATCCCTAAGAAGCAAAATGTATAGTTATAAAATTGATGGAGAATATGGAGAACATAAAAAAATCAAGGGTATTAAAGCCCAAAGTGTAAAGACAATTACTTTCGATGATTATTTAAAGGCTCTATTTAATGATCAAAGTATTAATGTTAATGAAAAACATATTAGATCGAAAAAACATAAAATTTATACAATAACAAGATCTAAAATTGCACTATGTGCACAAGACGATAAACGATATTTATTGGACAATAAAATTGACACTTTACCTTGGGGGTACCACGTGGATAACTCGGTGAGTAATAACTATTAGAATAATTAGTGGGGTATATATATTCTAGCATTTTCTTCTTTGAATTACAGTAGGTTTTGGTGTTTCTTACATTAACAACAACAACATATAATACACATATACCATTTGGTCTTAATCATCATGGCAAGCAACAACAATCTTGTCGATTTGTTAAACGGTGTTGAAAAATCATGGATAAAACTAAGTGATCTGGAAATTGGGAAGAAATACACAATTACCGGTAAGACATCTATAATGTTTTCGTAACTACACATACATTTAGAGCTAAAAAAAATTTGAATTTTAGCATTTCGATCGCAAAAAATGAAATTTGGTAACACCTTGGTGGTTACATTAGATGACAACACCGACGTTTTGTTTCCCAAGAGATATGCCCAAAAACTTGGAAATCAAACAAACACATTGAATAAAAACATTCTGGAGCAGCATATTTCATTTATTGTTGAAAATCCCGATGAGGAAGACGGGTATTTGAAATTAAAATTTGTTAGTGAATAAGTATACACATATGTATTTTACATAATATACATGAACTAATAAATGTACTTATTTCAAATAAAATATAAAAGATATTGAATAACCATATATAACACAATTGTATTATTTAAAAATTCATTTTAAATCAATTTGTACACTATGCATGTTAAAAAACAACCAATTACACTTTCCATTCAGAAACACAATGTTCTTGAGTTGACCAATAACAGTACTCGTCATTCTAGTTTATTTCCAACAGAACAAGTTAAAATGATTGTGGTGGGGAAGAGCGGTTGCGGAAAGTCAAACCTTGTTATTAATCTATTAGAACATGAAAATGGATTAAAATTTGAAAATGTGTATATTTTTTCAAAAACCCACTTTCAACCACTGTACAGATATTTGGCGAAATTAATAGAATCAATCAAAGGTATGGGATATTATGAATATTCAGAACATGACGAAATAATTAAGCCTCTTGAAGCGAAACAAAACTCTGTTTTTATATTTGACGATATTGTGTGTGAAAATCAAAGCCCCATTAAACAATATTTTTCTATGGGACGCCATAAATTAATTGATTGCATATATTTAACACAGAGTTATGCACACACGTGTAAACACCTATTAAGAGAGAATGCCAACTTTTTAATAATATTTTCTTGTGATCGAAGAAGTCTTGAACATATATACAATGATCATGTAAATACAGACATGTCTTTTAAGCAATTTTTAAATATATGTCATTTTTGTTGGCAAGATAAATATGATTTTTTAGTTATTTCAAAGGAAAACGATTTAAATAATGGACGGTATAGAAGGGGTTTTGACAATTATATACAAATATAATAAAAAAAAACGACGGTTATAAATAGATAAGTTGTTTTGCAGTACTGTTATTATTTAATTTTCCGCTTTAGTGATTGTATCGTTTTATTCATAAATATGGATAAAAAATTAACAAAAAAGCTAATTAAAGCTCGTAAAAGTGTAAAACGAAAATTTGATTTAATTAAATCTCAACGACAGCATGCTGAAACTTTTTTAGAATCAAAATATCAGCCTCTTAAGAAAATTTTAAAGGAGTCATTTGATCCTAAAACAATAAAATTAGAGGATGCTGTCAAGAAAGAAAGCGACACATATGCTGACGAATATAATATCAAGAAAGATCGCTCCTATAAATTTAGACCTAGCGATTTTCGAACGCTTTACATTGACGAGCCAAACGACAGCACAAATAATTTAGATACTACAACTATAAACGATGAGCACGACGACGCGCTATTCGATGCACCGACCAAACCGAGACGAAGGTCATCTATGATGAGGACAACTCAAGCGGAGTCGTTAGATAGGAAAGCCCCCCTCGCCGACATCGCTAACATATCTGTGGTGTCACCATCAACACATTCATCAGAGCCTTCGAAAAATATATTAAAGGAAACATCATTCTTAGACCAAACAATGGAAAAAACATTTGAGCACATCCCCGATGATGAAAGTTATATTTACGATGAACCACAACTGCAGACATCACCCGACACGGTACTTAAATCACCCGAGCTGGAACAAATGACGCAAGGAGGGCTTGATGAATATTTCGAACAATTTGATCACGAATTACCTAGACATTATTTGATGGAAAGAATAAAAGATGTCAAAAACGAATATGATACTCATTACGTTCGACATGACAGAGTTTTAGAAAAACTCACTTTCGGTGATAGTGTTATGACTTTTAAAGGTAAAGATATTATAGTCAAAGATAAAATTTTTGATGGAACGGAAGGTTTATATGAATTGATATTTAAAACAAAACCTAAAAATGCATTGATTACAAACAAAGATAGGGAAGCCTTTGCAGAGTTAATACTCCTGACTAATGCAAATAAAAGAAATTTTCAAGCGAATGAACAAGTTAGTGGAAATCGAGGTGAAAAATATGTAAATACTATTAAGCCAATAATGACTTCGATCGCCACCGCAGAATTCGATAAGAATTTCCCACGCCCATCGATGCCTAGAATCTCTAGTGTGAGTGGAATTGCTCATCGGTTACGTCCTCCACATTTACGTGAGAAAAAAGGTGGGGGAATAAAAAGCAAAAGTATTTCGCTAAATAATATAATAAACGATAAATCTCAAGCAATTATGTCATATAATACTAATAGACCCCAATATGTCTATTTTAATGATGTAAATGAATTAGTTGACAGATTAAAATTATTAATTGCAAGTAAACAAAGTGGGAACAACGGCATAATCGAGAACGAAATAGAATCGATATTTGAGGAATTGCGTGAGGCTAAAGTCATTGCATAATATTATTTATAATAATAATAGCTAAAACAGAATGAACAATAAAAAAAATATAATACAAGATGTTAAAAGAGACGTTGTCTTGGAAATTCACAAACCGGCCCGTAAAAATTTTACAAGGAGACAGGTGATCATGAGGGGCATTCGAGATCTTTATCAAATTGATTTAATTGAAATGAGACCATATTCGAAAATTAATAAAGGACTAAATTATATATTGGTGGTTATTGATACGTTTAGTAAATATGTATGGGCGCGAGGTGTTAAAACAAAATCCGCAAAAGATATTGTTTCAGCATTAGCCTCAATTATTGAACCTGATAATATTCCCAAAAATATACAATCCGATTTTGGAAAAGAATTCTATAATCAACAATTTAAAAATTTAATGAATAAACATTCAATAAATCATTACTCAACTTATAGTACTAAGAAAGCCTCAATAGTGGAGCGGGTTATTCGAACAATAAAAAAATTATTATGGGTTGAGTTTAGCTATCGTGGAAATTACAAATGGCATGATATTTTGGATGGGATAATTCACAAATATAACAATACTATTCATTCAACTATAAAAATGAAACCAATTGATGTAACTAAAAAAACAGAAGGGAAACTGTTATCAACAGTGTATAATAGAATTAAATACGCAACAACAAATAATCGTTTTAAAGTTGGAGATTATGTTAGAATAAGTAAATACCGCGAATTATTTTCTAAGGGTTATAGACCATCATGGTCTAACGAAATTTTTAAAATTTATTCTGTGAAATTAACCGACCCAACAACTTATATTCTTCAAGACGAAGACGGTGAAATTATTAAAGGTGGATTTTATGAACAAGAATTACAACTAACAAAATATCATGATATTTACCTTGTAGAGAAAATATTAAGAAAAAAACAGAATGGTAGAAAACTGTATGTGAAATTTTTGGGAGTTAATAAGAGGGGGTGGATAGATAAAAAGGATTTAGTTTAGTAGTATTAGAGTAGTATTCATTTGCAATGGCTTTTCATGCAGCTGGTTTATTATTTTTAACGGCAACATTAAATTCAACATTTTACACGGCCGTACCACAGAACACAATTGACGCATTAATATGTCTCGATTATAATGGGACAAAAAACGATCTTTATCCATCATCGTGGATTCGAATGGAACAAACTAGTAGAAATAATGATTTATTGTTGTATAATGGTAGACTGCTAAGCAATGGAAGAATCTACGAAACGTCTATAAACATCAATAAAAACATATCAGTTTTGAATTATAAACTAAAATTTTTTCAAATGAACGGCTCCATGATTGAATCAGATGATTGGCATAAAATTATTATAAATGAATGTAAAGTAGATGATAAAAATTCAAATTGCGACACTGTCTGTGCATTAAATTGGAAAATTGGTTTTATACTGTCAACTGTTTTATATTTTTTATCTATTGTGTTTTTAATATGCTATTACTATATATATTTAAAATAATAACGATTATTAAACATTGTAACAATATATGTATATAAATAAAAAAACTTTTA
The DNA here is from genome assembly GCA_963930825.1 of Silvanus unidentatus. Taxonomy (NCBI): domain Eukaryota; kingdom Metazoa; phylum Arthropoda; class Insecta; order Coleoptera; family Silvanidae; genus Silvanus; species Silvanus unidentatus. The sequence continues at coordinate 8,893,585 of OZ005762.1, forward strand.
AATTTATTTAGTTAACTTTATTACATGTTCGGGAGCGGTATACTCGACAAATTGAAAAAATAAAGAGTGGCACATTTTTAATTATAATTATTGCGGCCCCAATACTCAACTTGAGGATAGACTTGCTCGAAATAGCCAACCAATAAATAAATTGGACAATTTTTGCAAGGAGCACGATATTTTCTATTGGAAAAATAAAGATTTGACTGATAGACATAGGGCTGATAAAATTTTGGCTAAACAAGCATTGGATCGGTTTAAAGCAAAAGATTCGAATTTAAAAGAAAAATTCGCTTCATTATTAGTGGCTGGTGCAATGAAAGGTAAAACTATGTTGGGTTTTGGTCACCATCAAAAATCTCGAATGAATAAAACAATAGGTAGAGGCATCAGAAGAAAAGGTGTAAAGAAAAGATTAAGGTCAGGGATTAAAAAAATTATTGGTAAGGGTATTACTTTCAATCAGGCTGTCAAAAGAGCGAAAATAGCTTTGAAAAATCAAAAACCGAATAGCCTTGAAGATGCTGTAGCGATTGCTTTAAATGCAAATAAAAATAGAAAAGGTAAAAAGAAACCGTCTAGAATTATACCCATTCCGAAAACGGGGGGATTTATAGGGGCAATATTGCCTATATTAAGCGCAGCTTCTTTACTAGGATCTTTGGGCGGTGGTGTTGCAAACATTGTTTCATCAATAAAAAGAGCAAATGCAGCTAAAGAAAGTTTAGAGGAGAAAAAGAAACTTAACAAGAAGCTAGATTCAATTGCGATTGGAAGGGGATTATATTTAAAACCATATAAAAAGGGATATGGTGTTGTATTTAAAAAAAAATTCCATTGATATTGCCAAGACATGCATTAACAAATATTGAAATACAAAATTATGTTAAAAAATTAAAAATCCCCTACTTTAGAGGCATATTTATGTTAAATAGTTTACCACCCGTTGTTAGAAAAACTGTGGAGTGTGGTATAGTCAATTTAGATAAGAGTAGTGGGGATGGAACTCATTGGGTTTCCTATATAAAAAATGGTAACTCTGTATTATATTTCGATTCCTTCGGTAATCTTCCACCACCATATATATTAGTAGATTATTTAAATAGTTCAGGACCAGTAACGATTAAATATAATTATAATAATTTTCAAAATTTAAATAAATATAATTGTGGACATTTATGCATAAGATTTTTATATAATAATATATAGTAAAATGACTACTTTTACACTCAGCGGAAATACGACAATTTTAACATCCTATTTCGACCCACCCATTGATCTGAATGGCGACGATTATGAAATCGGCTTAGTAAACTTTGAAACGTACAATTGTGTCCCGAATATAGATGACACTTGTAATTCGATAAAAATTGGTAACAATAATATAATTATACCCGAGGGGGCCTACGAATTTGATGAACTAAAAAAATTCATTGATAAAAAAATTGAAGATTTAAATAAAAATCTTACTAGAAAAATTCAATTCGATTTAGTGGCAAATACAACAACTTTAAAGTCGGAAATTTTTTGTAACTATATTGTAGATTTAAGCGAAAAAAGCTCAATCGGGAAAATGTTGGGATTTGGAAAAATTGTTATTCCTTCAAATGTTAAAACAATATCACAGAAAATCATTGACATATTTAGAATTAATGTGATGAGTGTCGAATGTAATATTGCACATGGGAATTATCATAATGGGAAGGAGAGCCACTCTATTTACAATTTTACTTTTAGTAATCCATTCGGCTTTCGAGAAACCATTGTTCAGGACAACGTTATATATTTTCCTCTAAACACTAAAAAAATACATTTTATCGAATTAAAAATAGTCGACCAAAATGGGGATTTAATAAATTTACGAGGAGAAAGGGTCTCTGCAAGATTACATTTGCGTAGAAAAAATCAGCGATATTCATATTAAAATTGTGCACTATATATAGACAATAAACGATTTTATTTGCTCAGTACAAATTTGTATATTGTCTCATAATAAACAGAATTTATAGTTGATTCTTATAACAATGGTTATTAAATACAATAAATCATATATAAATAGGAATAATTTATTAAATTCGTGTAGTACTGCAAAATCTTTTAAAGGCAAAGGTTTAACAAAATCAAATAAAAAATTTTTACAATCCTTAGGATTAACTATTTTAAAAAATAATGGACGATAGCTTAAATGTATTGGAAACACCCCTCTTTGATAATTCCATAAGTAGATTAGAAAAACATTCATATTACCCTTATGCTACGAATACTTTTAACGTCAACGATGAAATTAGAATAACTGTACCCCAGTCGGAAATTTTAACTTTGCCCAGCGATTCATATATATATTTAGAGGGAACAGTTCTTCAAAATAGGGATCAAAAAATACATAAAACATTATTTATTTGAACCGGATATAAAATTTGAATATTTAAATAATCAAATTAAAACACAGATACGTGATTGCACTAGAGAAATATGCGGCCTTAATTGGAATTGTAATGATAAACACAGAAAAGACTACTTTGACTACAAGTATTTTGTGGGAATTCTAAAAAGCGAATTAGAAAGTATGGATAAAATATTTGTCACCACCAGAGAAAAGGGACTATATCTACGACAATTTGTATTTTTATGCCCAACAGTTCTCAATATCGAAGGATATGATTTTAGTAACGAGGAAATAGGAAATTGTGGATATCACTTTATAAATAATTGTAAAAACTGTACAACCAGCATTGTATTAAAAATGCAAATTTATTATAATAACTTGTTTACGTGTTAAATTAAACCATTTTTATTGATATTTATTTGAATTAAATAAAATAAATTATTTTAGCTATTGTTTTTTTGTGGGCCCCTTTTTTGCGAAAACAATAATTAGAGAACAACTTTCGCTTTCAAGGTGAGGATCGGATGCCGACACTTAATATTCCGTGCCACAGTTATGTAATGTGTCGTCATCTAATACATGTAAATTCTCACAATTGTCTATACATACGTAAATAAGATGACGAATGCACACGTGTAGTGAGCATCATTTAATTTGATATTCATTTAACATCTGAATAACGGTATTTTTTTATAATTGCAAGTGCATTTCCTATACCTACACGTGTCATATTAATTGATATTCATTTAACCTTTGCAAATATTATTTTCAGTATTTAACTAATAACGCCATCTATTACAGATTGCTTAAACTTTATTTTCAAAAATAACAGCCTTTTTGGCGAATTTTTTTTTACACAGGGGTAGATCTTCAACAGGGGAAACTTTTTTATAGGGGCTGTTTTTTTATAGGGGTAGGGATTGGCGCTAGGGGTTGGATTTACAGCAGTAATGACCATTTCCTTCTACTTGTTTATATATCACATTTTCAAATATCTATTATTCTCCATTTTACTCCATCTCCTAAACGGTTAAAAATAGGACATCGCGGTTTTCACCAGTGGATTTAGCACCTCATTTTACATAAAATAAGTACTATAAGTCTACTCTCAAGAGTTGATAAAGGTACAAACGAATAAAATGTTTATATATCACATTATCAAATATCTATTATTCTCAATTTTACTTGATCTCCTAAACGGTTAAAGATAGGACATCGCGGTTTTTACCAGTGGATTTAGCACCTCATTTTACATAAAATAAGTCCTATAAGTCTACCCTCAAGAGTTGATCAAGGTACAAACGAATAAAATGTTTATATATCACATTTTCAAATATCTATTATTCTCCATTTTACTCTATCTCCTAAACGGTTAAAAATAGGACATCGCGGTTTTCACCAGTGGATTTAGCACCTCATTTTACATAAAATAGGTACTATAAGTCGACTCTCAAGAGTTGATAAAGGTACAAACGAATAAAATGTTTATATATCACATTTTCAAATATCTATTATTCTCCATTTTACTCGATCTCCTAAACGGTGAAAGATAGGACATCGCGGTTTTCACCAGTGGATTTAGCACCTCATTTTACATAAAATAAGTCCTATAAGTCTACTCTCAAGAGTTGATAAAGGTACAAACGAATAAAATGTTTATATATCACATTTTCAAATATCTATTATTCTCCATTTTACTCGATCCCCTAAACGTTTAAAGATAGGACATCGAGGTTTTCACCAGTGGATTTAGCACTTCATTTTACATAAAATAGGTCCTATAAGTCTACCCTCAAGAGTTGATCAAGGTACAAACGAATAAAATGTTTATATATCACATTTTCAAATATCTATTATTCTCCATTTTACTCCATCTCCTAAACGGTTAAAGATAGGACATCGCGGATTTCACCAGTGGATTTAGCACCTCATTTTACATAAAATAATTCCTATAAGTCTACCCTCAAGAGTTGATCAAGGTACAAACGAATAAAATGTTTATATATCACATTTTCAAATATCTATTATTCTCCATTTTACTCTATCTCCTAAACGGTTAAAAATAGGACATCGCGATTTTCACCAGTGGATTTAGCACTTCATTTTACATAAAATAGGTCCTATAAGTCTACCCTGAAGAGTTGATCAAGGTACAAACGAATAAAATGTTTATATATCACATTATCAAATATCTATTATTCTCAATTTTACTTGATCTCCTAAACGGTTAAAGATAGGACATCGCGGTTTTTACCAGTGGATTTAGCACCTCATTTTACATAAAATAAGTCCTATAAGTCTACCCTCAAGAGTTGATCAAGGTACAAACGAATAAAATGTTTATATATCACATTTTCAAATATCTATTATTCTCCATTTTACTCTATCTCCTAAACGGTTAAAAATAGGACATCGCGATTTTCACCAGTGGATTTAGCACCTCATTTTACATAAAATAGGTACTATAAGTCGACTCTCAAGAGTTGATAAAGGTACAAACGAATAAAATGTTTATATATCACATTTTCAAATATCTATTATTCTCCATTTTACTCGATCTCCTAAACGGTGAAAGATAGGACATCGCGGTTTTCACCAGTGGATTTAGCACCTCATTTTACATAAAATAAGTCCTATAAGTCTACTCTCAAGAGTTGATAAAGGTACAAACGAATAAAATGTTTATATATCACATTTTCAAATATCTATTATTCTCCATTTTACTCGATCTCCTAAACGTTTAAAGATAGGACATCGAGGTTTTCACCAGTGGATTTAGCACTTCATTTTACATAAAATAGGTCCTATAAGTCTACTCTCAAGAGTTGATAAAGGTAAAATCGAATAAAATGTTTATATATCACATTTTCAAATATCTATTTTTCTCCATTTTACTCGATCTCCTAAACGGTTCAAGATAGGACATCGCGGTTTTCACCAGTGGATTTAGCACCTCATTTTACATAAAATATGTCCTATAAGTCTACTCTCAATGGTTGATAAAGGAACAAACGAATAAAATGTTTATATATCATACTATCAAATATCTATTATTCTCCATTATACTTGATCTCCTAAACGGTTAAAGATTCGACATCGCGGATTTCACCAGTGGATTTAGCCCCTCATTTTACATAAAATAATTCCTATAAGTCTACTCTCAAAAGTTGATAAAGGTACAAACGAATAAAATGTTTATATACCACATTTTCAAATATATATTATTCTCCATTTTACTCCATCTCCTAAACGGTTAAAGATAGGACATCGCGGATTTCACCAGTGGATTTAGCACCTCATTTTACATAAAATAATTCCTATAAGTCTACTCTCAAGAGTTGATAAAGGTACAAACGAATAAAATGTTTATATATCACATTTTCAAATATCTATTATTCTCCATTTTACTCCATCTCCTAAACGGTTAAAAATAGGACATCGCGGTTTTCACCAGTGGATTTAGCACCTCATTCTACATAAAATAAGTACTATAAGTCTACTCTCAAGAGTTGATAAAGGTACAAACGAATAAAATGTTTATATATCAAATTTTCAAATATCTATTATTCTCCATTTTACTCGATCTCCTAAACGGTGAAAGATAGGACATCGCGGTTTTCACCAGTGGATTTAGCACCTCATTTTACATAAAATAAGTCCTATAAGTCTACTCTCAAGAGTTGATAAAGGTACAAACGAATAAAATGTTTATATATCACATTTTCAAATATCTATTATTCTCCATTTTACTCCATCTCCTAAACGGTTAAAAATAGGACATCGCGGTTTTCACCAGTGGATTTAGCACCTCATTTTACATAAAATAAGTCTTATAAGTCTACCCTCAAGAGTTGATAAAGGTACAAACGAATAAAATGTTTATATATCACATTTTCAAATATCTATTTTTCTCCATTTTACTCGATCTCCTTAACGGTTCAAGATAGGACATCGCGGTTTTCACTAGTGGATTTAGCACCTCATTTTACATAAAATATGTCCTATAAGTCTACTCTCAATGGTTGATAAAGGAACAAACGAATAAAATGTTTATATATCATACTATCAAATATCTATTATTCTCCATAATACTTGATCTCCTAAACGGTTAAAGATTGGACATCGCAGATTTCACCAGTGGATTTAGCACCTCATTTTACATAAAATAATTCCTATAAGTCTACTCTCAAAAGTTGATAAAGGTACAAACGAATAAAATGTTTATACATCACATTTTCAAATATCTATTATTCTCCATTTTACTCCATCTCCTAAACGGTTAAAGATAGGACATCGCGGATTTCACCAGTGGATTTAGCACCTCATTTTACATAAAATAATTCCTATAAGTCTACCCTCAAGAGTTGATCAAGGTACAAACGAATAAAATGTTTATATATCACATTTTCAAATATCTATTATTCTCCATTTTACTCTATCTCCTAAACGGTTAAAAATAGGACATCGCGATTTTCACCAGTGGATTTAGCACTTCATTTTACATAAAATAGGTCCTATAAGTCTACCCTCAAGAGTTGATCAAGGTACAAACGAATAAAATGTTTATATATCACATTTTCAAATATCTATTATTCTCCATTTTACTCCATCTCCTAAACGGTTAAAGATAGGACATCGCGGATTTCACCAGTGGATTTAGCACCTCATTTTACATAAAATAATTCCTATAAGTCTACCCTCAAGAGTTGATCAAGGTACAAACGAATAAAATGTTTATATATCACATTTTCAAATATCTATTATTCTCCATTTTACTCGATCTCCTAAACGGTGAAAGATAGGACATCGCGGTTTTCACCAGTGGATTTAGCACCTCATTTTACATAAAATAAGTCCTATAAGTCTACTCTCAAGAGTTGATAAAGGTACAAACGAATAAAATGTTTATATATCACATTTTCAAATATCTATTATTCTCCATTTTACTCGATCCCCTAAACGTTTAAAGATAGGACATCGAGGTTTTCACCAGTGGATTTAGCACTTCATTTTACATAAAATAGGTCCTATAAGTCTACCCTCAAGAGTTGATCAAGGTACAAACGAATAAAATGTTTATATATCACATTTTCAAATATCTATTATTCTCCATTTTACTCCATCTCCTAAACGGTTAAAGATAGGACATCGCGGATTTCACCAGTGGATTTAGCACCTCATTTTACATAAAATAATTCCTATAAGTCTACCCTCAAGAGTTGATCAAGGTACAAACGAATAAAATGTTTATATATCACATTTTCAAATATCTATTATTCTCCATTTTACTCTATCTCCTAAACGGTTAAAAATAGGACATCGCGATTTTCACCAGTGGATTTAGCACTTCATTTTACATAAAATAGGTCCTATAAGTCTACCCTGAAGAGTTGATCAAGGTACAAACGAATAAAATGTTTATATATCACATTATCAAATATCTATTATTCTCAATTTTACTTGATCTCCTAAACGGTTAAAGATAGGACATCGCGGTTTTTACCAGTGGATTTAGCACCTCATTTTACATAAAATAAGTCCTATAAGTCTACCCTCAAGAGTTGATCAAGGTACAAACGAATAAAATGTTTATATATCACATTTTCAAATATCTATTATTCTCCATTTTACTCTATCTCCTAAACGGTTAAAAATAGGACATCGCGATTTTCACCAGTGGATTTAGCACCTCATTTTACATAAAATAGGTACTATAAGTCGACTCTCAAGAGTTGATAAAGGTACAAACGAATAAAATGTTTATATATCACATTTTCAAATATCTATTATTCTCCATTTTACTCGATCTCCTAAACGGTGAAAGATAGGACATCGCGGTTTTCACCAGTGGATTTAGCACCTCATTTTACATAAAATAAGTCCTATAAGTCTACTCTCAAGAGTTGATAAAGGTACAAACGAATAAAATGTTTATATATCACATTTTCAAATATCTATTATTCTCCATTTTACTCGATCTCCTAAACGTTTAAAGATAGGACATCGAGGTTTTCACCAGTGGATTTAGCACTTCATTTTACATAAAATAGGTCCTATAAGTCTACTCTCAAGAGTTGATAAAGGTAAAATCGAATAAAATGTTTATATATCACATTTTCAAATATCTATTTTTCTCCATTTTACTCGATCTCCTAAACGGTTCAAGATAGGACATCGCGGTTTTCACCAGTGGATTTAGCACCTCATTTTACATAAAATATGTCCTATAAGTCTACTCTCAATGGTTGATAAAGGAACAAACGAATAAAATGTTTATATATCATACTATCAAATATCTATTATTCTCCATTATACTTGATCTCCTAAACGGTTAAAGATTCGACATCGCGGATTTCACCAGTGGATTTAGCCCCTCATTTTACATAAAATAATTCCTATAAGTCTACTCTCAAAAGTTGATAAAGGTACAAACGAATAAAATGTTTATATACCACATTTTCAAATATATATTATTCTCCATTTTACTCCATCTCCTAAACGGTTAAAGATAGGACATCGCGGATTTCACCAGTGGATTTAGCACCTCATTTTACATAAAATAATTCCTATAAGTCTACTCTCAAGAGTTGATAAAGGTACAAACGAATAAAATGTTTATATATCACATTTTCAAATATCTATTATTCTCCATTTTACTCCATCTCCTAAACGGTTAAAAATAGGACATCGCGGTTTTCACCAGTGGATTTAGCACCTCATTCTACATAAAATAAGTACTATAAGTCTACTCTCAAGAGTTGATAAAGGTACAAACGAATAAAATGTTTATATATCAAATTTTCAAATATCTATTATTCTCCATTTTACTCGATCTCCTAAACGGTGAAAGATAGGACATCGCGGTTTTCACCAGTGGATTTAGCACCTCATTTTACATAAAATAAGTCCTATAAGTCTACTCTCAAGAGTTGATAAAGGTACAAACGAATAAAATGTTTATATATCACATTTTCAAATATCTATTATTCTCCATTTTACTCCATCTCCTAAACGGTTAAAAATAGGACATCGCGGTTTTCACCAGTGGATTTAGCACCTCATTTTACATAAAATAAGTCTTATAAGTCTACCCTCAAGAGTTGATAAAGGTACAAACGAATAAAATGTTTATATATCACATTTTCAAATATCTATTTTTCTCCATTTTACTCGATCTCCTTAACGGTTCAAGATAGGACATCGCGGTTTTCACTAGTGGATTTAGCACCTCATTTTACATAAAATATGTCCTATAAGTCTACTCTCAATGGTTGATAAAGGAACAAACGAATAAAATGTTTATATATCATACTATCAAATATCTATTATTCTCCATAATACTTGATCTCCTAAACGGTTAAAGATTGGACATCGCAGATTTCACCAGTGGATTTAGCACCTCATTTTACATAAAATAATTCCTATAAGTCTACTCTCAAAAGTTGATAAAGGTACAAACGAATAAAATGTTTATACATCACATTTTCAAATATCTATTATTCTCCATTTTACTCCATCTCCTAAACGGTTAAAGATAGGACATCGCGGATTTCACCAGTGGATTTAGCACCTCATTTTACATAAAATAATTCCTATAAGTCTACTCTCAAGAGTTGATAAAGGTACAAACGAATAAAATGTTTATATATCACATTTTCAAATATCTATTATTCTCCATTTTACTCCATCTCCTAAACGGTTAAAAATAGGACATCGCGGTTTTCACCAGTGGATTTAGCACCTCATTTTACATAAAATAAGTACTATAAGTCTACTCTCAAGAGTTGATAAAGGTACAAACGAATAAAATGTTTATATATCACATTTTCAAATATCTATTATTCTCCATTTTACTCCATCTCCTAAACGGTTAAAAATAGGACATCGCGGTTTTCACCAGTGGATTTAGCACCTCATTTTACATAAAATAAGTACTATAAGTCTACTCTCAAGAGTTGATAAAGGTACAAACGAATAAAATGTTTATATATCACATTATCAAATATCTATTATTCTCAATTTTACTTGATCTCCTAAACGGTTAAAGATAGGACATCGCGGTTTTTACCAGTGGATTTAGCACCTCATTTTACATAAAATAAGTCCTATAAGTCTACCCTCAAGAGTTGATCAAGGTACAAACGAATAAAATGTTTATATATCACATTTTCAAATATCTATTATTCTCCATTTTACTCTATCTCCTAAACGGTTAAAAATAGGACATCGCGGTTTTCACCAGTGGATTTAGCACCTCATTTTACATAAAATAGGTACTATAAGTCGACTCTCAAGAGTTGATAAAGGTACAAACGAATAAAATGTTTATATATCACATTTTCAAATATCTATTATTCTCCATTTTACTCGATCTCCTAAACGGTGAAAGATAGGACATCGCGGTTTTCACCAGTGGATTTAGCACCTCATTTTACATAAAATAAGTCCTATAAGTCTACTCTCAAGAGTTGATAAAGGTACAAACGAATAAAATGTTTATATATCACATTTTCAAATATCTATTATTCTCCATTTTACTCGATCTCCTAAACGTTTAAAGATAGGACATCGAGGTTTTCACCAGTGGATTTAGCACTTCATTTTACATAAAATAGGTCCTATAAGTCTACTCTCAAGAGTTGATAAAGGTAAAATCGAATAAAATGTTTATATATCACATTTTCAAATATCTATTTTTCTCCATTTTACTCGATCTCCTAAACGGTTCAAGATAGGACATCGCGGTTTTCACCAGTGGATTTAGCACCTCATTTTACATAAAATATGTCCTATAAGTCTACTCTCAATGGTTGATAAAGGAACAAACGAATAAAATGTTTATATATCATACTATCAAATATCTATTATTCTCCATTATACTTGATCTCCTAAACGGTTAAAGATTCGACATCGCGGATTTCACCAGTGGATTTAGCCCCTCATTTTACATAAAATAATTCCTATAAGTCTACTCTCAAAAGTTGATAAAGGTACAAACGAATAAAATGTTTATATATCACATTTTCAAATATATATTATTCTCCATTTTACTCCATCTCCTAAACGGTTAAAAATAGGACATCGCGGTTTTCACCAGTGGATTTAGCACCTCATTTTACATAAAATAAGTACTATAAGTCTACTCTCAAGAGTTGATAAAGGTACAAACGAATAAAATGTTTATATATCACATTTTCAAATATCTATTATTCTCCATTTTACTCGATCTCCTAAACGGTGAAAGATAGGACATCGCGGTTTTCACCAGTGGATTTAGAACCTCATTTTACATAAAATAAGTCCTATAAGTCTACTCTCAAGAGTTGATAAAGGTACAAACGAATAAAATGTTTATATATCACATTTTCAAATATCTATTATTCTCCATTTTACTCCATCTCCTAAACGGTTAAAAATAGGACATCGCGGTTTTCACCAGTGGATTTAGCACCTCATTTTACATAAAATAAGTCTTATAAGTCTACTCTCAAGAGTTGATAAAGGTACAAACGAATAAAATGTTTATATATCACATTTTCAAATATCTATTTTTCTCCATTTTACTCGATCTCCTTAACGGTTCAAGATAGGACATCGCGGTTTTCACTAGTGGATTTAGCACCTCATTTTACATAAAATATGTCCTATAAGTCTACTCTCAATGGTTGATAAAGGAACAAACGAATAAAATGTTTATATATCATACTATCAAATATCTATTATTCTCCATAATACTTGATCTCCTAAACGGTTAAAGATTGGACATCGCAGATTTCACCAGTGGATTTAGCACCTCATTTTACATAAAATAATTCCTATAAGTCTACTCTCAAAAGTTGATAAAGGTACAAACGAATATAATGTTTATACATCACATTTTCAAATATCTATTATTCTCCATTCTACTCCATCTCCTAAACGGTTAAAGATAAGACATCGCGGATTTCACCAGTGGATTTAGCACCTCGTTTTACATAAAATAATTCCTATAAGTCTACTCTCAAGAGTTGATAAAGGTACAAACGAATAAAATGTTTATATATCACATTTTCAAATATCTATTATTCTCCATTTTACTCCATCTCCTAAACGGTTAAAAATAGGACATCTCGGTTTTCACCAGTGGATTTAGCACCTCATTTTACATAAAATAAGTACTATAAGTCTACTCTCAAGAGTTGATAAAGGTACAAACGAATAAAATGTTTATATATCACATTTTCAAATATCTATTATTCTCCATTTTACTCGATCTCCTAAACGGTGAAAGATAGGACATCGCGGTTTTGACCAGTGGATTTAGCACCTTATTTTACATAAAATAAGTCTTATAAGTCTACTCTCAAGAGTTGATAAAGGTACAAACGAATAAAATGTTTATATATCACATTTTCAAATATCTATTTTTCTCCATTTTACTCGATCTCCTTAACGGTTCAAGATAGGACATCGCGGTTTTCACTAGTGGATTTAGCACCTCATTTTACATAAAATATGTCCTATAAGTCTACTCTCAATGGTTGATAAAGGAACAAACGAATAAAATGTTTATATATCATACTATCAAATATCTATTATTCTCCATAATACTTGATCTCCTAAACGGTTAAAGATTGGACATCGCAGATTTCACCAGTGGATTTAGCACCTCATTTTACATAAAATAATTCCTATAAGTCTACTCTCAAAAGTTGATAAAGGTACAAACGAATATAATGTTTATACATCACATTTTCAAATATCTATTATTCTCCATTCTACTCCATCTCCTAAACGGTTAAAGAAAGGACATCGCGGATTTCACCAGTGGATTTAGCACCTCATTTTACATAAAATAATTCCTATAAGTCTACTCTCAAGAGTTGATAAAGGTACAAACGAATAAAATGTTTATATATCACATTTTCAAATATCTATTATTCTCCATTTTACTCCATCTCCTAAACGGTTAAAAATAGGACATCTCGGCTTTCACCAGTGGATTTAGCACCTCATTTTACATAAAATAAGTACTATAAGTCTACTCTCAAGAGTTGATAAAGGTACAAACGAATAAAATGTTTATATATCACATTTTCAAATATCTATTATTCTCCATTTTACTCGATCTCCTAAACGGTGAAAGATAGGACATCGCGGTTTTGACCAGTGGATTTAGCACCTTATTTTACATAAAATAAGTCTTATAAGTCTACTCTCAAGAGTTGATAAAGGTACAAACGAATAAAATGTTTATATATCACATTATCAAATATCAATTATTCTCCATTTTACTCGATCTCCTAAACGGTTATAGATAGGACATCGCGGTTTTTACCAGTGGATTTAGCACCTCATTTTACATAAAATAAGTCCTATAAGTCTACTCTCAAGAGTTGATAAAGGTACAAACGAATAAAATGTTTATATATCACATTTTCAAATATCCATTATTCTCCATTTTACTTGATCTCCTAAACGGTTAAAGATAGGACATCGCGGTTTTCACCAGTGGATTTAGCACCTCATTTTACATAAAATATGTCCTTTAAGTCTACTTTCAATTGTTGATAAAGGTACAAACGAATAAAATGTTTATATATCACATTTTCAAATATCCATTATTCTCCATTTTACTCGATCTCCTAAACGGTTAAAGATATCACATCGCGGTTTTCACCAGTGGATTTAGCACCTCATTTTACATAAAATAGGTCCTATAAGTCTACTCTCAAGAGTTGATAAAGGTAAAAACGATTAAAATGTTTATATATCACATTTTCAATTATCTATTTTTCTCCATTTTACTCGATCTCCTAAACGGTTAAAGATAGGACATCGCGGTTTTCACCAGTGGATTAAGCACTTTATTTTACATAAAATAAGTCCTATAAGTCTACTATCAAGAGTTGATAAAGGTAAAATCGATTAAAATGTTTATATATCACATTTTCAAATATCTATTTTTCTCCATTTTACTCGATCTCCTAAAAGGTTAAAAATAGGACATCGCGGTTATCAGTCAATTTAGCATACCATTTTATATAAAATTAGTAATATAACAACTGTCATTTTTAGACATCTGTCATTCTTGACATCTATGATTTTTTGACAGCTGTAATTTTTGACATCTGTCATTTTTTGACAGTTGTCAATCTTGACATTTGTCATTTTTTGACATCCGTTATTCTTGACATTTGTCATTTTTGACATCTGTCATTTTTTGACATCTGTCACTCTTGACATCTGTCATTTTTTGACATCTGTCACTCTTGACATCTGTCATTCTTGACATTTGTCATTTTTGACATCTGTCATTTTTTGACATCTGTCATTCTTGCCATCTGTCAATTTTTGCCAGCTGTCATTCTTGACCTCTGTCATTTTTGACATCTGTCAATTTTGACATCTGTCATTCTTGACATTTGTCATTTTTTGACATCTGTCATTCTTGACATCTGTCATTTTTTGACAGCTGACATTTTTGACAGCCGTCATTCTTTGACAACTGAATAAAATGTTTATATATCACATTGTCAAATATCTATTATTCTCCATTTTACTCGATCTCCTAAACGGTTAAAGATAGGACATCGCGGTTTTCACCAGTGGATTTAGCACCTTATTTTACATAAAATAAGTCCTATAAGTCTGCTCTCAAGAGTTAATAAAGGTACAAACGAATAATATGTTTATATATCACATTTTCAAATATCTATTATTCTCCATTTTACTCGATCTCCTAAACGGTTAAAAATAGGACATCGCGGTTTTTACCAGTGGATTTAGCACCTCATTTTACATAAAATAAGTCCTATAAGTCTACTCACAAGAGTTGATAAAGGTACAAACGAATAAAATTTGTATAAATCACATTTTCAAATATCTATTAGTCTCAATTTTACTCGATCTCCTAAACGGTTAAAGATAGGACATCTCGGTTTTTACCAGTGGATTTAGCACCTCATTTTACATAAAATAAGTTCTATAAGTCTACTCTTAAGAGTTGATAAAGGTACAAACGAATAAAATGTTTATATATCACATTTTCGAATATGTATTATTCTCCATTTTACTCGATCTCCTAAACGGTTAAAGATAGGACATCGCGGATTTCACTAGTGGATTTAGCACCTCATTTTACATAAAATAAGTCCTATAATTCCACTCTCAAGAGTTGATAAAGGTACAAATGAATAAAATGTTTATATCACATTTTCAAATATTTATTATTCTCCATTTTACTTGAACTTCTAAACGGTTAAAGATAGGACATCGCGATTTTCACCAGTGGATTGAGCACCTCATTTTGCTTAAAATAAGTCTTATAAGTCTACTCTCAAGAGTTGATAAAGGTACAAACGAATAAAATGTTTATATATCACATTATCAAATATCTATTATTCTCCATTTTACTCGATCTCCTAAACGGTTAAAGATAGGACATCGCGGTTTTCACCAGTAAATTTAGCACCTCATTTTACATAAAACAACTCCTATAAGTCTACTCTCAAGAGTTGATAAAGGTACAAACGAATAAAATGTTTATATATCACATTTTCAAATATCTATTATTCTCCATTTTACTCGATCTCCTAAACGGTTAAAGATAGGACATCGCGGTTTTTACCAGTGGATTTAGCACCTCATTTTACATAAAATAGGTCCTATAAGTCTACTCTCAAGAGTTGATAAAGGTAAAAACGAATAAAATGTTTATATATCACATTTTCAAATATCTATTTTTCTCCATTTTACTCGATCTTCTAAACGGTTTAAGATATCACATCGCGGTTTTCACCAGTGGATTTAGCACCTCATTTTACATAAAATAGGTCCTATAAGTGTACTCCCAAGAGTTGATAAAGGTACAAACGAATAAAATGTTTATATATCACATTTTCAAATATCTATTTTTCTCCATTTTACTCGATCTTCTAAACGGTTCAAGATAGGACATCGCGGTTTTCACCAGTGGATTTAGCACCGCATTTTACATATAATAGGTCCTATAAGTCTGCTCTCAAGAGTTGATAAAGGTACAAACAAATAAAATGTTTATATATCACATTTTCAAATATCTATTTTTCTCCATTTTACTCGATCTCCTAAACGGTTCAAGATAGGACATTGCGGTTTTCACCAGTGAATTTAGTACCTCATTTTACATAAAATAAGACCCATAAGTCTCCTCTCAAGAGTTGATAAAGGTACAAACGAATAAAATGTTTATATATCACATTTTAAAATATCTATTATTCTCCATTTTACTCGATCACCTAAACGGTTAAAGATAGGACATCGCGGTTTTCTCCAGAGGATTTAGTACCTCATTTTACATAAAATAGGTCCTATAAGTCTACTCTCAAGAGTTGATAAAGGTACAAACGAATAAAATGTTTATATATCACATTTTCAAATATCTATTTTTCTCCATTTTACTCGATCTTCTAAACGGTTCAAGATAGGACATCGCGGTTTTTACCAGTGGATTTAGCACCTCATTTAACATAAAATATGTCCTATAAGTCTACTCTCAAGAGTTGATAAAGGTACAAACGAATAAAATGTTTATATATCACATTTTCAAATATCTATTATTCTCCATTTTACTCGATCTCCTAAACGGTTAAAGATAGGACATCGCGGTTTTCACCAGTGGATTTAGCACTTTATTTTACATAAAATAAGTCCTATAAGTCTCCTCTCAAGAGTTGATAAAGGTACAAACGAATAAAATGTTTATATATCACATTTTAAAATATCTATTATTCTCCATTTTACTCGATCTCCTAAACGGTTTAAGATAACACATCGCGGTTTTCACCAGTGGATTTAGCACCTCATTTTACATAAAATAGGTCCTATAAGTCTACTCTCAAGATTTGATAAAGGTACAAACGAATAAAATGTTTATATATCACATTTTCAAATATCTATTTTTCTCCATTTTACTCGATCTTCTAAACGGTTCAAGATAGGACATCGCGGTTTTTACCAGTGGATTTAGCACCTCATTTACCATAAAATAAGTCCTATAAGTCTACTCTCAAGAGTTGATAAAGGTACAAACGAATAAAATTTTTATATATCACATTTTCAAATATCTATTATTCTCAATTTTAGTCGATCTTCTAAACGGTTAAAGATAAGACATCTCGGTTTTTACCAGTGGATTTAGCACCTCATTTTACATAAAATAAGTCCTATAAGTCTACCCTCAAGAGTTGATCAAGGTACAAACGAATAAAATATTTATATACCACATTTTCAAATATCTATTATTCTCCATTTTACTCGATCTCCTAAACGGTTAAAGATAGGACATCGCGGTTTTCATCAGTGGATTAAGCACCCCATTTTACATAAAATAAGTCCTATAAGTCTACTCTCAAGAGTTGATAAAGGTAAAAACGAATAAAATGTTTATATATCACATTTTCAAATATCTATTATTCTCCATTTTACTTGATCTCCTAAACGGTTAAAGATAGGACATCGCGGTTTTCACCAGAGGATTTAGCACCTCATTTTACATAAAATAGGTCCTATAAGTCTACTCTCAAATGTTGATAAAGGTACAAACGAATAAAATGTTTATATATCACATTTTCAAATATCTATTATTCTCCATTTTACTCGATCTCCTAAACGGTTAAAGATAGGACATCGAGGATTTTACCAGTGGTTTTAGCACCTCATTTTACATAAAATAAGTCCTATAAGTCTACTCTCAAGAGTTGATAAAGGTAAAAACGAATAAAATGTTTATATATCACATTTTCAAATATCTATTATTCTCCATTTTACTCGATCTCTTAAACGGTTAAAGATAGGACATCGCGGTTTTCATCAGTGGACTAAGCACCCCATTTTACATAAAATAAGTCCTATAAGTCTACTCTCAAGAGTTGATAAAGGTGAAAACGAATAAAATGTTTATATATCACATTTTCAAATATCTATTATTCTCCATTTTACTCGATCACCTAAACGGTTAAAGATAGGACATCGCGGTTTTCACCAGTGGATTTAGCACCTTATTTTACATAAAATAGGTCCTATAAGTCTACTCTCAAATGTTGATAAAGGTACAAACAAATAAAATGTTTATATATCACATTTTCAAATATCTATTATTCTCCATTTTACTCGATCTCCTAAACGGTTAAAGATAGGACATCGAGGTTTTCACCAGTAGATTTAGCACCTCATTTTACATAAAATAGGTCCTATAAGTCTACTCTCAAGAGTTGATAAAGGTAAAAAACGAATAAAATGTTTTTATATCACATTTTCAAATATCTATTTTTCTCCATTTTACTCGATCTCCTATACGGTTCAAGATAGGACATCGCGGTTTTCACCAGTGGATTTAGCACCTCATTTTACATAAAATAAGTCCTATAAGTCTACCCTTAAGAGTTGATCAAGGTACAAACGAATAAAATGTTTATCTACCACATTTTCAAATATCTATTATTCTCTATTTTACTCGATCTCCTAAACGGTTAAAGATAGGACATCGCGTTTTTCACCAGTGGATTTAGCACCTCATTTTACATAAAATAGGTCCTATAAGTCTACTCTCAAGAGTTGATAAAGGTACAAACGAATAAAATGTTTATATATCACATTTTCAAATATCTATTATTCTCCATTTTACTCGATCTCCTAAACGGTTAAAGATAGGTCATAGCGGTTTTCACCAGTGGATTTAGTACTATATTTTACATAAAATAAGTCCTATAAGTCTACTCTCAAAAGTTGATAAAGGTACAAACGAATAAAATTTTTATATATCACATTTTCAAATATCTATTATTATCCATTTTACTCGATCTTCTAAACGGTTCAAGATAGGACATCGCGGTTTTCACCAGTGGATTTAGCACCTCATTTAACATAAAATAAGTCCTATAAGTCTACTCTCAAGAGTTGATATAGGTACAAACGAATAAAATGTTTATATATCACATTTTCAAATATATATTATTCTCCATTTTACTCGATCTCCTAAACAGTTAAAGATAGGACATCGCGGTTTTCACCAGTTGATTTAGCACCTCATTTTACATTATATAAGTCCTATAAGTCTACTCTCAAAAGTTGATAAAGGAACAAACGAATAAAATGTTTATATATCATATTATCAAATATCTATTATTCTCCATTATACTCGATCTCCTAAACGGTTAAAAATAGGACATCGCGGATTTGACCAGAGGATTTAGCACCTCATTTTACACAAAATAAGTCCTATAAGTCTACTCTCAAGAGTTGATAAAGGTACAAACGAATACAATTTTTATATATCACATTTTCAAATATCTATTATTCTCAATTTTACTCGATCTTCTAAACGGTTAAAGATAAGACATCTCGGTTTTTACCAGTGGATTAAGCACCTCATTTTACATAAAATAAGTCCTATAAGTCTACCCTCAAGAGTTGATCAAGGTACAAACGAATAAAATATTTATATACCACATTTTCAAATATCTATTATTCTCAATTTTACTCAATCTCCTAAACGGTTAAAGATAGGACATCGCGGTTTTCACCAGTGGATTTAGAACCTCATTTTACATAAAATAGGTCCTATAAGTCTACTCTCAAGAGTTGATAAAGGTAAAAACGATTAAAATGTTTATATATCACATTTTCTAATATCTATTATTCTCCATTTTACTCGATCTATTAAACGGTTAAAGATATCACATCGCGGTTTTTACCAGTGGATTTAGCATCTCATTTTACATAAAATAGGTCCTATAAGTCTACCCTCATAAGTTGATCAAGGTACAAACGAATAAAATGTTAATATATCACATTTTCAAATATCTATTATTTTCCATTTTACTCGATCTCCTAAACGGATAAAGATAGGACATCGCGGTTTTAACCAGTGGATTTAGCACCTCATTTTACCTAAAATAAGTCTTATAAGTCTACTCTCAAGAGTTGATAAAGGTACAAACGAATAAAATGTTTATATATCACATTTTCAAATATGTATTATTTTCTATTTTACTCGGTCTCCTAAACGGTTAAAGATAGGACATCGCGGTTTTCACCAGTGGATTTAGCACCTTATTTTACATAAAATAAGTCCTATAAGTCTACTCTTAAGAGTTGATAAAGGTACAAACGAATAAAATGTTTATATATCACATTTTAAAATATCTATTATTCTCCATTTTACTCGATCTCCTAAACCGTTAAAGATAGGACATTGCGGTTTTCATTAGTGGATTCAGCACCTCATTTTACATAAAATAAGTTCTATAAGTCTACTCTCAAGAGTTGGTAAAGGTACAAACGAATAAAATGTTTATATATCACATTTTTTAATATCTATTATTCTATATTTTACTCAATCTCCTAAACGGTTAAAGATAGGACATTAAGGTTTTCAGCAGAGGATTCAGCACCTCATTTTACATAAAATAAGTCCTATTAGTCTACTCTCAAGAGTTGATAAAGGTACAAACGAATAAAATGTTTATATATCACATTTTCAAATATCTATTTTTCTCCATTTTACTCGATCTCCTAAACGGTTAAAGATAGGACATCGCGGATTTCACCAGTGGATTTAGCACCTCATTTTACATACAATAGGCCCTATAAGTCTACTCTCAAGAGTTGATAAAGGTACAAACAAATAAAATGTTTATATATCACATTTTCAAATATCTATTTTTCTCCATTTTACTCGATCTCCTAAACGGTTTAAGATAGGACTTCGCGGTTTTCACCTGTGGATTTAGCACCTCATTTTACATAAAATAGTTCCTATAAGTCTACTCTCAAGAGTTGATAAAAGTACAAACGAATCAAATGTTTATATATCACATTTTCAAATATCTATTTTTCTCCATTTTACTCGATCTCCTAAACGGTTAAAGATAATACATTGCGGTTTTCACCAGTGAATTTACCACCTCATTTTACATAAAATAAGTTCTATAAGTCTTTTCACAATAGCTGATAAAGGTACAAACGAATAAAATGTTTATATATCACATTTTTAAGTATCTATTATTCTCCATTTTACTCGATCTCCTAAACGGTTAAAGATAGGACGTCGCGGTTTTAACCAGTGGATTTAGCACCTCATTTTACATAAAAAAAAGTTCTATAAGTCTACTCTCAAGAGTTGGTAAAGGTACAAACGAATAAAATGTTTATATATCACATTTTAAAATGTCTTTTACTCTCCATTTTACTCGATCTCCTAAACCGTTAAAGATAGGACATTGCGGTTTTCATTAGTGGATTCAGCACCTCATTTTACATAAAATAAGTTCTATAAGTCTACTCTCAAGAGTTGGTAAAGGTACAAACGAATAAAATGTTTATATATCACATTTTAAAATATCTATAATTCTCCATTTTACTCGATCTCCTAAACCGTTAAAGATAGGACATTGCGGTTTTCATTAGTGGATTCAGCACCTCATTTTACATAAAATAAGTTCTATAAGTCTACTCTCAAGAGTTGGTAAAGGTACAAACGAATAAAATGTTTATATATCACATTTTAAAATATCTATAATTCTCCATTTTACTCGATCTCCTAAACCGTTAAAGATAGGACATTGCGGTTTTCATTAGTGGATTCAGCACCTCATTTTACATAAAATAAGTTCTATAAGTCTACTCTCAAGAGTTGGTAAAGGTACAAACGAATAAAATGTTTATATATCACATTTTTAAATATCTATTATTCTATATTTTACTCGATCTCCTAAACGGTTAAAGATAGGACATCGCGGATTTCACCAGTGGTTTTAGCACCTCATTTTACATACAATAGGCCCTATAAGTCTACTCTCAAGAGTTGATAAAGGTACAAACAAATAAAATGTTTATATATCACATTTTCAAATATCTATTTTTCTCCATTTTACTCGATCTCCTAAACGGTTTAAGATAGGAATTCGCGGTTTTCACCTGTGGATTTAGCACCTCATTTTACATAAAATAGTTCCTATAAGTCTACTCTCAAGAGTTGATAAAAGTACAAACGAATCAAATGTTTATATATCACATTTTCAAATATCTATTTTTCTCCATTTTACTCGATCTCCTAAACGGTTTAAGATAGGACTTCGCGGTTTTCACCTGTGGATTTAGCACCTCATTTTACATAAAATAAGTCCTATAAGTCTACCCTTAAGAGTTGATCAAGGTACAAACGAATAAAATGTTTATCTACCACATTTTCAAATATCTATTATTCTCTATTTTACTCGATCTCCTAAACGGTTAAAGATAGGACATCGCGGTTTTCACCAGTGGATTTAGCACCTCATTTTACATAAAATAGGTCCTATAAGTCTACTCTCAAGAGTTGATAAAGGTACAAACGAATAAAATGTTTATATATCACATTTTCAAATATCTATTATTCTCCATTTTACTCGATCTCCTAAACGGTTAAAGATAGGTCATAGCGGTTTTCACCAGTGGATTTAGTACTATATTTTACATAAAATAAGTCCTATAAGTCTACTCTCAAAAGTTGATAAAGGTACAAACGAATAAAATTTTTATATATCACATTTTCAAATATCTATTATTATCCATTTTACTCGATCTTCTAAACGGTTCAAGATAGGACATCGCGGTTTTCACCAGTGGATTTAGCACCTCATTTAACATAAAATAAGTACTATAAGTCTACTCTCAAGAGTTGATATAGGTACAAACGAATAAAATGTTTATATATCACATTTTCAAATATATATTATTCTCCATTTTACTCGATCTCCTAAACAGTTAAAGATAGGACATCGCGGTTTTCACCAGTGGATTTAGCACCTCATTTTACATTATATAAGTCCTATAAGTCTACTCTCAAAAGTTGATAAAGGAACAAACGAATAAAATGTTTATATATCATATTATCAAATATCTATTATTCTCCATTATACTCGATCTCCTAAACGGTTAAAAATAGGACATCGCAAATTTGACCAGAGGATTTAGCACCTCATTTTACACAAAATAAGTCCTATAAGTCTACTCTCAAGAGTTGATAAAGGTACAAACGAATAAAATGTTTATATATCACATTTTCAAATATCTATCATTCTCCATTTTACTCCATCTTCTAAACGGTTAAAGATAGGACATCGCGGTTTTCACCAGTGGATTAAACACCGCATTTTACATAAAATAAGTCCTATAAGTCTACTCTCAAGAGTTGATAAAGGTACAAACGAATAAAATTTTTATATATCACATTTTCAAATATCTATTATTCTCAATTTTACTCGATCTTCTAAACGGTTAAAGATAAGACATCTCGGTTTTTACCAGTGGATTAAGCACCTCATTTTACATAAAATAAGTCCTATAAGTCTACCCTCAAGAGTTGATCAAGGTACAAACGAATAAAATATTTATATACCACATTTTCAAATATCTATTATTCTCAATTTTACTCAATCTCCTAAACGGTTAAAGATAGGACATCGCGGTTTTCACCAGTGGATTTAGAACCTCATTTTACATAAAATAGGTCCTATAAGTCTACTCTCAAGAGTTGATAAAGGTAAAAACGATTAAAATGTTTATGTATCACATTTTCTAATATCTAATATTCTCCATTTTACTCGATCTCCTAAACGGTTAAAGATATCACATCGCGGTTTTTACCGGTGGATTTAGCATCTCATTTTACATAAAATAGGTCCTATAAGTCTACCCTCATAAGTTGATCAAGGTACAAACGAATAAAATGTTAATATATCACATTTTCAAATATCTATTATTTTCCATTTTACTCGATCTCCTAAACGGATAAAGATAGGACATCGCGGTTTTAACCAGTGGATTTAGCACCTCATTTTACCTAAAATAAGTCTTATAAGTCTACTCTCAAGAGTTGATAAAGGTACAAACGAATAAAATGTTTATATATCACATTTTCAAATATGTATTATTTTCTATTTTACTCGGTCTCCTAAACGGTTAAAGATAGGACATCGCGGTTTTCACCAGTGGATTTAGCACCTTATTTTACATAAAATAAGTCCTATAAGTCTACTCTTAAGAGTTGATAAAGGTACAAACGAATAAAATGTTTATATATCACATTTTAAAATATCTATTATTCTCCATTTTACTCGATCTCCTAAACCGTTAAAGATAGGACATTGCGGTTTTCATTAGTGGATTCAGCACCTCATTTTACATAAAATAAGTTCTATAAGTCTACTCTCAAGAGTTGGTAAAGGTACAAACGAATAAAATGTTTATATATCACATTTTTTAATATCTATTATTCTATATTTTACTCGATCTCCTAAACGGTTAAAGATAGGACATTAAGGTTTTCAGCAGAGGATTCAGCACCTCATTTTACATAAAATAAGTCCTATTAGTCTACTCTCAAGAGTTGATAAAGGTACAAACGAATAAAATGTTTATATATCACATTTTCAAATATCTATTTTTCTCCATTTTACTCGATCTCCTAAACGGTTAAAGATAGGACATCGCGGATTTCACCAGTGGATTTAGCACCTCATTTTACATACAATAGGCCCTATAAGTCTACTCTCAAGAGTTGATAAAGGTACAAACAAATAAAATGTTTATATATCACATTTTCAAATATCTATTTTTCTCCATTTTACTCGATCTCCTAAACGGTTTAAGATAGGACTTCGCGGTTTTCACCTGTGGATTTAGCACCTCATTTTACATAAAATAGTTCCTATAAGTCTACTCTCAAGAGTTGATAAAAGTACAAACGAATCAAATGTTTATATATCACATTTTCAAATATCTATTTTTCTCCATTTTACTCGATCTCCTAAACGGTTAAAGATAATACATTGCGGTTTTCACCAGTGAATTTACCACCTCATTTTACATAAAATAAGTTCTATAAGTCTTTTCACAATAGCTGATAAAGGTACAAACGAATAAAATGTTTATATATCACATTTTTAAGTATCTATTATTCTCCATTTTAGTCGATCTCCTAAACGGTTAAAGATAGGACGTCGCGGTTTTAACCAGTGGATTTAGCACCTCATTTTACATAAAAAAAGTCCTATAAGTCTACTCTCAAGAGTTGGTAAAGGTACAAACGAATAAAATGTTTATATATCACATTTTAAAATGTCTTTTACTCTCCATTTTACTCGATCTCCTAAACCGTTAAAGATAGGACATTGCGGTTTTCATTAGTGGATTCAGCACCTCATTTTACATAAAATAAGTTCTATAAGTCTACTCTCAAGAGTTGGTAAAGGTACAAACGAATAAAATGTTTATATATCACATTTTAAAATATCTATAATTCTCCATTTTACTCGATCTCCTAAACCGTTAAAGATAGGACATTGCGGTTTTCATTAGTGGATTCAGCACCTCATTTTACATAAAATAAGTTCTATAAGTCTACTCTCAAGAGTTGGTAAAGGTACAAACGAATAAAATGTTTATATATCACATTTTAAAATATCTATAATTTTCCATTTTACTCGATCTCCTAAACCGTTAAAGATAGAACATTGCGGTTTTCATTAGTGGATTCAGCACCTCATTTTACATAAAATAAGTTCTATAAGTCTACTCTCAAGAGTTGGTAAAGGTACAAACGAATAAAATGTTTATATATCACATTTTTAAATATCTATTATTCTATATTTTACTCGATCTCCTAAACGGTTAAAGATAGGACATCGCGGATTCCACCAGTGGTTTTAGCACCTCATTTTACATACAATAGGCCCTATAAGTCTACTCTCAAGAGTTGATAAAGGTACAAACAAATAAAATGTTTATATATCACATTTTCAAATATCTATTTTTCTCCATTTTACTCGATCTCCTAAACGGTTTAAGATAGGAATTCGCGGTTTTCACCTGTGGATTTAGCACCTCATTTTACATAAAATAGTTCCTATAAGTCTACTCTCAAGAGTTGATAAAAGTACAAACGAATCAAATGTTTATATATCACATTTTCAAATATCTATTATTCTCCATTTTACTCGATCTCCTAAACGGTTAAAGATAGGACATCGCGGTTTTCACCAGTGGATTTAGAACTATATTTTACATAAAATAAGTCCTATAAGTCTACACTCAAGAGTTGATAAAGGTAAAAACGAATAAAATGTTTATATAACACATTTTCAAATATCTATTATTCTCCATTTTACTCGATCTCCTAAACGGTTAAAGATAGGACATCGTGGTTTTCACCAGTGGATTTAGCACCTCATTTTACATAAAAGAGTTCCTATAAGTCTACTCTCAAGAGTCGATAAAGGTAAAAACGAATAAAACGTTTATATATCACATTTTCAAATATCTATTATTCTCCAATTTACTCGATCTCTAAAACGGTTAAAGATAGGACATCGTGGTTTTCACCAGTAGATTTAGCACCTCATTTTACATAAAATAAGTTCTATAAGTCTTTTCACAATAGCTGATAAAGGTACAAACGAATAAAATGTTTATATATCACATTTTTAAGTATCTATTATTCTCCATTTTACTCGATCTCCTAAACGGTTACAGATAGGACGTCGCGGTTTTAACCAGTGGATTTAGCACCTCATTTTACATAAAATAGTTCCTATAAGTCTACTCTCAAGAGTTGATAAAAGTACAAACGAATCAAATGTTTATATATCACATTTTCAAATATCTATTTTTCTCCATTTTACTCGATCTCCTAAACGGTTAAAGATAATACATTGCGGTTTTCACCAGTGAATTTACCACCTCATTTTACATAAAATAAGTTCTATAAGTCTTTTCACAATAGCTGATAAAGGTACAAACGAATAAAATGTTTATATATCACATTTTTAAGTATCTATTATTCTCCATTTTACTCGATCTCCTAAACGGTTAAAGATAGGACGTCGCGGTTTTAACCAGTGGATTTAGCACCTCATTTTACATAAAAAAAAGTCCTATAAGTCTACTCTCAAGAGTTGGTAAAGGTACAAACGAATAAAATGTTTATATATCACATTTTAAAATGTCTTTTACTCTCCATTTTACTCGATCTCCTAAACCGTTAAAGATAGGACATTGCGGTTTTCATTAGTGGATTCAGCACCTCATTTTACATAAAATAAGTTCTATAAGTCTACTCTCAAGAGTTGGTAAAGGTACAAACGAATAAAATGTTTATATATCACATTTTAAAATATCTATAATTCTCCATTTTACTCGATCTCCTAAACCGTTAAAGATAGGACATTGCGGTTTTCATTAGTGGATTCAGCACCTCATTTTACATAAAATAAGTTCTATAAGTCTACTCTCAAGAGTTGGTAAAGGTACAAACGAATAAAATGTTTATATATCACATTTTAAAATATCTATAATTCTCCATTTTACTCGATCTCCTAAACCGTTAAAGATAGGACATTGCGGTTTTCATTAGTGGATTCAGCACCTCATTTTACATAAAATAAGTTCTATAAGTCTACTCTCAAGAGTTGGTAAAGGTACAAACGAATAAAATGTTTATATATCACATTTTTAAATATCTATTATTCTATATATTACTCGATCTCCTAAACGGTTAAAGATAGGACATCGCGGATTTCACCAGTGGTTTTAGCACCTCATTTTACATACAATAGGCCCTATAAGTCTACTCTCAAGAGTTGATAAAGGTACAAACAAATAAAATGTTTATATATCACATTTTCAAATATCTATTTTTCTCCATTTTACTCGATCTCCTAAACGGTTTAAGATAGGAATTCGCGGTTTTCACCTGTGGATTTAGCACCTCATTTTACATAAAATAGTTCCTATAAGTCTACTCTCAAGAGTTGATAAAAGTACAAACGAATCAAATGTTTATATATCACATTTTCAAATATCTATTTTTCTCCATTTTACTCGATCTCCTAAACGGTTTAAGATAGGACTTCGCGGTTTTCACCTGTGGATTTAGCACCTCATTTTACATAAAATAGTTCCTATAAGTCTACTCTCAAGAGTTGATAAAAGTACAAACGAATCAAATGTTTATATATCACATTTTTAAATATCTATTATTTTCTATTTTACTCGATCTCCTAAACCGTTAAAGATAGGACATTGCGGTTTTCATTAGTGGATTCAGCACCTCATTTTACATAAAATAAGTTCTATAAGTCTACTCTCAAGAGTTGATAAAGGTACAAACGAATAAAATGTTTATATATCACATTTTAAAATATCTATTATTCTCCATTTTACTCGATCTCCTAAACCGTTAAAGATAGGACATTGCGGTTTTCATAAGTGGATTCAGCACCTCATTTTACATAAAATAAGTTCTATAAGTCTACTCTCAAGAGTTGGTAAAGGTACAAACGAATAAAATGTTTATATATCACATTTTTTAATATCTATTATTCTATATTTTACTCGATCTCCTAAACGGTTAAAGATAGGACATTAAGGTTTTCAGCAGAGGATTCAGCACCTCATTTTACATAAAATAAGTCCTATTAGTCTACTCTCAAGAGTTGATAAAGGTACAAACGAATAAAATGTTTATATATCACATTTTCAAATATCTATTTTTCTCCATTTTACTCGATCTCCTAAACGGTTAAAGATAGGACATCGCGGATTTCACCAGTGGATTTAGCACCTCATTTTACATACAATAGGCCCTATAAGTCTACTCTCAAGAGTTGATAAAGGTACAAACAAATAAAATGTTTATATATCACATTTTCAAATATCTATTTTTCTCCATTTTACTCGATCTCCTAAACGGTTTAAGATAGGACTTCGCGGTTTTCACCTGTGGATTTAGCACCTCATTTTACATAAAATAGTTCCTATAAGTCTACTCTCAAGAGTTGATAAAAGTACAAACGAATCAAATGTTTATATATCACATTTTCAAATATCTATTTTTCTCCATTTTACTCGATCTCCTAAACGGTTTAAGATAGGACTTCGCGGTTTTCACCTGTGGATTTAGCACCTCATTTTACATAAAATAGTTCCTATAAGTATACTCTCAAGAGTTGATAAAAGTACAAACGAATCAAATGTTTATATATCACATTTTTAAATATCTATTATTTTCTATTTTACTCGATCTCCTAAACCGTTAAAGATAGGACATTGCGGTTTTCATTAGTGGATTCAGCACCTCATTTTACATAAAATAAGTTCTATAAGTCTACTCTCAAGAGTTGATAAAGGTACAAACGAATAAAATGTTTATATATCACATTTTAAAATATCTATTATTCTCCATTTTACTCGATCTCCTAAACCGTTAAAGATAGGACATTGCGGTTTTCATTAGTGGATTCAGCACCTCATTTTACATAAAATAAGTTCTATAAGTCTACTCTCAAGAGTTGGTAAAGGTACAAACGAATAAAATGTTTATATATCACATTTTTTAATATCTATTATTCTATATTTTACTCGATCTCCTAAACGGTTAAAGATAGGACATTAAGGTTTTCAGCAGAGGATTCAGCACCTCATTTTACATAAAATAAGTCCTATTAGTCTACTCTCAAGAGTTGATAAAGGTACAAACGAATAAAATGTTTATTTATCACATTTTCAAATATCTATTTTTCTCCATTTTACTCGATCTCCTAAACGGTTTAAGATAGGACTTCGCGGTTTTCACCTGTGGATTTAGCACCTCATTTTACATAAAATAGTTCCTATAAGTCTACTCTCAAGAGTTGATAAAAGTACAAACGAATCAAATGTTTATATATCACATTTTCAAATATCTATTTTTCTCCATTTTACTCGATCTCCTAAACGGTTAAAGATAATACATTGCGGTTTTCACCAGTGAATTTACCACCTCATTTTACATAAAATAAGTTCTATAAGTCTTTTCACAATAGCTGATAAAGGTACAAACGAATAAAATGTTTATATATCACATTTTTAAGTATCTATTATTCTCCATTTTACTCGATCTCCTAAACGGTTAAAGATAGGACGTCGCGGTTTTAACCAGTGGATTTAGCACCTCATTTTACATAAAAAAAGTCCTATAAGTCTACTCTCAAGAGTTGGTAAAGGTACAAACGAATAAAATGTTTATATATCACATTTTAAAATGTCTTTTACTCTCCATTTTACTCGATCTCCTAAACCGTTAAAGATAGGACATTGCGGTTTTCATTAGTGGATTCAGCACCTCATTTTACATAAAATAAGTTCTATAAGTTTACTCTCAAGAGTTGGTAAAGGTACAAACGAATAAAATGTTTATATATCACATTTTAAAATATCTATAATTCTCCATTTTACTCGATCTCCTAAACCGTTAAAGATAGGACATTGCGGTTTTCATTAGTGGATTCAGCACCTCATTTTACATAAAATAAGTTCTATAAGTCTACTCTCAAGAGTTGGTAAAGGTACAAACGAATAAAATGTTTATATATCACATTTTAAAATATCTATAATTCTCCATTTTACTCGATCTCCTAAACCGTTAAAGATAGGACATTGCGGTTTTCATTAGTGGATTCAGCACCTCATTTTACATAAAATAAGTTCTATAAGTCTACTCTCAAGAGTTGGTAAAGGTACAAACGAATAAAATGTTTATATATCACATTTTTAAATATCTATTATTCTATATTTTACTCGATCTCCTAAACGGTTAAAGATAGGACATCGCGGATTTCACCAGTGGTTTTAGCACCTCATTTTACATACAATAGGCCCTATAAGTCTACTCTCAAGAGTTGATAAAGGTACAAACAAATAAAATGTTTATATATCACATTTTCAAATATCTATTTTTCTCCATTTTACTCGATCTCCTAAACGGTTTAAGATAGGAATTCGCGGTTTTCACCTGTGGATTTAGCACCTCATTTTACATAAAATAGTTCCTATAAGTCTACTCTCAAGAGTTGATAAAAGTACAAACGAATCAAATGTTTATATATCACATTTTCAAATATCTATTTTTCTCCATTTTACTCGATCTCCTAAACGGTTTAAGATAGGACTTCGCGGTTATCACCTGTGGATTTAGCACCTCATTTTACATAAAATAGTTCCTATAAGTCTACTCTCAAGAGTTGATAAAAGTACAAACGAATCAAATGTTTATATATCACATTTTTAAATATCTATTATTTTCTATTTTACTCGATCTCCTAAACGGTTAAAGATAATACATTGCGGTTTTCACCAGTGAATTTACCACCTCATTTTACATAAAATAAGTTCTATAAGCCTTTTCACAATAGTTGATAAAGGTACAAAGGAATAAAATGTTTATATATCACATTTTTAAGTATCTATTATTCTCCATTTTACTCGATCTCCTAAACGGTAAATGATAGGACATCGCGGTTTTCACCAGTGGATTTAGCACCTCATTTTACATAAAATTAGTCCTATAAGTCTACTCTCTAGAGTTGATAAAGGTACAAACGAATAAAATGTTTATATATCACATTTTCAAATATCTATTATTCTCCATTTTACTCGATCTCCTAAACGGTTAAAGATAGGACATCGCGGTTTTCACCAGTGGATTTAGAACTATATTTTACATAAAATAAGTCCTATAAGTCTACACTCAAGAGTTGATAAAGGTAAAAACGAATAAAATGTTTATATAACACATTTTCAAATATCTATTATTCTCCATTTTACTCGATCTCCTAAACGGTTAAAGATAGGACATCGTGGTTTTCACCAGTGGATTTAGCACCTCATTTTACATAAAAGAGTTCCTATAAGTCTACTCTCAAGAGTCGATAAAGGTAAAAACGAATAAAACGTTTATATATCACATTTTCAAATATCTATTATTCTCCAATTTACTCGATCTCCTAAACGGTTAAAGATAGGACATCGTGGTTTTCACCAGTAGATTTAGCACCTCATTTTACATAAAATAGGTCCTATAAGTCTACTCTCAAGAGTCGATAAAGGTAAAAACGAATAAAACGTTTATATATCACATTTTCAAATATCTATTTTTCTCCATTTTACTCGATCTCCTAAACGGTTAAAGATAGGACATCGCAGTTTTCACCAGTGGATTTAGCACCTCATTTTACATAAAACATGTCCTATAAGTCTACTCTCAAGAGTTGATAAAGGTACAAACGATCAAACTGTTAATATATCACATTTTCAAATATCTATTAATCTCCATTTTACTCGATCTCCTAAACGGTTATAGATAGGACATCGCGGTTTTTACCAGTGGATTTAGCACCTCATTTTACATTAAATATGTCCTATAAGTCTACTCTCATGAGTTGATAAAGGTACAAACGAATAAAATGTTTATATATCACATTTTCAAATATCTATTATTCTCCATTTTACTCGATCCCCTAAACGGTTAAAGATAGGACATCGCGGTTTTCACCAGTGGATTTAGAACCTTATATTTCATAAAATAGGTCCTATAAGTCTACTTTCAAGAGTTGATAAAGGTAAAAACGAATAAAATGTTTATATATCACATTATGAAATATCCATTATTCTCCATTTTACTCGATCTCCTAAACGGTTAAACATAGGACATTGCGGTTTTCACCAGTGGATTTAGAACCTCATTTTACATAAAATAAGTCCTATAAGTCTACTCTCAAGAGTTGATAAAAGTACAAACGAATAAAATGTTTATATATCACATTATCAAATATCTATTATTCTCCATTTTACTCGATCTCCTAAACGGTTAAAGATAGGACATCGCGGTTTTTACCAGTGGATTTAGAACCTTATATTTCATAAAATAGGTCCTATAAGTCTACTCTCAAGAGTTGATAAAGGTAAAAACGAATAAAATGTTTATATATCACATTTTTAAATATCTATTATTTTCCATTTTACTCGATCTCCTAAACGGTTAAAGATATCACATCGCGGTTTTCACCAGTGGATTTAGCACCTCATTTTACATGAAATAGGTCCTTTAAGTCTACTCTCAAGAGTTGATAAAGGTACAAACGAATAAAATGTTTATATATCACATTTTCAAATATCTATTATTCTCCATTTTACTCGATCTCCTAAACAATTAAAGATATCACATCGCGGCTTTCACCAGTGGATTTAGCACCTCATATTACATAAAATATGTCCTATAAGTCTATTCTCAAGAGTTGATAAAGGTACAAACGAATAAAATGTTTATATATCACATTATCAAATATCTATTATTCTCCATTTTACTCGATCTCCTAAACGGTTAAAGATATCACATCGCGGCTTTCACCAGTGGATTTAGAACCTCATTTTACATAAAATAGGTCTAATAAGTCTACTCTCAAGAGTTGATAAAGGTAAAAACGAATAAATTGTTTATATATCACATTTTCTAATATCTATTATTCTCCATTTTACTCGATCTCCTAAACGGTTAAAGATAGGACATCGCGGTTTTCACCAGTGGATTTAACACCTCATTTAACATAAAATAAGTCCTATAAGTCTACTCTCAAGAGTTGATAAAGGTACAAACGAATAAAATGTTTATATATCACATTTTCAAATTTCTATTATTCTCCATTTTACTCGATCTCCTAAACGGTTAAAGATAGGACATCGAGATTTTCACCAGTGGATTTAGCACCTCTTTTTACATAAAATAGGTCCTATAAGTCTACTCTGAAAAGTTGATAAAGGTACAAACGAATAAAATGTTTATATATCACATTTTCAAATATCTATTATTCTCCATTTTACTCGATCTCCTAAACGGTTAAAGATAGGACATCGCGGTTTTCACCAGTAGATTTAGCACCTCATTTTACATAAAATATGTCCTATAAGTCTACTCTGAAAAGTTGATAAAGGTAAAAACGAATAAAATGTTTATATATCACATTTTCAAATATCTATTATTCTCAATTTTACTTGATCTCCTAAACGGTTAAAGATAGGACATCGCGGTTTTCATCAGTGGATTAAGCACCCCATTTTACATAAAATAAGTCCTATAAGTCTACTCTCAAGAGTTGATAAAGGTAAAAACGAATAAAATGTTTATATATCACATTTTCATATATCTATTATTCTCCATTTTACTCGATCTCCTAAACGGTTAAAGATATCACATCGCGGTTTTCACCAGTGGATTTAGCACCTCATTTTACATAAAATAGGTCCTATAAGTCTACTCTCAAGAGTTGATAAAGGTAAAAACGAATAAAATCTTTATATATCACATTTTCAAATATCTATTATTCTCAATTTTACTTGATCTCCTAAACGGTTAAAGATAGGACATCGCCGTTTTTACCAGTGGATTTAGCTCCTCATTTTACATAAAATAAGTCCTATAAGTCTACCCTCAAGAGTTGATCAAGGTACCAACGAATAAAATGTTTATATATCACATTTTCAAATATCTATTATTCTCCATTTTACTCGATCTCCTAAACAGTTAAAGATAGGACATCGCGGTTTTCACCAGTAGATTTAGCACCTCATTTTACATAAAATATGTCCTATAAGTCTACTCTCATGAGTTGATAAAGGTACAAACGAATAAAATGTTTATATATCACATTTTCAAATATCTATTATTCTCCATTTTACTCGATCTCCTAAACGGTTAAAGATAGGACATCGCGGTTTTCATCAGTTTATTTAGCACCCCATTTTACATAAAACAAGTTCTATAAGTCTACTCTCAAGAGTTGATAAAGGTAAAAACGAATAAAATGTTTATATATCACATTTTCAAATATCTATTATTCTCAATTTTACTTGATCTCCTAAACGGTTAAAGATAGGACATCGCCGTTTTTACCAGTAAATTTAGCTCCTCATTTTACATAAAATAAGTCCTATAAGTCTACCCTCAAGAGTTGATCAAGGTATCAACGAATAAAATGTTTATATATCAAATTTTCAAATATCTATTATTCTCCATTTTACTCGATCTCCTAAACGGTTGAAGATAGGACATCGCGGTTTATATCAGTGGATTAAGCACCCCTTTTTACATAAAATAAGTCCTATAAGTCTACTCTCAAGAGTTGATAAAGGTAAAAACGAATAAAATGTTTATATAACACATTTTCAAATATCTATTATTCTCCATTTTACTCGATCTCCTAAACGGTTAAAGATAGGACATCGTGGTTTTCACCAGTGGATTTAGCACCTCATTTTACATAAAATAGTTCCTATAAGTCTACTCTCAAGAGTCGATAAAGGTAAAAACGAATAAAACGTTTATATATCACATTTTCAAATATCTATTATTCTCCAATTTACTCGATCTCCTAAACGGTTAAAGATAGGACATCGTGGTTTTCACCAGTAGATTTAGCACCTCATTTTACATAAAATAGGTCCTATAAGTCTACTCTCAAGAGTCGATAAAGGTAAAAACGAATAAAACGTTTATATATCACATTTTCAAATATCTATTTTTCTCCATTTTACTCGATCTCCTAAACGGTTAAAGATAGGACATCGCGGTTTTCACCAGTGGATTTAGCACCTCATTTTACATAAAACATGTCCTATTAGTCTACTCTCAAGAGTTGATAAAGGTACAAACGATCAAACTGTTAATATATCACATTTTCAAATATCTATTAATCTCCATTTTACTCGATCTCCTAAACGGTTATAGATAGGACATCGCGGTTTTTACCAGTGGATTTAGCACCTCATTTTACATAAAATATGTCCTATAAGTCTACTCTCATGAGTTGATAAAGGTACAAACGAATAAAATGTTTATATATCACATTTTCAAATATCTATTATTCTCCATTTTACTCGATCTCCTAAACGGTTAAAGATAGGACATCGCGGTTTTCACCAGTGGATTTAGAACCTTATATTTCATAAAATAGGTCCTATAAGTCTACTTTCAAGAGTTGATAAAGGTAAAAACGAATAAAATGTTTATATATCACATTATCAAATATCCATTATTCTCCATTTTACTCGATCTCCTAAACGGTTAAAGATAGGACATCGCGGTTTTCACCAGTGGATTTAGCACCTCATTTTACATGAGATAGGTCCTTTAAGTCTACTCTCAAGAGTTGATAAAGGTACAAACGAATAAAATGTTTATATTTGACATTTTCAAATATCTATTATTCTCCATTTTACTCGATCTCCTAAACAATTAAAGATATCACATCGCGGTTTTCACCAGTGGATTTAGAACCTCATTTTACATAAAATAGGTCTTATAAGTCTACTCTCAAAAGTTGATAAAGGTAAAAACGAATAAAATGTTTATATATCACATTTTCTAATATCTATTATTCTCCATTTTACTCGATCTCCTAAACGGTTAAAGATAGGACATCGCGGTTTTCACCAGTGGATTTAACACCTCATTTAACATAAAATATGTCCTATAAGTCTACTCTCAAGAGTTGATAAAGGTACAAACGAATAAAATGTTTATATATCACATTTTCAAATTTCTATTATTCTCCATTTTACTCGATCTCCTAAACGGTTAAAGATAGGACATCGAGATTTTCACCAGTGGATTTAGCACCTCTTTTTACATCAAATAGGTCCTATAAGTCTACTCAGAAAAGTTGATAAAGGTACAAACGAATAAAATGTTTATATATCACATTTTCAAATATCTATTATTCTCCATTTTACTCGATCTCCTAAACGGTTAAAGATAGGACATCGCGGTTTTCACCAGTAGATTTAGCACCTCATTTTACATAAAATATGTCCTGTAAGTCTACTCTCATGAGTTGATAAAGGTACAAACGAATAAAATGTTTATATATCACATTTTCAAATATCTATTATTCTCCATTTTACTCGATCTCCTAAACGGTTAAAGATAGGACATCGCGGTTTTCACCAGTAGATTTAGCACCTCATTTTACATAAAATATGTCCTATAAGTCTACTCTCATGAGTTGATAAAGGTACAAACGAATAAAATGTTTATATATCACATTATCAAATATCCATTATTCTCCATTTTACTCGATCTCCTAAACGGTTAAAGATAGGACATCGCGGTTTTCACCAGTGGATTAAGAACCTTATATTTCATAAAATATGTCCTATAAGTCTACTCTCAAGAGTTGATAAAGGTAAAAACGAATAAAATGTTTATATATCACATTTTTAAATATCTATTATTTTCCATTTTACTCTATCTCCTAAACGGTTAAAGATATCACATCGCGGTTTTCACCAGTGGATTTAGCACCTCATTTTACATGAGATAGGTCCTTTAAGTCTACTCTCAAGAGTTGATAAAGGTACAAACGAATAAAATGTTTATATTTGACATTTTCAAATATCTATTATTCTCCATTTTACTCGATCTCCTAAACAATTAAAGATATCACATCGCGGTTTTCACCAGTGGATTTAGAACCTCATTTTACATAAAATAGGTCTTATAAGTCTACTCTCAAGAGTTGATAAAGGTAAAAACGAATAAAATGTTTATATATCACATTTTCTAATATCTATTATTCTCCATTTTACTCGATCTCCTAAACGGTTAAAGATAGGACATCGCGGTTTTCACCAGTGGATTTAACACCTCATTTAACATAAAATATGTCCTATAAGTCTACTCTCAAGAGTTGATAAAGGTACAAACGAATAAAATGTTTATATAACACATTTTCAAATTTCTATTATTCTCCATTTTACTCGATCTCCTAAACGGTTAAAGATAGGACATCGAGATTTTCACCAGTGGATTTAGCACCTCTTTTTACATCAAATAGGTCCTATAAGTCTACTCAGAAAAGTTGATAAAGGTACAAACGAATAAAATGTTTATATATCACATTTTCAAATATCTATTATTCTCCATTTTACTCGATCTCCTAAACGGTTAAAGATAGGACATCGCGGTTTTCACCAGTAGATTTAGCACCTCATTTTACATAAAATATGTCCTATAAGTCTACTCTCATGAGTTGATAAAGGTACAAACGAATAAAATGTTTATATATCACATTTTCAAATATCTATTATTCTCCATTTTACTCGATCTCCTAAACGGTTGAAGATAGGACATCGCGGTTTTCATCAGTGGATTTAGCACCCCATTTTACATAAAACAAGTTCTATAAGTCTACTCTCAAGAGTTGATAAAGGTAAAAACGAATAAAATGTTTATATATCACATTTTCAAATATCTATTATTCTCCATTTTACTCGATCTCCTAAACGATTAAAGATAGGACATCGCGGTTTTCACCAGTGGATTTAGCATCTCATTTTACATAAAATATGTCCTATAAGTCTACTCTCAATGGTTGATAAAGGTACAAACGAATAAAATGTTTATATATCACATTTTCAAATATCTATTATTCTCCAATTTACTCGATCTCCTAAACGGTTCAAGATAGGACATCGTGGTTTTCACCAGTAGATTTAGCACCTCATTTTACATAAAATAGGTCCTATAAGTCTACTCTCAAGAGTCGATAAAGGTAAAAACGAATAAAACGTTTATATATCACATTTTCAAATATCTATTTTTCTCCATTTTACTCGATCTCCTAAACGGTTAAAGATAGGACATCGCAGTTTTCACCAGTGGATTTAGCACCTCATTTTACATAAAACATGTCCTATAAGTCTACTCTCAAGAGTTGATAAAGGTACAAACGATCAAACTGTTAATATATCACATTTTCAAATATCTATTAATCTCCATTTTACTCGATCTCCTAAACGGTTATAGATAGGACATCGCGGTTTTTACCAGTGGATTTAGCACCTCATTTTACATTAAATATGTCCTATAAGTCTACTCTCATGAGTTGATAAAGGTACAAACGAATAAAATGTTTATATATCACATTTTCAAATATCTATTATTCTCCATTTTACTCGATCCCCTAAACGGTTAAAGATAGGACATCGCGGTTTTCACCAGTGGATTTAGAACCTTATATTTCATAAAATAGGTCCTATAAGTCTACTTTCAAGAGTTGATAAAGGTAAAAACGAATAAAATGTTTATATATCACATTATGAAATATCCATTATTCTCCATTTTACTCGATCTCCTAAACGGTTAAACATAGGACATTGCGGTTTTCACCAGTGGATTTAGAACCTCATTTTACATAAAATAAGTCCTATAAGTCTACTCTCAAGAGTTGATAAAAGTACAAACGAAT
Source organism: Silvanus unidentatus (assembly GCA_963930825.1). Taxonomy (NCBI): domain Eukaryota; kingdom Metazoa; phylum Arthropoda; class Insecta; order Coleoptera; family Silvanidae; genus Silvanus; species Silvanus unidentatus. Next base: position 8,933,089 of record OZ005762.1, read on the forward strand.
AAAATGTTTATATATCACATTATCAAATATCTATTATTCTCCATTTTACTCGATCTCCTAAACGGTTAAAGATAGGACATCGCGGTTTTTACCAGTGGATTTAGAACCTTATATTTCATAAAATAGGTCCTATAAGTCTACTCTCAAGAGTTGATAAAGGTAAAAACGAATAAAATGTTTATATATCACATTTTTAAATATCTATTATTTTCCATTTTACTCGATCTCCTAAACGGTTAAAGATATCACATCGCGGTTTTCACCAGTGGATTTAGCACCTCATTTTACATGAAATAGGTCCTTTAAGTCTACTCTCAAGAGTTGATAAAGGTACAAACGAATAAAATGTTTATATATCACATTTTCAAATATCTATTATTCTCCATTTTACTCGATCTCCTAAACAATTAAAGATATCACATCGCGGCTTTCACCAGTGGATTTAGCACCTCATATTACATAAAATATGTCCTATAAGTCTATTCTCAAGAGTTGATAAAGGTACAAACGAATAAAATGTTTATATATCACATTATCAAATATCTATTATTCTCCATTTTACTCGATCTCCTAAACGGTTAAAGATATCACATCGCGGTTTTCACCAGTGGATTTAGAACCTCATTTTACATAAAATAGGTCTAATAAGTCTACTCTCAAGAGTTGATAAAGGTAAAAACGAATAAATTGTTTATATATCACATTTTCTAATATCTATTATTCTCCATTTTACTCGATCTCCTAAACGGTTAAAGATAGGACATCGCGGTTTTCACCAGTGGATTTAACACCTCATTTAACATAAAATAAGTCCTATAAGTCTACTCTCAAGAGTTGATAAAGGTACAAACGAATAAAATGTTTATATATCACATTTTCAAATTTCTATTATTCTCCATTTTACTCGATCTCCTAAACGGTTAAAGATAGGACATCGAGATTTTCACCAGTGGATTTAGCACCTCTTTTTACATAAAATAGGTCCTATAAGTCTACTCTGAAAAGTTGATAAAGGTACAAACGAATAAAATGTTTATATATCACATTTTCAAATATCTATTATTCTCCATTTTACTCGATCTCCTAAACGGTTAAAGATAGGACATCGCGGTTTTCACCAGTAGATTTAGCACCTCATTTTACATAAAATATGTCCTATAAGTCTACTCTGAAAAGTTGATAAAGGTAAAAACGAATAAAATGTTTATATATCACATTTTCAAATATCTATTATTCTCAATTTTACTTGATCTCCTAAACGGTTAAAGATAGGACATCGCGGTTTTCATCAGTGGATTAAGCACCCCATTTTACATAAAATAAGTCCTATAAGTCTACTCTCAAGAGTTGATAAAGGTAAAAACGAATAAAATGTTTATATATCACATTTTCATATATCTATTATTCTCCATTTTACTCGATCTCCTAAACGGTTAAAGATATCACATCGCGGTTTTCACCAGTGGATTTAGCACCTCATTTTACATTAAATAGGTCCTGTAAGTCTACTCTCAAGAGTTGATAAAGGTAAAAACGAATAAAATCTTTATATATCACATTTTCAAATATCTATTATTCTCAATTTTACTTGATCTCCTAAACGGTTAAAGATAGGACATCGCCGTTTTTACCAGTGGATTTAGCTCCTCATTTTACATAAAATAAGTCCTATAAGTCTACCCTCAAGAGTTGATCAAGGTACCAACGAATAAAATGTTTATATATCACATTTTCAAATATCTATTATTCTCCATTTTACTCGATCTCCTAAACAGTTAAAGATAGGACATCGCGGTTTTCACCAGTAGATTTAGCACCTCATTTTACATAAAATATGTCCTATAAGTCTACTCTCATGAGTTGATAAAGGTACAAACGAATAAAATGTTTATATATCACATTTTCAAATATCTATTATTCTCCATTTTACTCGATCTCCTAAACGGTTAAAGATAGGACATCGCGGTTTTCATCAGTTTATTTAGCACCCCATTTTACATAAAACAAGTTCTATAAGTCTACTCTCAAGAGTTGATAAAGGTAAAAACGAATAAAATGTTTATATATCACATTTTCAAATATCTATTATTCTCAATTTTACTTGATCTCCTAAACGGTTAAAGATAGGACATCGCCGTTTTTACCAGTAAATTTAGCTCCTCATTTTACATAAAATAAGTCCTATAAGTCTACCCTCAAGAGTTGATCAAGGTATCAACGAATAAAATGTTTATATATCAAATTTTCAAATATCTATTATTCTCCATTTTACTCGATCTCCTAAACGGTTGAAGATAGGACATCGCGGTTTATATCAGTGGATTAAGCACCCCTTTTTACATAAAATAAGTCCTATAAGTCTACTCTCAAGAGTTGATAAAGGTAAAAACGAATAAAATGTTTATATAACACATTTTCAAATATCTATTATTCTCCATTTTACTCGATCTCCTAAACGGTTAAAGATAGGACATCGTGGTTTTCACCAGTGGATTTAGCACCTCATTTTACATAAAATAGTTCCTATAAGTCTACTCTCAAGAGTCGATAAAGGTAAAAACGAATAAAACGTTTATATATCACATTTTCAAATATCTATTATTCTCCAATTTACTCGATCTCCTAAACGGTTAAAGATAGGACATCGTGGTTTTCACCAGTAGATTTAGCACCTCATTTTACATAAAATAGGTCCTATAAGTCTACTCTCAAGAGTCGATAAAGGTAAAAACGAATAAAACGTTTATATATCACATTTTCAAATATCTATTTTTCTCCATTTTACTCGATCTCCTAAACGGTTAAAGATAGGACATCGCGGTTTTCACCAGTGGATTTAGCACCTCATTTTACATAAAACATGTCCTATTAGTCTACTCTCAAGAGTTGATAAAGGTACAAACGATCAAACTGTTAATATATCACATTTTCAAATATCTATTAATCTCCATTTTACTCGATCTCCTAAACGGTTATAGATAGGACATCGCGGTTTTTACCAGTGGATTTAGCACCTCATTTTACATAAAATATGTCCTATAAGTCTACTCTCATGAGTTGATAAAGGTACAAACGAATAAAATGTTTATATATCACATTCTCAAATATCTATTATTCTCCATTTTACTCGATCTCTAAACGGTTAAAGATAGGACATCGCGGTTTTCACCAGTGGATTTAGAACCTTATATTTCATAAAATAGGTCCTATAAGTCTACTTTCAAGAGTTGATAAAGGTAAAAACGAATAAAATGTTTATATATCACATTATCAAATATCCATTATTCTCCATTTTACTCGATCTCCTAAACGGTTAAAGATAGGACATCGCGGTTTTCACCAGTGGATTTAGAACCTTATATTTCATAAAATATGTCCTATAAGTCTACTCTCAAGAGTTGATAAAGGTAAAAACGAATAAAATGTTTATATATCACATTTTTAAATATTTATTATTTTCCATTTTACTCTATCTCCTAAACGGTTAAAGATATCACATCGCGGTTTTCACCAGTGGATTTAGCACCTCATTTTACATGAGATAGGTCCTTTAAGTCTACTCTCAAGAGTTGATAAAGGTACAAACGAATAAAATGTTTATATTTGACATTTTCAAATATCTATTATTCTCCATTTTACTCGATCTCCTAAACAATTAAAGATATCACATCGCGGTTTTCACCAGTGGATTTAGAACCTCATTTTACATAAAATAGGTCTTATAAGTCTACTCTCAAAAGTTGATAAAGGTAAAAACGAATAAAATGTTTATATATCACATTTTCTAATATCTATTATTCTCCATTTTACTCGATCTCCTAAACGGTTAAAGATAGGACATCGCGGTTTTCACCAGTGGATTTAACACCTCATTTAACATAAAATATGTCCTATAAGTCTACTCTCAAGAGTTGATAAAGGTACAAACGAATAAAATGTTTATATATCACATTTTCAAATTTCTATTATTCTCCATTTTACTCGATCTCCTAAACGGTTAAAGATAGGACATCGAGATTTTCACCAGTGGATTTAGCACCTCTTTTTACATCAAATAGGTCCTATAAGTCTACTCAGAAAAGTTGATAAAGGTACAAACGAATAAAATGTTTATATATCACATTTTCAAATATCTATTATTCTCCATTTTACTCGATCTCCTAAACGGTTAAAGATAGGACATCGCGGTTTTCACCAGTAGATTTAGCACCTCATTTTACATAAAATATGTCCTATAAGTCTACTCTCATGAGTTGATAAAGGTACAAACGAATAAAATGTTTATATATCACATTTTCAAATATCTATTATTCTCCATTTTACTCGATCTCCTAAACGGTTAAAGATAGGACATCGCGGTTTTCACCAGTAGATTTAGCACCTCATTTTACATAAAATATGTCCTATAAGTCTACTCTCATGAGTTGATAAAGGTACAAACGAATAAAATGTTTATATATCACATTATCAAATATCCATTATTCTCCATTTTACTCGATCTCCTAAACGGTTAAAGATAGGACATCGCGGTTTTCACCAGTGGATTTAGAACCTTATATTTCATAAAATATGTCCTATAAGTCTACTCTCAAGAGTTGATAAAGGTAAAAACGAATAAAATGTTTATATATCACATTTTTAAATATCTATTATTTTCCATTTTACTCTATCTCCTAAACGGTTAAAGATATCACATCGCGGTTTTCACCAGTGGATTTAGCACCTCATTTTACATGAGATAGGTCCTTTAAGTCTACTCTCAAGAGTTGATAAAGGTACAAACGAATAAAATGTTTATATTTGACATTTTCAAATATCTATTATTCTCCATTTTACTCGATCTCCTAAACAATTAAAGATATCACATCGCGGTTTTCACCAGTGGATTTAGAACCTCATTTTACATAAAATAGGTCTTATAAGTCTACTCTCAAGAGTTGATAAAGGTAAAAACGAATAAAATGTTTATATATCACATTTTCTAATATCTATTATTCTCCATTTTACTCGATCTCCTAAACGGTTAAAGATAGGACATCGCGGTTTTCACCAGTGGATTTAACACCTCATTTAACATAAAATATGTCCTATAAGTCTACTCTCAAGAGTTGATAAAGGTACAAACGAATAAAATGTTTATATATCACATTTTCAAATTTCTATTATTCTCCATTTTACTCGATCTCCTAAACGGTTAAAGATAGGACATCGAGATTTTCACCAGTGGATTTAGCACCTCTTTTTACATCAAATAGGTCCTATAAGTCTACTCAGAAAAGTTGATAAAGGTACAAACGAATAAAATGTTTATATATCACATTTTCAAATATCTATTATTCTCCATTTTACTCGATCTCCTAAACGGTTAAAGATAGGACATCGCGGTTTTCACCAGTAGATTTAGCACCTCATTTTACATAAAATATGTCCTATAAGTCTACTCTCATGAGTTGATAAAGGTACAAACGAATAAAATGTTTATATATCACATTTTCAAATATCTATTATTCTCCATTTTACTCGATCTCCTAAACGGTTGAAGATAGGACATCGCGGTTTTCATCAGTGGATTTAGCACCCCATTTTACATAAAACAAGTTCTATAAGTCTACTCTCAAGAGTTGATAAAGGTAAAAACGAATAAAATGTTTATATATCACATTTTCAAATATCTATTATTCTCCATTTTACTCGATCTCCTAAACGATTAAAGATAGGACATCGCGGTTTTCACCAGTGGATTTAGCATCTCATTTTACATAAAATATGTCCTATAAGTCTACTCTCAATGGTTGATAAAGGTACAAACGAATAAAATGTTTATATATCACATTTTCAAATATCTATTATTCTCCATTTTACTCGATCTCCTAAACGGTTCAAGATAAGACATCGAGGTTTTCACCAGTGGATTTAGCACCTCATTTTACATAAAATAGGTCCTATAAGTCTACTCTCATGAGTTGATAAAGGTAAAAACGAATAAAATGTTTATATATCACATTTTCAAATATCTATTTTTCTCCATTTTACTCGATCTCCTAAACGGTTCAAGATAAGACATCGAGGTTTTCACCAGTGGATTTAGCACCTCATTTTACATAAAATAGGTCCTATAAGTCTACTCTCATGAGTTGATAAAGGTAAAAACGAATAAAATGTTTATATATCACATTTTCAAATATCTATTTTTCTCCATTTTACTCGATCTCCTAAACGGTTCAAGATAGGACATCGCGGTTTTCACCAGTGGATTTAGCACCTCATTTTACAAAAAATAGGTCCTATAAGTCTACTCTTAAAAGTTTATAAAGGTACAAACGAATAAAATGTTTATATATCTCATTTTCAAATATCTAATATTCTCCATTTTACTCGATCTCCTAATCGGTTAAAGATAGGACATCGCGGTTTTCAGTAGTAGATTTAGCACCTCATTTTACATAAAATATGTCCTATAAGTCTACTCTCATGAGTTGATAAAGGTACAAACGAATAAAATGTTTATATATCACATTTTCAAATATCTATTATTCTCCATTTTACTCGATCTCCTAAACGGTTAAAGATAGGACATCGCGGTTTTCATCAGTGGATTTAGCACCCCATTTTACATAAAACAAGTTCTATAAGTCTACTCTCAAGAGTTGATAAAGGTAAAAACGATTAAAATGTTTATATATCACATTTTCAAATATCTATTATTCTCAATTTTACTTGATCTCCTAAACGGTTAAAGATAGGACATCGTGGTTTTCACCAGTGGATTTAGCACCTCATTTTACATAAAATAGGTCCTATAAGTCTACTCTCATGAGTTGATAAAGGTAAAAACGAATATAATGTTTATATATCACATTTTCAAATATCTATTATTCTCCATTTTACTCGATCTCCTAAACGGTTAAAGATAGGACATCGCGGTTTTCACCAGTGGATTTAGCATCTCATTTTACATAAAATATGTCCTATAAGTCTACTCTCAATGGTTGATAAAGGTACAAACGAATAAAATGTTTATATATCACATTTTCAAATATCTATTATTCTCCATTTTACTCGATCTCCTAAACGGTTCAAGATAAGACATCGAGGTTTTCACCAGTGGATTTAGCACCTCATTTTACATAAAATAGGTCCTATAAGTCTACTCTCATGAGTTGATAAAGGTAAAAACGAATAAAATGTTTATATATCACATTTTCAAATATCTATTTTTCTCCATTTTACTCGATCTCCTAAACGGTTCAAGATAGGACATCGCGGTTTTCACCAGTGGATTTAGCACCTCATTTTACATAAAATAGGTCCTATAAGTCTACTCTTAAAAGTTTATAAAGGTACAAACGAATAAAATGTTTATATATCTCATTTTCAAATATCTAATATTCTCCATTTTACTCGATCTCCTAATCGGTTAAAGATAGGACATCGCGGTTTTCAGTAGTAGATTTAGCACCTCATTTTACATAAAATATGTCCTATAAGTCTACTCTCATGAGTTGATAAAGGTAAAAACAAATAAAATGTTTATATATCACATTTTCAAATATCTATTATTCTCAATTTTACTTGATCTCCTAAACGGTTAAAGATAGGACATCGTGGTTTTCACCAGTGGATTTAGCACCTCATTTTACATAAAACATGTCCTAAAAGTCTACTCTCAAGAGTTGATATAGGTCCAAACGAATAAAATATTTATATATCACATTTTCAAATATCTATTTTTCTCCATTTTACTCGATCTCCTAAACGGTTAAAGATAGAACATCGCGGTTTTCATCAGTGGATTTAGCACCCCATTTTACATAAAACAAGTTCTATAAGTCTACTCTCAAGAGTTGATAAAGGTACAAACGAATAAAATGTTTATATATCACATTTTCAAATATCTATTATTTTCCATTTTACTCGATCTCCTAAACGGTTAAAGATATCACATCGCGGTTTTCACCAGTGGATTTAGCACCTCATTTTACATAAAATAGGTCCTTTAAGTCTACTCTCAAGAGTTGATAAAGGTACAAACGGATAAAATGTTTATATATCACATTTTCAAATATCTATTATTCTCCATTTTACTCGATCTCCTAAACAATTAAAGATATCAGATCGCGGTTTTCACCAGTGGATTTAGCACCCCATTTTACATAAAACAAGTTCTATAAGTCTACTCTCAAGAGTTGATAAAGGTACAAACGAATAAAATGTTTATATATCACATTTTCAATTATCTATTATTCTCCATTTTACTCGATCTCCTAAACGGTTAAAGATAGGACATCGCGGTTTTCACCAGTGGATTTAACACCTCATTTAACATAAAATAAGTCCTATAAGTCTACTCTCAAGAGTTGATAAAGGTACAAACGAATAAAATGTTTATATATCACATAATCAAATATCTATTAGTCTCGATTTTACTCGATCTCCTAAACGGTTAAAGATAGGACATCGCGGTTTTCACCAGTGGATTGAGAACCTTATATTTCATAAAATAGGTCCTATAAGTCTACTCTCAAGAGTTGATAAAGGTAAAAACGAATAAAATGTTAATATATCACATTATCAAATATCTATTTTTCTCCATTTTACTCGATCTCCTAAACGGTTAAAGATAGGACATCGCGGTTTTCACCAGTGGATTTAGAACCTTATATTTCATAAAATAGGTCCTATAAGTCTACTCTCAAGAGTTGATAAAGGTAAAAACGAATAAAATGTTAATATATCACATTTTTAAATATCTATTATTTTCCATTTTACTCGATCTCCTAAACAATTAAAGATATCACATCGCGGCTTTCTCCAGTGGATTTAGCACCTCATATTACATAAAATATGTCCTATAAGTCTACTCTCAAGAGTTGATAAAGGTACAAACGAATAAAATGTTTATATATCACATTTTCAAATATCTATTATTCTCCATTTTACTCGATCTCCTAAACAATTAAAGATATCACATCGCGGCTTTCTCCAGTGGATTTAGCACCTCATATTACATAAAATATGTCCTATAAGTCTACTCTCAAGAGTTGATAAAGGTACAAACGAATAAAATGTTTATATATCACATTATCAAATATCTATTATTCTCCATTTTACTCGATCTCCTAAACGGTTAAAGATATCACATCGCGGTTTTCACCAGTGGATTTAGAACCTCATTTTACATAAAATAGGTCTAATAAGTCTACTCTCAAGAGTTGATAATGGTAAAAACGAATAAAATGTTTATATATCACATTTTCTAATATCTATTATTCTCCATTTTACTCGATCTCCTAAACGGTTAAAGATAGGACATCGCGGTTTTCACCAGTGGATTTAACACCTCATTTAACATAAAATAGGTCCTATAAGTCTACTCTCAAGAGTTGATAAATGTACAAACGAATAAAATGTTTATATATCACATTTTCAAATTTCTATTATTCTCCATTTTACTCGATCTCCTAAACGGTTAAAGATAGGACATCAAAATTTTCACCAGTGGATTTAGCACCTCTTTTTACATAAAATAGGTCCTATCAGTCTACTCTGAAAAGTTGATAAAGGTACAAACGAATAAAATGTTTATATATCACATTTTCAAATATCTATTATTCTCCATTTTACTCGATCTCCTAAACGGTTAAAGATAGGACATCGCGGTTTTCACCAGTAGATTTAGCACCTCATTTTACATAAAATATGTCCTATAAGTCTACTCTGAAAAGTTGATAAAGGTTCAAACGAATAAAATGTTTATATATCACATTTTCAAATATCTATTATTCTCCATTTTACTCGATCTCCTAAACGGTTAAAGATAGGACATCGCGGTTTTCACCAGTAGATTTAGCACCTCATTTCACATAAAATATGTCCTATAAGTCTACTCTCAAGAGTTGATAAAGGTAAAAACGAATAAAATGTTTATATATCACATTTTCAAATATCTATTATTCTCAATTTTACTTGATCTCCTAAACGGTTAAAGATAGGACATCGCGGTTTTCATCAGTGGATTAAGCACCCCATTTTACATAAAATAAGTCCTATAAGTCTACTCTCAAGAGTTGATAAAGGTAAAAACGAATAAAATGTTTATATATCACATTTTCAAATATCTATTATTCTCCATTTTACTCGATCTCCTAAACGGTTAAAGATATCACATCGCGGTTTTCACCAGTGGATTTAGCACCTCATTTTACATAAAATAGGTCCTATAAGTCTACTCTCAAGAGTTGATAAAGGTAAAAACGAATAAAATCTTTATATATCACATTTTCAAATATCTATTATTTTCAATTTTACTTGATCTCCTAAACGGTTAAAGATAGGACATCGCCGTTTTTACCAGTGGATTTAGCTCCTCATTTTACCTAAAATAAGTCCTATAAGTCTACCCTCAAGAGTTGATCAAGGTACCAACGAATAAAATGTTTATATATCACATTTTCAAATATCTATTATTCTCCATTTTACTCGATCTCCTAAACAGTTAAAGATAGGACATCGCGGTTTTCACCAGTAGATTTAAAACCTCATTTTACATAAAATATGTCCTATATGTCTACTCTCATGAGTTGATAAAGGTACAAACGAATAAAATGTTTATATATCACATTTTCAAATATCTATTATTCTCCATTTTACTCGATCTCCTAAACGGTTAAAGATAGGACATCGCGGTTTTCATCAGTTTATTTAGCACCCCATTTTACATAAAACAAGTTCTATAAGTCTACTCTCAAGAGTTGATAAAGGTAAAAACGAATAAAATGTTTATATATCACATTTTCAAATATCTATTATTCTCAATTTTACTTGATCTCCTAAACGGTTAAAGATAGGACATCGCCGTTTTTACCAGTGGATTTAGCTCCTCATTTTACATAAAATAAGTCCTATAAGTCTACCCTCAAGCGTTGATCAAGGTATCAACGAATATAATGTTTATATATCAAATTTTCAAATATCTATTATTCTTCATTTTACTCGATCTCCTAAACGGTTGAAGATAGGACATCGCGGTTTATATCAGTGGATTAAGCACCCCTTTTTACATAAAATAAGTCCTATAAGTCTACTCTCAAGAGTTGATAAAGGTAAAAACGAATAAAATGTTTATATAACACATTTTCAAATATCTATTATTCTCCATTTTACTCGATCTCCTAAACGGTTAAAGATAGGACATCGTGGTTTTCACCAGTGGATTTAGCACCTCATTTTACATAAAATAGTTCCTATAAGTCTACTCTCAAGAGTCGATAAAGGTAAAAACGAATTAAACGTTTATATATCACATTTTCAAATATCTATTATTCTCCAATTTACTCGATCTCCTAAACGGTTAAAGATAGGACATCGTGGTTTTCACCAGTAGATTTTGCACCTCATTTTACATAAAATAGGTCCTATAAGTCTACTCTCAAGAGTCGATAAAGGTAAAAACGAATAAAACGTTTATATATCACATTTTCAAATATCTATTTTTCTCCATTTTACTCGATCTCCTAAACGGTTAAAGATAGGACATCGCGGTTTTCACCAGTGGATTTAGCACCTCATTTTACATAAAACATGTCCTATAAGTCTACTCTCAAGAGTTGATAAAGGTACAAACGATCAAACTGTTAATATATCACATTTTCAAATATCTATTAATCTCCATTTTACTCGATCTCCTAAACGGTTATAGATAGGACATCGCGGTTTTTACCAGTGGATTTAGCACCTCATTTTACATAAAATATGTCCTATAAGTCTACTCTCATGAGTTGATAAAGGTACAAACGAATAAAATGTTTATATATCACATTTTCAAATATCTATTATTTTCCATTTTACTCGATCTCCTAAACGGTTAAAGATAGGACATCGCGGTTTTCACCAGTGGATTTAGAACCTTATATTTCATAAAATAGGTCCTATAAGTCTACTTTCAAGAGTTGATAAAGGTAAAAACGAATAAAATGTTTATATATCACATTATCAAATATCCATTATTCTCCATTTTACTCGATCTCCTAAACGGTTAAACATAGGACATTGCGGTTTTCACCAGTTGATTTAGAACCTCATTTTACATAAAATAAGTCCTATAAGTCTACTCTCAAGAGTTGATAAAGGTACAAACGATCAAACTGTTAATATATCACATTTTCAAATATCTATTAATCTCCATTTTACTCGATCTCCTAAACGGTTAAAGATAGGACATCGTGGTTTTCACCAGTGGATTTAGCACCTCATTTTACATAAAATAGGTCCTATAAGTCTACTCTCAAGAGTTGATAAAGGTAAAAACAAATAAAATGTTTATATATCACATTTTCAAATATCTATTTTTCTCCATTTTACTCGATCTCCTAAACGGTTAAAGATAGGACATCGCGGTTTTCATCAGTGGATTTAGCACCCCATTTTACATAAAACAAGTTCTATAAGTCTACTCTCAAGAGTTGATAAAGGTACAAACGAATAAAATGTTTATATATCACATTTTCAAATATCTATTATTCTCCATTTTACTCGATCTCCTAAACGGTTAAAGATATCACATCGCGGTTTTCACCAGTGGATTTAGCACCTCATTTTACATAAAATAGGTCCTTTAAGTCTACTCTCAAGAGTTGATAAAGGTACAAACGAATAAAATGTTTATATATCACATTTTCAAATATCTATTATTCTCCATTTTACTCGATCTCCTAAACAATTAAAGATATCAGATCGCGGTTTTTACCAGTGGATTTAGCACCCCATTTTACATAAAACAAGTTCTATAAGTCTACTCTCAAGAGTTGATAAAGGTACAAACGAATAAAATGTTTATATATCACATTTTCAAATATCTATTATTCTCCATTTTACTCGATCTCCTAAACGGTTAAAGATATCACATCACGGTTTTCACCAGTGGATTTAGCACCTCATTTTACATAAAATAGGTCCTTTAAGTCTACTCTCAAGAGTTGATAAAGGTACAAACGAATAAAATGTTTATATATCACATTTTCAATTATCTATTATTCTCCATTTTACTCGATCTCCTAAACGGTTAAAGATAGGACATCGCGGTTTTCACCAGTGGATTTAACACCTCATTTAACATAAAATAAGTCCTATAAGTCTACTCTCAAGAGTTGATAAAGGTACAAACGAATAAAATGTTTATATATCACATTATCAAATATCTATTAGTCTCCATTTTACTCGATCTCCTAAACGGTTAAAGATAGGACATCGCGGTTTTCACCAGTGGATTGAGAACCTTATATTTCATAAAATAGGTCCTATAAGTCTACTCTCAAGAGTTGATAAAGGTAAAAACGAATAAAATGTTTATATATCACATTTTCAAATATCTATTATTCTCCATTTTACTCGATCTCCTAAACGGTTAAAGATATCACATCGCGGTTTTCACCAGTGGATTTAGCACCTCATTTTACATAAAATAGGTCCTTTAAGTCTACTTTGAAGAGTTGATAAAGGTACAAACGAATAAAATGTTTATATATCACATTTTCAAATATCTATTATTCTCCATTTTACTCGATCTCCTAAACGGTTAAAGATAAGACATCGCGGTTTTCACCAGTGGATTTAGAACCTCATTTTACATGAAATAGGTCTTATAAGTCTACTCTCAAGAGTTGATAAAGGTAAAAACGAATAAAATGTTTATATATCACATTTTCTAATATCTATTATTCTCCATTTTACTCCATCTCCTAAACGGTTAAAAATAGGACATCGCGGTTTTCATCAGTGGATTAAGCACCCCATTTTACATAAAATAACTCCTATAAGTCTACTCTCAAGAGTTGATAAAGGTAAAAACGAATAAAATGTTTATATATCACAATTTCAAATATCTATTATTCTCCATTTCACTCGATCTTCTAAACGGTTTAAGATAGGACATCGCGGTTTTCACCAGTGGATTTAGCATCTCATTTTACATAAAATATGTCTTATAAGTCTACTCTCAATGGTTGATAAAGGTACAAACGAATAAAATGTTTATATATCACATTTTCAAATATCCATTATTCTCCATTTTACTCGATCTCCTAAACGGTTAAACATAGGACATCGCGGTTTTCACCAGTGGATTTAGCACCTTATTTTACATAAAATAAGTCTTATAAGTCTACTCTCAAGAGTTGATAAAGGTACAAACGAATAAAATGTTTATATATCACATTTTCAAATATCTATTATTCTCCATTTTACTCGATCTCCTAAACGGTTTAAGATAGGACATCGCGGTTTTCACCAGTGGATTTAGCACCTCATTTTACATGAAATAGGTCCTATAAGTCTACTCTCAAGAGTTGATAAAGGTACAAACGAATAAAATGTTTATATATCACATTATCAAATATCTATTACTCTCCATTTTACTCGATCTCCTAAACGGTTAAAGATAGGACATCGCGGTTTTTACCAGTGGATTTAGCACCTCATTTTACATAAAATAAGTCCTATAAGTCTACTCTCAAGAGTTGATAAAGGTACAAACGAATAAAATGTTTATATAGCACATTTTCAAATATCTATTATTCTCCATTTTATTCCATCTCTTAAATGGTTAAAAATAGGACATCGCGGTTTTCACCAGTGGATTTAGCACCATATTTTACATAAAATAAGTCTTATAAGTCTACTCTCAAGAGTTGATAAAGGTACAAACGAATAAAATGTTTATATAGCAAATTTTCAAATATCTATTATTCTCCATTTTACTCCATCTCCTAAATGGTTAAAAATAGGACATAGCGGTTTTCACCAGTGGATTTAGCACCTTATTTTACATAAAATAAGTCTTATAAGTCTACTCTCAAGAGTTGATAAAGGTACAAACGAATAAAATGTTTATATAGCACATTTTCAAATATCTATTATTCTCCATTTTACTCCATCTCCTAAATGGTTAAAAATAGGACATAGCGGTTTTCACCAGTGGATTTAGCACCTTATTTTACATAAAATAAGTCTTATAAGTCTACTCTCAAGAGTTGATAAAGGTACAAACGAATAAAATGTTTATATATCACATTTTCAAATTTCAAATATTCTCCATTTTACTCGATCTCCTAAACGGTTAAAGATAGGACATCGCGGTTTTCATCAGTGGATTAAGCACCCCATTTTACATAAAATAAGTCCTATAAGTCTACTCTCAAAAGTTGATAAAGGTACAAACGAATAAAATGTTTATATAGCACATTTTCAAATATCTATTATTCTCCATTTTACTCCATCTCCTAAACGGTTAAAAATAGGACATCGCGGTTTTCACCAGTGGATTTAGCACCTTATTTTACATAAAATAAGTCTTATAAGTCTACTCTCAAGAGTTGATAAAGATACAAACGAATAAAATGTTTATATATCACATTATGAAATATCTATTAATCTCCATTTTACTCGATCTCCTAAACGGTTAAAGATAGGACATCGCGGTTTTCACCAGTGGATTAAGCACCTCATTTTACATAAAATATGTCCTATAAGTCTACTTTTAAGAGTTGATAAAGGTACAAACGAATAAAATGTTTATATATTACATTTTCAAATATCTATTTTTCTCCATTTTACTCGATCTCCTAAACGGTTCAAGATAGGACATCGCGGTTTTCACCAGTGGATTAAGCACCTCATTTTACATAAAATATGTCCTATAAGTCTACTTTTAAGAGTTGATAAAGGTACAAACGAATAAAATGTTTATATATCACATTTTCAAATATGTATTATTCTCCATTATACTCGATCTCCTAAACGGTTAATGATATTACATCGAGGATTTCACCAGTGGATTTAGCACCTCATTTTACATAAAATAGGTCCTATAAGTCTACTTTTAAGAGTTGATAAAGGTACAAACGAATAAAATGTTTATATATTACATTTTCAAATATCTATTTTTCTCCATTTTACTCGATCTCCTAAACGGTTCAAGATAGGACATCGCGGTTTTCACCAGTGGATTAAGCACCTCATTTTACATAAAATATGTCCTATAAGTCTACTCTCAATGGTTGATAAAGGAACAAACGAATAAAATGTTTATATATCACATTTTCAAATATCTATTATTCTCTATTTTACTCCATCTCCTAAACGGTTAAAGATAGGACATCGCGGATTTCACCAGTGGATTTAGCACCTCATTTTACATAAAATAATTCCTATAAGTCTACTCTCAAGAGTTGATAAAGGTACAAACGAATAAAATGTTTATATAGCACATTTTCAAATATCTATTATTCTCCATTTTATTCCATCTCTTAAATGGTTAAAAATAGGACATCGCGGTTTTCACCAGTGGATTTAGCACCATATTTTACATAAAATAAGTCTTATAAGTCTACTCTCAAGAGTTGAT
Source organism: Silvanus unidentatus (assembly GCA_963930825.1). Lineage (NCBI taxonomy): Eukaryota > Metazoa > Arthropoda > Insecta > Coleoptera > Silvanidae > Silvanus > Silvanus unidentatus. The sequence continues at coordinate 8,949,488 of OZ005762.1, forward strand.
AAAGGTACAAACGAATAAAATGTTTATATAGCAAATTTTCAAATATCTATTATTCTCCATTTTACTCCATCTCCTAAATGGTTAAAAATAGGACATAGCGGTTTTCACCAGTGGATTTAGCACCTTATTTTACATAAAATAAGTCTTATAAGTCTACTCTCAAGAGTTGATAAAGGTACAAACGAATAAAATGTTTATATAGCACATTTTCAAATATCTATTATTCTCCATTTTACTCCATCTCCTAAATGGTTAAAAATAGGACATAGCGGTTTTCACCAGTGGATTTAGCACCTTATTTTACATAAAATAAGTCTTATAAGTCTACTCTCAAGAGTTGATAAAGGTACAAACGAATAAAATGTTTATATATCACATTTTCAAATTTCAAATATTCTCCATTTTACTCGATCTCCTAAACGGTTAAAGATAGGACATCGCGGTTTTCATCAGTGGATTAAGCACCCCATTTTACATAAAATAAGTCCTATAAGTCTACTCTCAAAAGTTGATAAAGGTACAAACGAATAAAATGTTTATATAGCACATTTTCAAATATCTATTATTCTCCATTTTACTCCATCTCCTAAACGGTTAAAAATAGGACATCGCGGTTTTCACCAGTGGATTTAGCACCTTATTTTACATAAAATAAGTCTTATAAGTCTACTCTCAAGAGTTGATAAAGATACAAACGAATAAAATGTTTATATATCACATTATGAAATATCTATTAATCTCCATTTTACTCGATCTCCTAAACGGTTAAAGATAGGACATCGCGGTTTTCACCAGTGGATTAAGCACCTCATTTTACATAAAGTATGTCCTATAAGTCTACTTTTAAGAGTTGATAAAGGTACAAACGAATAAAATGTTTATATATTACATTTTCAAATATCTATTTTTCTCCATTTTACTCGATCTCCTAAACGGTTCAAGATAGGACATCGCGGTTTTCACCAGTGGATTAAGCACCTCATTTTACATAAAATATGTCCTATAAGTCTACTTTTAAGAGTTGATAAAGGTACAAACGAATAAAATGTTTATATATCACATTTTCAAATATGTATTATTCTCCATTATACTCGATCTCCTAAACGGTTAATGATATTACATCGAGGATTTCACCAGTGGATTTAGCACCTCATTTTACATAAAATAGGTCCTATAAGTCTACTTTTAAGAGTTGATAAAGGTACAAACGAATAAAATGTTTATATATTACATTTTCAAATATCTATTTTTCTCCATTTTACTCGATCTCCTAAACGGTTCAAGATAGGACATCGCGGTTTTCACCAGTGGATTAAGCACCTCATTTTACATAAAATATGTCCTATAAGTCTACTCTCAATGGTTGATAAAGGAACAAACGAATAAAATGTTTATATATCACATTTTCAAATATCTATTATTCTCTATTTTACTCCATCTCCTAAACGGTTAAAGATAGGACATCGCGGATTTCACCAGTGGATTTAGCACCTCATTTACATAAAATAATTCCTATAAGTCTACTCTCAAGAGTTGATAAAGGTACAAACGAATAAAATGTTTATATATCACATTTTCAAATATGTATTATTCTCCATTATACTCGATCTCCTAAACGGTTAATGATATTACATCGAGGATTTCACCAGTGGATTTAGCACCTCATTTTACATAAAATAGGTCCTATAAGTCTACTTTTAAGAGTTGATAAAGGTACAAACGAATAAAATGTTTATATATCACATTTTCAAATATCTATTATTCTCCATTTTACTCGATCTCCTGAACAGTTGAAGATAGGACATCGAGGTTTTCACCAGTGGATTTAGCACCTTATTTTACATAAAATAAGTCTTATAAGTCTACTCTCAAGAGTTGATAAAGGTACAAACGAATAAAATGTTTATATATCACATTCTCAAATATCTATTATTCTCCATTTTACTCGATCTCCTAAACGGTGAAAGATAGGACATCGCGGTTTTCACCAGTGGATTTAGCACCTCATTCTACATAAAATAAGTCCTATAAGTCTACTCTCAAGAGTTGATAAAGGTACAAACGAATAAAATGTTTATATATCACATTTTCAAATATGTATTATTCTCCATTATACTCGATCTGCTAAACGGTTAATGATATTACATCGAGGATTTCACCAGTGGATTTAGCACCTCATTTTACATAAAATAGGTCCTATAAGTCTACTCTCAAGAGTTGATAAAGGTAATAACGAAAAAAATGTTTATATATCACATTTTCAAATATCTATTTTTCTCCATTTTACTCGATCTCCTAAACGGTTTAAGATAGGACATCGCGGTTTTCACCAGTGGATTTAGCACCTCATTTTACATAAAATAGGTCCTATAAGTCTACTCTCAAGAGTTGATAAAGGTACAAACGAATAAAATTTTTATATATCACATTTTCAAATATCTATTATTTTCCATTTTACTCGATCTCCTAAACGGTAAAAGATAGGACATCGCGGTTTTCACCAGTGGATTTAGCACCTCATTTTACATAAAATATGTCCTATAAGTCTACCCTCATAAGTTGATCAAGGTACAAACGAATAAAATGTTAATATATCACATTTTCAAATATCTATTATTCTCCATTTTACTCGATCTCCTAAACGGTAAAAGATAGGACATCGCGGTTTTCATCAGTGGATTAAGCACCCCATTTTACATAAAATAAGTCCTATAAGTCTACTCTCAAGAGTTGATAAAGGTAAAAACGAATAAAATGTTTATATATCACATTTTCAAATACCTATTTTTCTCCATTTTACTCGATCTCCTAAACGGTGAAAGATAGGACATCGCGGTTTTCACCAGTGGATTTAGCACCTCATTTTACATAAAATAAGTCCTATAAGTCTACTCTCAAGAGTTGATATAGGTACAAACGAATAAAATGTTTATATATCTCATTTTCAAATATCTATTATTCTCCATTTTACTCCATCTCCTAAACGGTTAAAAATAGGACATCTCGGTTTTCACCAGTGGATTTAGCACCTCATTTTACATAAAATAAGTCTTATAAGTCTACTCTCAAGAGTTGATAAAGGTACAAACGAATAAAATGTTTATATATCACATTATCAAATATCTATTACTCTCCATTTTACTCGATCTCCTAAACGGTTAAAGATAGGACATCGCGGTTTTTACCAGTGGATTTAGCACCTCATTTTACATAAAATAAGTCCTATAAGTCTACTCTCAAGAGTTGATAAAGGTACAAACGAATAAAATTTTTATATATCACATTTTCAAATATCTATTATTCTCCATTTTACTCGATCTCCTAAACGGTAAAAGATAGGACATCGCGGTTTTCACCAGTGGATTTAGCACCTCATTTTACATAAAATATGTATTATAAGTCTACCCTCATAAGTTGATCAAGGTACAAACGAATAAAATTTTTATATATCACATTTTCAAATATCTATTATTCTCCATTTTACTCGATCTCCTAAACGGTAAAAGATAGGACATCGCGGTTTTCATCAGTGGATTAAGCACCCCATTTTACATAAAATAAGTCCTATAAGTCTACTCTCAAGAGTTGATAAAGGTACAAACGAATAAAATGTTTATATAGCACATTTTCAAATATCTATTATTCTCCAATTTATTCCATCTCCTAAATGGTTAAAAATATTACATCGCGGTTTTCACCAGTGGATTTAGCACCTTATTTTACATAAAATAAGTCTTATAAGTCTACTCTCAAGAGTTGATAAAGGTACAAACGAATAAAATGTTTATATATCACATTTTCAAATATCTATTATTCTCCATTTTACTCGATCTCCTAAACGGTGAAAGATAGGACATCGCGGTTTTTACCAGTGGATTTAGCACCTCATTTTACATAAAATAAGTCCTATAAGTCTACTCTCAAGAGTTGATATAGGTACAAACGAATAAAATGTTTATATATCACATTTTCAAATATCTATTATTCTCCATTTTACTCCATCTCCTAAACGGTTAAAAATAGGACATCTCGGTTTTCACCAGTGGATTTATCACCTCATTTTACATAAAATAAGTCTTATAAGTCTACTCTCAAGAGTTGATAAAGGTACAAACGAATAAAATGTTTATATATCACATTATCAAATATCTATTACTCTCCATTTCACTCGATCTCCTAAACGGTTAAAGATAGGACATCGCGGTTTTTACCAGTGGATTTAGCACCTCATTTTACATAAAATAAGTCCTATAAGTCTACTCTCAAGAGTTGATAAAGGTACAAACGAATAAAATTTTTATATATCACATTTTCAAATATCTATTATTTTCCATTTTACTCGATCTCCTAAACGGTAAAAGATAGGACATCGCGGTTTTCACCAGTGGATTTAGCACCTCATTTTACATAAAATATGTCCTATAAGTCTACCCTCATAAGTTGATCAAGGTACAAACGAATAAAATGTTAATATATCACATTTTCAAATATCTATTATTCTCCATTTTACTCGATCTCCTAAACGGTAAAAGATAGGACATCGCGGTTTTCATCAGTGGATTAAGCACCCCATTTTACATAAAATAAGTCCTATAAGTCTACTCTCAAGAGTTGATAAAGGTAAAAACGAATAAAATGTTTATATATCACATTTTCAAATACCTATTTTTCTCCATTTTACTCGATCTCCTAAACGGTGAAAGATAGGACATCGCGGTTTTCACCAGTGGATTTAGCACCTCATTTTACATAAAATAAGTCCTATAAGTCTACTCTCAAGAGTTGATATAGGTACAAACGAATAAAATGTTTATATATCACATTTTCAAATATCTATTATTCTCCATTTTACTCCATCTCCTAAACGGTTAAAAATAGGACATCTCGGTTTTCACCAGTGGATTTAGCACCTCATTTTACATAAAATAAGTCTTATAAGTCTACTCTCAAGAGTTGATAAAGGTACAAACGAATAAAATGTTTATATATCACATTATCAAATATCTATTACTCTCCATTTTACTCGATCTCCTAAACGGTTAAAGATAGGACATCGCGGTTTTTACCAGTGGATTTAGCACCTCATTTTACATAAAATAAGTCCTATAAGTCTACTCTCAAGAGTTGATAAAGGTACAAACGAATAAAATTTTTATATATCACATTTTCAAATATCTATTATTCTCCATTTTACTCGATCTCCTAAAGGTAAAAGATAGGACATCGCGGTTTTCACCAGTGGATTTAGCACCTCATTTTACATAAAATATGTATCATAAGTCTACCCTCATAAGTTGATCAAGGTACAAACGAATAAAATGTTAATATATCACATTTTCAAATATCTATTATTCTCCATTTTACTCGATCTCCTAAACGGTAAAAGATAGGACATCGCGGTTTTCATCAGTGGATTAAGCACCCCATTTTACATAAAATAAGTCCTATAAGTCTACTCTCAAGAGTTGATAAAGGTAAAAACGAATAAAATGTTTATATATCACATTTTCAAATACCTATTTTTATCCATTTTACTCGATCTCCTAAACGGTTCAAGATAGGACATCGCGGTTTTCACCAGTGGATTTAGCACCTCATTTTACATAAAATAGGTCCTATAAGTCTACTCTCAAGAGTTGATAAAGGTACAAACGAATAAAATGTTTATATATCACATTTTTAAATATCTATTTCTCTCCATTTTACTCGATCTCCTAAACGGTTTAAGATAGGACATCGCGGTTTTCACAAGTGGATTTAGCACCTCATTTTACATAAAATAAGTCCTATAAGTCAACTCTTAAGAGTTGATAAAGGTACAAACGAATAAAATGTTTATATATCACATTTTCAAATATCCATTATTCTCCATTTTACTCGATCTCCTAAACGGTTAAAGTTAGAACATCGCGGTTTTCACCAGTAGATTTAGCACCTCAATTCACATAAAATAAGTCCTATAAGTCTACTCTCAAGAGTTGATCAAGGTACAAACGAATAAAATGTTTATATATCACATTTTTAAATATCTATTATTCTCCATTTTACTCGATCTCCTAAACGGTAAAAGATAGGACATCGCGGTTTTCATCAGTGGATTAAGCACCCCATTTTACATAAAATAAGTCCTATAAGTCTACTCTCAAGAGTTGATAAAGGTAAAAACGAATAAAATGTTTATATATCACATTTTCAAATACCTATTTTTCTCCATTTTACTCGATCTCCTAAACGGTGAAAGATAGGACATCGCGGTTTTCACCAGTGGATTTAGCACCTCATTTTACATAAAATAAGTCCTATAAGTCTACTCTCAAGAGTTGATATAGGTACAAACGAATAAAATGTTTATATATCTCATTTTCAAATATCTATTATTCTCCATTTTACTCCATCTCCTAAACGGTTAAAAATAGGACATCTCGGTTTTCACCAGTGGATTTAGCACCTCATTTTACATAAAATAAGTCTTATAAGTCTACTCTCAAGAGTTGATAAAGGTACAAACGAATAAAATGTTTATATATCACATTATCAAATATCTATTACTCTCCATTTTACTCGATCTCCTAAACGGTTAAAGATAGGACATCGCGGTTTTTACCAGTGGATTTAGCACCTCATTTTACATAAAATAAGTCCTATAAGTCTACTCTCAAGAGTTGATAAAGGTACAAACGAATAAAATTTTTATATATCACATTTTCAAATATCTATTATTCTCCATTTTACTCGATCTCCTAAACGGTAAAAGATAGGACATCGCGGTTTTCACCAGTGGATTTAGCACCTCATTTTACATAAAATATGTATTATAAGTCTACCCTCATAAGTTGATCAAGGTACAAACGAATAAAATTTTTATATATCACATTTTCAAATATCTATTATTCTCCATTTTACTCGATCTCCTAAACGGTAAAAGATAGGACATCGCGGTTTTCATCAGTGGATTAAGCACCCCATTTTACATAAAATAAGTCCTATAAGTCTACTCTCAAGAGTTGATAAAGGTACAAACGAATAAAATGTTTATATAGCACATTTTCAAATATCTATTATTCTCCAATTTATTCCATCTCCTAAATGGTTAAAAATATTACATCGCGGTTTTCACCAGTGGATTTAGCACCTTATTTTACATAAAATAAGTCTTATAAGTCTACTCTCAAGAGTTGATAAAGGTACAAACGAATAAAATGTTTATATATCACATTTTCAAATATCTATTATTCTCCATTTTACTCGATCTCCTAAACGGTGAAAGATAGGACATCGCGGTTTTTACCAGTGGATTTAGCACCTCATTTTACATAAAATAAGTCCTATAAGTCTACTCTCAAGAGTTGATATAGGTACAAACGAATAAAATGTTTATATATCACATTTTCAAATATCTATTATTCTCCATTTTACTCCATCTCCTAAACGGTTAAAAATAGGACATCTCGGTTTTCACCAGTGGATTTATCACCTCATTTTACATAAAATAAGTCTTATAAGTCTACTCTCAAGAGTTGATAAAGGTACAAACGAATAAAATGTTTATATATCACATTATCAAATATCTATTACTCTCCATTTCACTCGATCTCCTAAACGGTTAAAGATAGGACATCGCGGTTTTTACCAGTGGATTTAGCACCTCATTTTACATAAAATAAGTCCTATAAGTCTACTCTCAAGAGTTGATAAAGGTACAAACGAATAAAATTTTTATATATCACATTTTCAAATATCTATTATTTTCCATTTTACTCGATCTCCTAAACGGTAAAAGATAGGACATCGCGGTTTTCACCAGTGGATTTAGCACCTCATTTTACATAAAATATGTCCTATAAGTCTACCCTCATAAGTTGATCAAGGTACAAACGAATAAAATGTTAATATATCACATTTTCAAATATCTATTATTCTCCATTTTACTCGATCTCCTAAACGGTAAAAGATAGGACATCGCGGTTTTCATCAGTGGATTAAGCACCCCATTTTACATAAAATAAGTCCTATAAGTCTACTCTCAAGAGTTGATAAAGGTAAAAACGAATAAAATGTTTATATATCACATTTTCAAATACCTATTTTTCTCCATTTTACTCGATCTCCTAAACGGTGAAAGATAGGACATCGCGGTTTTCACCAGTGGATTTAGCACCTCATTTTACATAAAATAAGTCCTATAAGTCTACTCTCAAGAGTTGATATAGGTACAAACGAATAAAATGTTTATATATCACATTTTCAAATATCTATTATTCTCCATTTTACTCCATCTCCTAAACGGTTAAAAATAGGACATCTCGGTTTTCACCAGTGGATTTAGCACCTCATTTTACATAAAATAAGTCTTATAAGTCTACTCTCAAGAGTTGATAAAGGTACAAACGAATAAAATGTTTATATATCACATTATCAAATATCTATTACTCTCCATTTTACTCGATCTCCTAAACGGTTAAAGATAGGACATCGCGGTTTTTACCAGTGGATTTAGCACCTCATTTTACATAAAATAAGTCCTATAAGTCTACTCTCAAGAGTTGATAAAGGTACAAACGAATAAAATTTTTATATATCACATTTTCAAATATCTATTATTCTCCATTTTACTCGATCTCCTAAAGGTAAAAGATAGGACATCGCGGTTTTCACCAGTGGATTTAGCACCTCATTTTACATAAAATATGTATCATAAGTCTACCCTCATAAGTTGATCAAGGTACAAACGAATAAAATGTTAATATATCACATTTTCAAATATCTATTATTCTCCATTTTACTCGATCTCCTAAACGGTAAAAGATAGGACATCGCGGTTTTCATCAGTGGATTAAGCACCCCATTTTACATAAAATAAGTCCTATAAGTCTACTCTCAAGAGTTGATAAAGGTAAAAACGAATAAAATGTTTATATATCACATTTTCAAATACCTATTTTTATCCATTTTACTCGATCTCCTAAACGGTTCAAGATAGGACATCGCGGTTTTCACCAGTGGATTTAGCACCTCATTTTACATAAAATAGGTCCTATAAGTCTACTCTCAAGAGTTGATAAAGGTACAAACGAATAAAATGTTTATATATCACATTTTTAAATATCTATTTCTCTCCATTTTACTCGATCTCCTAAACGGTTTAAGATAGGACATCGCGGTTTTCACAAGTGGATTTAGCACCTCATTTTACATAAAATAAGTCCTATAAGTCAACTCTTAAGAGTTGATAAAGGTACAAACGAATAAAATGTTTATATATCACATTTTCAAATATCCATTATTCTCCATTTTACTCGATCTCCTAAACGGTTAAAGTTAGAACATCGCGGTTTTCACCAGTAGATTTAGCACCTCAATTCACATAAAATAAGTCCTATAAGTCTACTCTCAAGAGTTGATCAAGGTACAAACGAATAAAATGTTTATATATCACATTTTTAAATATCTATTTTTATCCATTTTACTCGATCTCCTAAACGATTTAAGATAGGACATCGCAGTTTTCACAAGTGGATTTAGCACCTCATTTTACATAAAATAAGTCCTATAAGTCTACTCTCAAGAGTTGATCAAGGCACAAACGAATAAAATGTTTATATATCACATTTTCAAATATCTATTATTCTCCATTTTAGTCTATCTCCTAAACGGTTAAAAATAGGACATCGCGGTTTTCACCAGTGGATTTAGCACCTCATTTTACATAAAATAAGTCTTATAAGTCTACTCTCAAGAGTTGATAAAAGTACAAACGAATAAAATGTTTATATATCACATTATCAAATATCTATTATTCTCCATTTTACTCGATCTCCTAAACGGTGAAAGATAGGACATCGCGGTTTTCACCAGTGGATTTAGCACCTCATTTAACATAAAATAAGTCCTATAAGTCTACTCTCAAGAGTTGATAAAGTTACAAACGAATAAAATGTTTATATATCACATTTTCAAATATCTATTATTCTCCATTTTACTCGATCTCCTAAACGGTGAAAGATAGGACATCGCGGTTTTCACCAGTGGATTTAGCACCTCATTTTACATAAAATAGGTCCTTTAAGTCTACTCTCAAGAGTTGATAAAGGTAAAAACGAATTAAATGTTAATATATCACATTTTCAATAATCTATTATTCTCCATTTTACTCCATCTCCTAAACGGTTAAAGATAGGACATCGCGGATTTCACCAGTGGATTTAGCACCTCATTTTACATAAAATAAGTCCTATAAGTCTACTCTCAAGAGTTGATAAAGGTACAAACGAATAAAATGTTTATATATCACATTTTCAAATATCTATTATTCTCCATTTTACTCCATCTCTTAAACGGTTAAAAATAGGACATCGCGGTTTTCACCAGTGGATTTAGCACCTCATTTTACATAAAATAAGTCTTATAAGTCTACTGTCAAGAGTTGATAAAGGTACAAACGAATAAAATGTTTATATATCACATTATCAAATATCTATTATTCTCAATTTTACTTGATCTCCTAAACGGTTAAAGATAGGACATCGCGGTTTTCACCAGTGGATTTAGCACCTCATTTTACATAAAATATGTCCTATAAGTCTACTCTCAATGGTTGATAAAGGAACAAACGAATAAAATGTTTATATATCATACTATCAAATATCTATTATTCTCCATTATACTTGATCTCCTAAACGGTTAAAGATTGGACATCGCGGATTTCACCAGTGGATTTAGCACCTCATTTTACATAAAATAATTCCTATAAGTCTACTCTCAAAAGTTGATAAAGGTACAAACGAATAAAATATTTATATATCACATTTTCAAATATCCATTATTCTCCATTTTACTCGATCTCCTAAACGGTTAAAGTTAGAACATCGCGGTTTTCACCAGTAGATTTAGCACCTCATTTCACATAAAATAGGTCCTATAAGTCTACTCTCAAGAGTTGATAAAGGTACAAACGAATAAAATGTTTAAATATCACATTTTCAAATATCTATTATTCTCCATTTTACTCGATCTCCTAAACGGTTAAAGATAGGACATCGCCGTTTTCACCAGTATATTTAGCACCTCATTTAACATAAAATAAGTCCTATAAGTCTACTCTCAAGAGTTGATAAAGGTACAAACGAATAAAATGTTTATATATCACATTTTCAAATATCTATTATTCTCCATTTTACTCGATCTCCTAAACGGTGAAAGATAGGACATCGCGGTTTTCACCAGTGGATTTAGCACCTCATTTTACATAAAATAAGTCCTATAAGTCTACTCTCAAGAGTTGATAAAGGTACAAACGAATAAAATTTTTATATATCACATTTTCAAATATCTATTATTCTCCATTTTACTCGATCTCCTAAACGGTTAAAGATAGGACATCGCCGTTTTCACCAGTATATTTAGCACCTCATTTAACATAAAATAAGTCCTATAAGTCTACTCTCAAGAGTTGATAAAGGTACAAACGAATAAAATTTTTATATATCACATTTTCAAATATCTATTATTCTCAATTTTACTTGATCTCCTAAACGGTTAAAGATAGGACATCGCGGTTTTTACCAGTGGATTTAGCACCTCATTTTACATAAAATAAGTCCTATAAGTCTACTCTCAAGAGTTGATAAAGGTACAAACGAATAAAATTTTTATATATCACATTATCAAATATCTATTATTCTCCATTTTACTCGATCTCCTAAACGGTTTAAGATAGGACATCGCGGTTTTCACAAGTGGATTTAGCACCTCATTTCACATAAAATAAGTCCTATAAGTCTACTCTTAAGAGTTGATAAAGGAACAAACGAATAAAATGTTAATATATCACATTTTCAAATATCTCTTCTCCATTTTACTTGATCTCCTAAAAGGTTAAAAATAGGACATCGCCGTTATCAGTCAATTTAGCATACCATTTTATATAAAATTAATTATATAACAACTGTCATTTTTAGACATCTGTCATTCTTGACATCTATGATTTTTTGATAGCTGTAATTTTTGACATCTGTCATTTTTTGACAGTTATCAATCTTGACATTTGTCATTTTTTGACATCTGTTTTTCTTGATATCTGTCACTCTTGACATCTGTCATTCTTGACATCTGTCACTCTTGACATCTGTCATTCTTGACATTTGTCATCTTTGACATCTGTCTTTTTTTGACATCTGTCATTCTTGACATCTTTCATTTTTTGCCAGCTGTCATTCCTGACCTCTGTCATTTTTGACATCTGTCAATTTTGACATCTGTCATTTTTGACATTCGTCATTCTTGACATTTGTCATTTTTTGACATCTGTCATTCTTGACATCTGTCATTTTTTGACAGCTGACATTTTTGACAGCCGTCATTCTTTGACAACTGAATAAAATGTTTATATATCACATTTTCAAATATCTATTATTCTCCATTTTACTCGATCTCCTAAACGGTTAAAAATAGGACATCGCGGTTTTTACCCGTTGATTTAGCACCTCATTTTACATAAAATTAGTCCTATAAGTCTACTCTCATGAGTCGATGAAGGAACAAACGAATAAAATGTTTATATATCATATTATCAAATATCTATTATTCTCCATTATACTCGATCTCCTAAACGGTTAAAGATAGGACATCTCGGATTTTACCAGTGGATTTAGCACCTCATTTTACATAAAATAAGTCCTATAAGTCTACCCACCAGAGTTGATCAAGGTACAAACGAATAAAATGTTTATATATCACATTTTCAAATATCTATTATTCTCCATTTTACTCGATCTCCTAAACGGTTAAAGACAGGACATCGCGGTTTTCACCAGTGGATTTAGCACCTCATTTTACATAAAATAGGTCCTATAAGTCTACTCTCAAGAGTTGATAAAGGTACAAACGAATAAAATGTTTAAATATCACATTTTCAAATATCTATTATTCTCCATTTTACTCGATCTCCTAAACGGTTAAAGATAGGACATCGCGGTTTTTACCTGTGGATTTAGCACCTCATTTTACATAAAATAAGTCCTATAAGTCTACTCTCAAGAGTTGATAAAGGTACAAACGAATAAAATTTTTATATATCACATTTTCAAATATCTATTATTCTCAATTTTACTTGATCTCCTAAACGGTTAAAGATAGGACATCGCGGTTTTTACCAGTGGATTTAGCACCTCATTTTACATAAAATAAGTCCTATAAGTCTACTCTCAAGAGTTGATAAAGGTACAAACGAATAAAATGTTTATATATCACATTTTCAACTATCTATTATTCTCCATTTTACTCCATCTCCTAAACGGTTAAAAATAGGACATCGCGGTTTTCACCAGTGGATTTAGCACCTCATTTTACATAAAATAAGTCTTATAAGTCTACTGTCAAGAGTTGATAAAGGTACAAACGAATAAAATGCTTATATATCACATTATCAAATATCTATTATTCTCAATTTTACTTGATCTCCTAAACGGTTAAAGATAGGACATCGCGGTTTTCACCAGTGGATTTAGCACCTCATTTTACATAAAATATGTCCTATAAGTCTACTTTCAATGGTTGATAAAGGAATAAACGAATAAAATGTTTATATATCATACTATCAAATATCTATTATTCTCCATTTTACTCGATCTCCTAAACGGTAAAAGATAGGACATCGCGGTTTTCACCAGTGGATTTAGCACCTCATTTTACATAAAATATGTCCTATAAGTCTACCCTCCAGAGTTGATCAAGGTACAAACGAATAAAATGTTTATATATCACATTTTCAAATATCTATTATTCTCCATTTTACTCGATCTCCTAAACGGTTAAAGACAGGACATCGCGGTTTTCACCAGTGGATTTAGCACCTCATTTTACATAAAATAGGTCCTATAAGTCTACTCTCAAGAGTTGATAAAGGTACAAACGAATAAAATGTTTAAATATCACATTTTCAAATATCTATTATTCTCCATTTTACTCGATCTCCTAAACGGTTAAAGATAGGACATCGCGGTTTTTACCAGTGGATTTAGCACCTCATTTTACATAAAATAAGTCCTATAAGTCTACCCTCAAGAGTTGATCAAGGTACAAACGAATAAAATTTATATATATCACATTTTCAAATATCTATTATTCTCCATTTTACTCGATCTAATAAACGGTTTAAGATAGGACATCGCGGTTTTCACAAGTGGATTTAGCACCTCATTTTACATAAAATAAGTCCTATAAGTCTACTCTTAAGAGTTGATAAAGGAACAAACGAATAAAATGTTTATATATCACATTTTCAAATATCTCTTCTCCATTTTACTCGATCTCCTAAAAGGTTAAAAATAGGACATCGCGGTTATCAGTCAATTTAGCATACCATTTTATATAAAATTAATTATATAACAACTGTCATTTTTAGACATCTGTCATTCTTGACATCTATGATTTTTTGATAGCTGTAATTTTTGACATCTGTCATTTTTTGACATCTGTTATTCTTGACATCTGTCACTCTTGACATCTGTCATTCTTGACATTTGTCATCTTTGACATCTGTCATTTTTTGACATCTGTCATTCTTGACATCTTTCATTTTTTGCCAGCTGTCATTCCTGACCTCTGTCATTTTTGACATCTGTCAATTTTGACATCTGTCATTTTTGACATTTGTCATTCTTGACATTTGTCATTTTTAGACATCTGTCATTCTTGACATCTGTCATTTTTTGACAGCTGACATTTTTGACAGCCGTCATTCTTTGACAACTGAATAAAATGTTTATATATCACATTTTCAAATATCAATTATTCTCCATTTTACTCGATCTCCTAAACGGTTAAAGATAGGACATCGCGGTTTTCACCAGTGGATTTAGCACCTCATTTTACATAAAAAAAGTCCTATAAGTCTACTCTCAAGAGTTGATAAAGGTACAAACGGATAAATTGTTTATATATCACATTTTCAAATATCTATTCTCATTCATTTTACTCGATCTTCTAAACGGTTAAAGATAGGACATCGCGGTTTTCACCAGTGGAATTAGCACCTCATTTTACATAAAATAGGTCCTATAAGTCTACTCTTAAGAGATGATAAAGGTACAAACGAATAAAATGTTTATATATCACATTTTCAAATATCTATTTTTCTCCATTTTACTCGATCTCCTAAACGGTTAAAGATAGGACATCGCGGATTTCACCAGTGGATTTAGCACCTCATTTTACATAAAATAAGTTTTATAATTCTACTCTCAAGAGTTGATAAAGGTACAAATGAATAAAATGTTTATATATCACATTTTCAAATATCTATTATTTTCCATTTTACTCGATCTCCTAAACGGTTAAAGATAGGACATTGCGGTTTTCACCAGTGGATTTAGCACCTCATTTTACAGAAAATAGGTCCTATAAGCCTACTCTCAAGAGTTGATAAAAGTACAAACGAATCAAATGTTTATATATCACATTTTCGAATATCTATTTTTCTCCATTTTACTCGACCTCCTAAACGGTTAAAGATAGGACATTGCGGTTTTCACCAGTGGATTTAGCACCTCATTTTACGTACAATAGGTCCTATAAGTCTACTCTCAAGAGTTGATAAAGGTACAAACAAATAAAATGTTTATATATCACATTTTCAAATATCTATTATTCTCCATTTTACTCGATCTCCTAAACGGTTAAAGATAGGACATCGCGGTTTTTACCAGTGGATTTAGCACCTCATTTTACATAAAATAGGTCCTATAAGTCTACTCTCAAGAGTTAATAAAGGTAAAAACGAATAAAATATTTATATATCACATTTTCAATTATCTATTTTTCTCCATTTTACCCGATCTCCTAAACGGTTCAAGATAGGACATCGCGGTTTTCACCAGTGGAATTAGCACCTCATTTTACAAAAAATAGGTCCTATAAGTCTACTCTCAAGAGTTGAGAAAGGTACAAACAAATAAAATGTTTATATATCACATTTTCAAATATCTATTTTTCTCCATTTTACTCGATCTTCTAAGCGGTTCAAGATAGGACATCGCGGTTTTCACCAGTGGATTTAGCACCTCATTTTACATACAATAGGTCCTATAAGTCTACTCTCAAGAGTTGATAAAGGTACAAACAAATAAAATGTTTATATATCACATTTTCAAATATCTATTATTCTCCATTTTACTCGATCACCTAAACGGTTAAAGATAGGACATCTTTACCAGTGGATTTAGCACCTCATTTTACATAAAATAGGTCCTATAAGTCTACTCTCAAGAGTTGATAAAAGTACAAACGAATCAAATGTTTATATATCACATTTTCAAATATCTATTTTTCTCCATTTTACTCGATCTCCTAAACGGTTAAAGATAGAACATCGCGGATTTCACCAGTGGATTTAGCACCTCATTTTACATAAAATAAGTCCTATAATTCTACTCTCAAGAGTTGATAAAGGTACAAACAAATAAAATGTTTATATATCACATTTTCAAATATCAATTATTCTCCATTTTACTCGATCTCCTAAACGGTTAAAGATAGGACATCGCGGTTTTTACCAGTGGATTTAGCACCTCATTTTACATAAAATAGGTCCTATAAGTCTACTCTCAAGAGTTAATAAAGGTAAAAACGAATAAAATATTTATATATCACATTTTCAATTATCTATTATTCTCCATTTTACTCGATCTCCTAAACGGTGAAAGATAGGACATCGCGGTTTTCACCAGTGGATTTAGCACCTCATTTAACATAAAATAAGTCCTATAAGTCTACTCTCAAGAGTTGATAAAGTTACAAACGAATAAAATGTTTATATATCACATTTTCAAATATCTATTATTCTCCATTTTACTCGATCTCCTAAACGGTGAAAGATAGGACATCGCGGTTTTCACCAGTGGATTTAGCACCTCATTTTACATAAAATAGGTCCTTTAAGTCTACTCTCAAGAGTTGATAAAGGTAAAAACGAATTAAATGTTAATATATCACATTTTCAATAATCTATTATTCTCCATTTTACTCCATCTCCTAAACGGTTAAAGATAGGACATCGCGGATTTCACCAGTGGATTTAGCACCTCATTTTACATAAAATAAGTCCTATAAGTCTACTCTCAAGAGTTGATAAAGGTACAAACGAATAAAATGTTTATATATCACATTTTCAAATATCTATTATTCTCCATTTTACTCCATCTCTTAAACGGTTAAAAATAGGACATCGCGGTTTTCACCAGTGGATTTAGCACCTCATTTTACATAAAATAAGTCTTATAAGTCTACTGTCAAGAGTTGATAAAGGTACAAACGAATAAAATGTTTATATATCACATTATCAAATATCTATTATTCTCAATTTTACTTGATCTCCTAAACGGTTAAAGATAGGACATCGCGGTTTTCACCAGTGGATTTAGCACCTCATTTTACATAAAATATGTCCTATAAGTCTACTCTCAATGGTTGATAAAGGAACAAACGAATAAAATGTTTATATATCATACTATCAAATATCTATTATTCTCCATTATACTTGATCTCCTAAACGGTTAAAGATTGGACATCGCGGATTTCACCAGTGGATTTAGCACCTCATTTTACATAAAATAATTCCTATAAGTCTACTCTCAAAAGTTGATAAAGGTACAAACGAATAAAATATTTATATATCACATTTTCAAATATCCATTATTCTCCATTTTACTCGATCTCCTAAACGGTTAAAGTTAGAACATCGCGGTTTTCACCAGTAGATTTAGCACCTCATTTCACATAAAATAGGTCCTATAAGTCTACTCTCAAGAGTTGATAAAGGTACAAACGAATAAAATGTTTAAATATCACATTTTCAAATATCTATTATTCTCCATTTTACTCGATCTCCTAAACGGTTAAAGATAGGACATCGCCGTTTTCACCAGTATATTTAGCACCTCATTTAACATAAAATAAGTCCTATAAGTCTACTCGCAAGAGTTGATAAAGGTACAAACGAATAAAATGTTTATATATCACATTTTCAAATATCTATTATTCTCCATTTTACTCGATCTCCTAAACGGTGAAAGATAGGACATCGCGGTTTTCACCAGTGGATTTAGCACCTCATTTTACATAAAATAAGTCCTATAAGTCTACTCTCAAGAGTTGATAAAGGTACAAACGAATAAAATTTTTATATATCACATTTTCAAATATCTATTATTCTCCATTTTACTCGATCTCCTAAACGGTTAAAGATAGGACATCGCCGTTTTCACCAGTATATTTAGCACCTCATTTAACATAAAATAAGTCCTATAAGTCTACTCTCAAGAGTTGATAAAGGTACAAACGAATAAAATGTTTATATATCACATTATCAAATATCTATTACTCTCCATTTTACTCGATCTCCTAAACGGTTAAAGATAGGACATCGCGGTTTTTACCTGTGGATTTAGCACCTCATTTTACATAAAATAAGTCCTATAAGTCTACTCTCAAGAGTTGATAAAGGTACAAACGAATAAAATTTTTATATATCACATTTTCAAATATCTATTATTCTCAATTTTACTTGATCTCCTAAACGGTTAAAGATAGGACATCGCGGTTTTTACCAGTGGATTTAGCACCTCATTTTACATAAAATAAGTCCTATAAGTCTACTCTCAAGAGTTGATAAAGGTACAAACGAATAAAATTTTTATATATCACATTATCAAATATCTATTATTCTCCATTTTACTCGATCTCCTAAACGGTTTAAGATAGGACATCGCGGTTTTCACAAGTGGATTTAGCACCTCATTTCACATAAAATAAGTCCTATAAGTCTACTCTTAAGAGTTGATAAAGGAACAAACGAATAAAATGTTAATATATCACATTTTCAAATATCTCTTCTCCATTTTACTTGATCTCCTAAAAGGTTAAAAATAGGACATCGCCGTTATCAGTCAATTTAGCATACCATTTTATATAAAATTAATTATATAACAACTGTCATTTTTAGACATCTGTCATTCTTGACATCTATGATTTTTTGATAGCTGTAATTTTTGACATCTGTCATTTTTTGACAGTTATCAATCTTGACATTTGTCATTTTTTGACATCTGTTTTTCTTGATATCTGTCACTCTTGACATCTGTCATTCTTGACATCTGTCACTCTTGACATCTGTCATTCTTGACATTTGTCATCTTTGACATCTGTCTTTTTTTGACATCTGTCATTCTTGACATCTTTCATTTTTTGCCAGCTGTCATTCCTGACCTCTGTCATTTTTGACATCTGTCAATTTTGACATCTGTCATTTTTGACATTCGTCATTCTTGACATTTGTCATTTTTTGACATCTGTCATTCTTGACATCTGTCATTTTTTGACAGCTGACATTTTTGACAGCCGTCATTCTTTGACAACTGAATAAAATGTTTATATATCACATTTTCAAATATCTATTATTCTCCATTTTACTCGATCTCCTAAACGGTTAAAAATAGGACATCGCGGTTTTTACCCGTTGATTTAGCACCTCATTTTACATAAAATTAGTCCTATAAGTCTACTCTCATGAGTCGATGAAGGAACAAACGAATAAAATGTTTATATATCATATTATCAAATATCTATTATTCTCCATTATACTCGATCTCCTAAACGGTTAAAGATAGGACATCTCGGATTTTACCAGTGGATTTAGCACCTCATTTTACATAAAATAAGTCCTATAAGTCTACCCACCAGAGTTGATCAAGGTACAAACGAATAAAATGTTTATATATCACATTTTCAAATATCTATTATTCTCCATTTTACTCGATCTCCTAAACGGTTAAAGACAGGACATCGCGGTTTTCACCAGTGGATTTAGCACCTCATTTTACATAAAATAGGTCCTATAAGTCTACTCTCAAGAGTTGATAAAGGTACAAACGAATAAAATGTTTAAATATCACATTTTCAAATATCTATTATTCTCCATTTTACTCGATCTCCTAAACGGTTAAAGATAGGACATCGCGGTTTTTACCTGTGGATTTAGCACCTCATTTTACATAAAATAAGTCCTATAAGTCTACTCTCAAGAGTTGATAAAGGTACAAACGAATAAAATTTTTATATATCACATTTTCAAATATCTATTATTCTCAATTTTACTTGATCTCCTAAACGGTTAAAGATAGGACATCGCGGTTTTTACCAGTGGATTTAGCACCTCATTTTACATAAAATAAGTCCTATAAGTCTACTCTCAAGAGTTGATAAAGGTACAAACGAATAAAATGTTTATATATCACATTTTCAACTATCTATTATTCTCCATTTTACTCCATCTCCTAAACGGTTTAAAATAGGACATCGCGGTTTTCACCAGTGGATTTAGCACCTCATTTTACATAAAATAAGTCTTATAAGTCTACTGTCAAGAGTTGATAAAGGTACAAACGAATAAAATGCTTATATATCACATTATCAAATATCTATTATTCTCAATTTTACTTGATCTCCTAAACGGTTAAAGATAGGACATCGCGGTTTTCACCAGTGGATTTAGCACCTCATTTTACATAAAATATGTCCTATAAGTCTACTTTCAATGGTTGATAAAGGAATAAACGAATAAAATGTTTATATATCATACTATCAAATATCTATTATTCTCCATTTTACTCGATCTCCTAAACGGTAAAAGATAGGACATCGCGGTTTTCACCAGTGGATTTAGCACCTCATTTTACATAAAATATGTCCTATAAGTCTACCCTCCAGAGTTGATCAAGGTACAAACGAATAAAATGTTTATATATCACATTTTCAAATATCTATTATTCTCCATTTTACTCGATCTCCTAAACGGTTAAAGACAGGACATCGCGGTTTTCACCAGTGGATTTAGCACCTCATTTTACATAAAATAGGTCCTATAAGTCTACTCTCAAGAGTTGATAAAGGTACAAACGAATAAAATGTTTAAATATCACATTTTCAAATATCTATTATTCTCCATTTTACTCGATCTCCTAAACGGTTAAAGATAGGACATCGCGGTTTTTACCAGTGGATTTAGCACCTCATTTTACATAAAATAAGTCCTATAAGTCTACCCTCAAGAGTTGATCAAGGTACAAACGAATAAAATTTATATATATCACATTTTCAAATATCTATTATTCTCCATTTTACTCGATCTAATAAACGGTTTAAGATAGGACATCGCGGTTTTCACAAGTGGATTTAGCACCTCATTTTACATAAAATAAGTCCTATAAGTCTACTCTTAAGAGTTGATAAAGGAACAAACGAATAAAATGTTTATATATCACATTTTCAAATATCTCTTCTCCATTTTACTCGATCTCCTAAAAGGTTAAAAATAGGACCTCGCGGTTATCAGTCAATTTAGCATACCATTTTATATAAAATTAATTATATAACAACTGTCATTTTTAGACATCTGTCATTCTTGACATCTATGATTTTTTGATAGCTGTAATTTTTGACATCTGTCATTTTTTGACATCTGTTATTCTTGACATCTGTCACTCTTGACATCTGTCATTCTTGACATTTGTCATCTTTGACATCTGTCATTCTTGACATCTTTCATTTTTTGCCAGCTGTCATTCCTGACCTCTGTCATTTTTGACATCTGTCAATTTTGACATCTGTCATTTTTGACATTTGTCATTCTTGACATTTGTCATTTTTAGACATCTGTCATTCTTGACATCTGTCATTTTTTGACAGCTGACATTTTTGACAGCCGTCATTCTTTGACAACTGAATAAAATGTTTATATATCACATTTTCAAATATCAATTATTCTCCATTTTACTCGATCTCCTAAACGGTTAAAGATAGGACATCGCGGTTTTCACCAGTGGATTTAGCACCTCATTTTACATAAAAAAAGTCCTATAAGTCTACTCTCAAGAGTTGATAAAGGTACAAACGGATAAATTGTTTATATATCACATTTTCAAATATCTATTCTCATTCATTTTACTCGATCTTCTAAACGGTTAAAGATAGGACATCGCGGTTTTCACCAGTGGAATTAGCACCTCATTTTACATAAAATAGGTCCTATAAGTCTACTCTTAAGAGATGATAAAGGTACAAACGAATAAAATGTTTATATATCACATTTTCAAATATCTATTTTTCTCCATTTTACTCGATCTCCTAAACGGTTAAAGATAGGACATCGCGGATTTCACCAGTGGATTTAGCACCTCATTTTACATAAAATAAGTTTTATAATTCTACTCTCAAGAGTTGATAAAGGTACAAATGAATAAAATGTTTATATATCACATTTTCAAATATCTATTATTCTCCATTTTACTCGATCTCCTAAACGGTTAAAGATAGGACATTGCGGTTTTCACCAGTGGATTTAGCACCTCATTTTACAGAAAATAGGTCCTATAAGCCTACTCTCAAGAGTTGATAAAAGTACAAACGAATCAAATGTTTATATATCACATTTTCGAATATCTATTTTTCTCCATTTTACTCGATCTCCTAAACGGTTAAAGATAGGACATCGCGGATTTCACCTGTGAATTTAGCACCTCATTTTACATAAAATAGTTCCTATAAGTCTACTCTCAATAGTTAATAAAAGTACAAACGAATCAAATGTTTATATATCACATTTTCAAATATCTATTTTTCTCCATTTTACTCGATCTCCTAAACGGTTCAAGATAGGACATCGCGGTTTTCACCAGTGAATTTACCACCTCATTTTACATAAAATAAGTTCTATAAGTCTACTTTTAAGAGTTGATAAAGGTAAAAACGAATAAAATGTTTAAATATCACATTTTCAAATATCTATTTTTCTCCATTTTACTCGATCTCCTAAACGGTTCAAGATAGGACATCGCGGTTTTCACCAGTGGAATTAGCACCTCATTTTACATAAAATAGGTCCTATAAGTCTTCTCTCAAGAGTTGATAAAGGTACAAACGAATAAAATGTTTATATATCACATTTTCAAATATCTATTATTCTCCATTTTACTCGACCTCCTAAACGGTTAAAGATAGGACATTGCGGTTTTCACCAGTGGATTTAGCACCTCATTTTACGTACAATAGGTCCTATAAGTCTACTCTCAAGAGTTGATAAAGGTACAAACAAATAAAATGTTTATATATCACATTTTCAAATATCTATTATTCTCCATTTTACTCGATCTCCTAAACGGTTAAAGATAGGACATCGCGGTTTTTACCAGTGGATTTAGCACCTCATTTTACATAAAATAGGTCCTATAAGTCTACTCTCAAGAGTTAATAAAGGTAAAAACGAATAAAATATTTATATATCACATTTTCAATTATCTATTTTTCTCCATTTTACCCGATCTCCTAAACGGTTCAAGATAGGACATCGCGGTTTTCACCAGTGGAATTAGCACCTCATTTTACAAAAAATAGGTCCTATAAGTCTACTCTCAAGAGTTGAGAAAGGTACAAACAAATAAAATGTTTATATATCACATTTTCAAATATCTATTTTTCTCCATTTTACTCGATCTTCTAAGCGGTTCAAGATAGGACATCGCGGTTTTCACCAGTGGATTTAGCACCTCATTTTACATACAATAGGTCCTATAAGTCTACTCTCAAGAGTTGATAAAGGTACAAACAAATAAAATGTTTATATATCACATTTTCAAATATCTATTATTCTCCATTTTACTCGATCACCTAAACGGTTAAAGATAGGACATCTTTACCAGTGGATTTAGCACCTCATTTTACATAAAATAGGTCCTATAAGTCTACTCTCAAGAGTTGATAAAAGTACAAACGAATCAAATGTTTATATATCACATTTTCAAATATCTATTTTTCTCCATTTTACTCGATCTCCTAAACGGTTAAAGATAGAACATCGCGGATTTCACCAGTGGATTTAGCACCTCATTTTACATAAAATAAGTCCTATAATTCTACTCTCAAGAGTTGATAAAGGTACAAACAAATAAAATGTTTATATATCACATTTTCAAATATCAATTATTCTCCATTTTACTCGATCTCCTAAACGGTTAAAGATAGGACATCGCGGTTTTTACCAGTGGATTTAGCACCTCATTTTACATAAAATAGGTCCTATAAGTCTACTCTCAAGAGTTAATAAAGGTAAAAACGAATAAAATATTTATATATCACATTTTCAATTATCTATTTTTCTCCATTTTACCCGATCTCCTAAACGGTTCAAGATAGGACATCGCGGTTTTCACCAGTGGAATTATCACCTCATTTTACAAAAAATAGGTCCTATAAGTCTACTCTCAAGAGTTGAGAAAGGTACAAACAAATAAAATGTTTATATATCACATTTTCAAATATCTATTTTTCTCCATTTTACTCGATCTTCTAAGCGGTTCAAGATAGGACATCGCGGTTTTCACCAGTGGATTTAGCACCTCATTTTACATAAAATAAGTTCTATAAGTCTACTCTCAAGAGTTAATAAAGGTAAAAACGAATAAAATATTTATATATCACATTTTCAAATATCTATTTTTCTCCATTTTACTCGATCTCCTAAACGGTTTAAGATAGGACTTCGCGGTTTTCACCTGTGGATTTAGCACCTCATTTTACATAAAATAGTTCCTATAAGTCTACTCTCAAGAGTTAATAAAAGTACAAACGAATCAAATGTTTATATATCACATTTTCAAATATCTATTTTTCTCCATTTTACTCGATCTCCTAAACGGTTCAAGATAGGACATCGCGGTTTTCACCAGTGAATTTACCACCTCATTTTACATAAAATAAGTTCTATAAGTCTACTTTTAAGAGTTGATAAAGGTAAAAACGAATAAAATGTTTAAATATCACATTTTCAAATATCTATTTTTCTCCATTTTACTCGATCTCCTAAACGGTTCAAGATAGGACATCGCGGTTTTCATCAGTGGAATTAGCACCTCATTTTACATAAAATAGGTCCTATAAGTCTTCTCTCAAGAGTTGATAAAGGTACAAACGAATAAAATGTTTATATATCACATTTTCAAATATCTATTATTCTCCATTTTACTCGACCTCCTAAACGGTTAAAGATAGGACATTGCGGTTTTCACCAGTGGATTTAGCACCTCATTTTGCTTAAAATAAGTCTTATAAGTCTACTCTCAAGAGTTGATAAAGGTACAAACGAATAAAATGTTTATATATCACATTATCAAATATCTATTATTCTCCATTTTACTCGATCTCCTAAACGGTTAAAGATAGGACATCGCGGTTTTCACCAGTGGATTTAGCACCTCATTTTACATAAAATAGGTCCTATAAGTCTACTCTCAAGAGTTGATGAAGGTACAAACGAATAAAATGTTTATATATCACATTTTCAAATATCAATTATTCTCCATTTTACTCGATCTTCTAAACGGTTCAAGATAGGAAATCACGGTTTTTACCAGTGGATTTAGCACCCCATTTTACATAAAATAAGTCTTATAAGTCTACTCTCAAGAGTTGATACAGGTACAAACGAATAAAATGTTTATATATCACATTTTCAAATATCTATTATTTTCCATTTTACTCGATCTCCTAAACGGTTAAAGATATCACATCGCGGTTTTTACCAGTGGATTTAGCACCTCATTTTACATAAAATAGGTCCTATAAGTCTACTCTCAAGAGTTGATAAAGGTAAAAACGAATAAAATGTTTATATATCACATTTTCAAATATCTATTTTTCTCCATTTTACTCGATCTCCTAAACGGTTTAAGATAACACATCGCGGTTTTCACCAGTGGATTTAGCACCTCATTTTACATAAAATAGGTCCTATAAGTCTGCTATCAAAAGTTGATAAAGGAACAAACGAATAAAATGTTTATATATCACATTTTCAAATATCTATTAATATCCATTTTACTCGATCTCGTAAACGGTTAAAGATAGGACATCGAGGTTTTCACCAGTGGATTTAGCACCTCATTTTACATAAAATAGGTCCTATAAGTCTGCTATCAAAAGTTGATAAAGGTACAAACGAATAAAATGTTTATATATCACATTTTCAAATATCTATTAATATCCATTTTACTCGATCTCGTAAACGGTTAAAGATAGGACATCGCGATTTTCACCAGTGGATTTAGCACCTCATTTAACATAAAATTAGTCCTATAAGTCTACTCTCAAGAGTTGATAAAGGTAAAAACGAATAAAATGTTTATATACCACATTTTCAAATATCTATTATTCTCCATTTTACTCGATCTCCTAAACGGTTAAAGATAGGACATCGAGGTTTTCACCAGTGGATTTAGCACCTCATTTTACATAAAATAGGTCCTATAAGTCTACTCTCAAGAGTTGATAAAGGTAAAAACGAAAAAAATGTTTATATATCACATTTTCCAATATCTATTTTTCTCCATTTTACTCGATCTCCTATACGGTTCAAGATAGGGCATCGCGGTTTTCACCAGTGGATTTAGCACCTCATTTTACATAAAATAGGTCCTATAAGTCTACTCTCAAGAGTTGATGAAGGTACAAACGAATAAAATGTTTATATATCACATTTTCAAATATCTATTTTTCTCCATTTTACTCGATCTCCTAAACGGTTCAAGATAGGACATCGAGGTTTTCACCAGTGAATTTACCACCTCATTTTACATAAAATAAGTTCTATAAGTCTACTTTTAAGAGTTGATAAAGGTAAAAACGAATAAAATGTTTAAATATCACATTTTCAAATATCTATTTTTCTCCATTTTACTCGATCTCCTAAACGGTTCAAGATAGGACATCGCGGTTTTCATCAGTGGAATTAGCACCTCATTTTACATAAAATAGGTCCTATAAGTCTTCTCTCAAGAGTTGATAAAGGTACAAACGAATAAAATGTTTATATATCACATTTTCAAATATCTATTAT
Source organism: Silvanus unidentatus (assembly GCA_963930825.1). Lineage (NCBI taxonomy): Eukaryota > Metazoa > Arthropoda > Insecta > Coleoptera > Silvanidae > Silvanus > Silvanus unidentatus. The sequence continues at coordinate 8,976,426 of OZ005762.1, forward strand.
TCTCCATTTTACTCGACCTCCTAAACGGTTAAAGATAGGACATTGCGGTTTTCACCAGTGGATTTAGCACCTCATTTTGCTTAAAATAAGTCTTATAAGTCTACTCTCAAGAGTTGATAAAGGTACAAACGAATAAAATGTTTGTATATCACATTATCAAATATCTATTATTCTCCATTTTACTCGATCTCCTAAACGGTTAAAGATAGGACATCGCGGTTTTCACCAGTGGATTTAGCACCTCATTTTACATAAAATAGGTCCTATAAGTCTACTCTCAAGAGTTGATGAAGGTACAAACGAATAAAATGTTTATATATCACATTTTCAAATATCAATTATTCTCCATTTTACTCGATCTTCTAAACGGTTCAAGATAGGAAATCACGGTTTTTACCAGTGGATTTAGCACCCCATTTTACATAAAATAAGTCTTATAAGTCTACTCTCAAGAGTTGATACAGGTACAAACGAATAAAATGTTTATATATCACATTTTCAAATATCTATTATTTTCCATTTTACTCGATCTCCTAAACGGTTAAAGATATCACATCGCGGTTTTTACCAGTGGATTTAGCACCTCATTTAACATAAAATAGGTCCTATAAGTCTACTCTCAAGAGTTGATAAAGGTAAAAACGAATAAAATGTTTATATATCACATTTTCAAATATCTATTTTTCTCCATTTTACTCGATCTCCTAAACGGTTTAAGATAACACATCGCGGTTTTCACCAGTGGATTTAGCACCTCATTTTACATAAAATAGGTCCTATAAGTCTGCTATCAAAAGTTGATAAAGGAACAAACGAATAAAATGTTTATATATCACATTTTCAAATATCTATTAATATCCATTTTACTCGATCTCGTAAACGGTTAAAGATAGGACATCGAGGTTTTCACCAGTGGATTTAGCACCTCATTTTACATAAAATAGGTCCTATAAGTCTGCTATCAAAAGTTGATAAAGGTACAAACGAATAAAATGTTTATATATCACATTTTCAAATATCTATTAATATCCATTTTACTCGATCTCGTAAACGGTTAAAGATAGGACATCGCGATTTTCACCAGTGGATTTAGCACCTCATTTAACATAAAATTAGTCCTATAAGTCTACTCTCAAGAGTTGATAAAGGTAAAAACGAATAAAATGTTTATATACCACATTTTCAAATATCTATTATTCTCCATTTTACTCGATCTCCTAAACGGTTAAAGATAGGACATCGAGGTTTTCACCAGTGGATTTAGCACCTCATTTTACATAAAATAGGTCCTATAAGTCTACTCTCAAGAGTTGATAAAGGTAAAAACGAAAAAAATGTTTATATATCACATTTTCCAATATCTATTTTTCTCCATTTTACTCGATCTCCTATACGGTTCAAGATAGGGCATCGCGGTTTTCACCAGTGGATTTAGCACCTCATTTTACATAAAATAGGTCCTATAAGTCTACTCTCAAGAGTTGATGAAGGTACAAACGAATAAAATGTTTATATATCACATTTTCAAATATCTATTATTCTCCATTTTACTCGATCTCCTAAACGGTTAAAGATAGGACATCGAGGTTTTCACCAGTGGATTTAGCACTATATTTTACATAAAATAAGTCCTATAAGTCTACACTCAAGAGTTGATAAAGGTACAAACGAATAAAATGTTTATATATCACATTTTCAAATATATATTTTTCTCCATTTTACTCGATCTCCTATACGGTTCAAGATAGGACATCGCGGGTTTCACCAGTGGATTTAGCACCTCATTTTACATAAAATAGGTCCTATAAGTCTACTCTCAAGAGTTGATGAAGGTACAAACGAATAAAATGTTTATATATCACATTTTCAAATATATATTTTTCTCCTTTTTACTCGATCTCCTATACGGTTCAAGATAGGACATCGCGGGTTTCACCAGTGGATTTAGCACGTCATTTTACATAAAATAGGTCCTATAAGTCTACTCTCAAGAGTTGATAAAGGTAAAAACGAATAAAATGTTTATATATCACATTTTCAAATATCTATTATTCTCCATTTTACTCGATCTCCTAAACAGTTAAAGATAGGACATCGCGGTTTTCACCAGTGGATTTAGCACCTCATTTTACATACAATAGGTCCTATAAGTCTACTCTCAAAAGTTGATAAAGGTACAAACAAATAAAATGTTTATATATCACATTTTCAAATATCTATTATTCTCCATTTTACTCGATCTCCTAAACGGTTAAAGATAGGACATCGCGGATTTTACCAGTGGATTTAGCACCTCATTTTACATAAAATAGGTCCTATAAGTCTACTCTCAAGAGTTGATAAAGGTAAAAACGAATAAAATGTTTATATATCACATTTTCAAATATCCATTATTCTCCATTTTACTCGATCTCTTAAACACTTAAAGATAGGACATCGCGGTTTTCACCAGTGGATTTAGAACCTCAATTTACATAAAATAGGTCCTATAAGTCTACTCTCAAGAGTTGATAAAGGTACAAACGAATAAAATGTTTAAATATCACATTTTCAAATATCTATTATTCTCCATTTTACTCGACCTCCTAAACGGTTAAAGATAGGACATTGCGGTTTTCACCAGTGGATTTAGCACTGTATTTTACATAAAATAAGTCCTATAAGTCTACTCTCAAGAGTTGATAAAGGTACAAACGAATAAAATTTTTATATATCACATTTTCAAATATCTATTATTTTCTATTTTACTCGATCTCCTAAACGGTTAAAGATAGGACAACGCGGTTTTCACCAGTGGATTTAGCACCTCATTTTACATAAAATATGTCCTATAAGTCTACTCTCAAGGGTTGATAAAGGTACAAACGAATAAAATGTTTATATATCACATTTTCAAATATCCATTATTCTCCATTTTACTCGATCTCCTAAACGCTTAAAGATAGGACATCGCTGTTTTCACCAGTGGATTTAGAACCTCATTTTACATAAAATAGGTCCTATAAGTCTACTCTCAAGAGTTGATAAAGGTAAAAACGAATAAAATGTTTATATATCACATTTTCAAATATCTATTATTCTCCATTTTACTCGATCTCCTAAACAGTTAAAGATAGGACATCGCGGTTTTCACCAGTGGATTTAGCACCTCATTTTACATAAAATAGGTCCTATAAGTCTACTCTCAAGAGTTGATAAAGGTAAAAACGAATAAAATGTTTATATATCACATTTTCAAATACATATTTTTCTCCATTTTACTCGATCTCCTAAACGGTTCAAGATAGGACATCGCGGTTTTCACCAGTGGATTTAGCACCTCATTTTACATAAAATAGGTCCTATAAGTCTACTCTCAAAAGTTGATAAAGATACAAACGAATAAAATGTTTATATATCACATTTTCAAATATCTATTATTCTCCATTTTACTCGATCTCCTAAACGGTTAAAGATAGGACATCGCGGTTTTCACCAGTAGATTTAGCACCTCATTTTACATAAAACAAGTTCTATAAGTCTACTCTCAAGAGTTGATAAAGGTAAAAACGAATAAAATGTTTATATATCACATTTTCAAATATCTATTATTCTCATTTTTACTTGATCTCCTAAACGGTTAAAGATAGGACATCGCGGTCTTCATCAGTGGATTAAGCACCCCATTTTACATAAAATAAGTCCTATAAGTCTACTCTCAAGAGTTGATAAAGGTAAAAACGAATAAAATGTTTATATATCACATTTTCAAATATCTATTATTCTCCATTTTACTCGATCTCCTAAACGGTTAAAGATAGGACATCGCGGTTTTTACCAGTGGATTTAGCACCTCATTTTACATAAAGTAGGTCCTATAAGTCTACTCTCAAATGTTGATAAAGGTACAAACGAATAAAATGTTTATATATCACATTTTCAAATATCTATTATTCTCCATTTTACTCGATCTCCTAAACAGTTAAAGATAAGACATCGAGGTTTTCACCAGTGGATTTAACACCTCATTTTACATAAAATAGGTCCTATAAGTCTACTCTCAAGAGTTGATAAAGGTAAAAACGAATAAAATGTTTATATATCACATTTTCAAATATCTATTTTTCTCCATTTTACTCGATCTCCTATACGGTTTAAGATAGGACATCGCGGGTTTCACCAGTGGATTTAGCACCTCATTTTACATAAAATAGGTCCTATAAGTCTACTCTCAAGAGTTGATAAAGGTAAAAACGAATAAAATGTTTATATATCACATTTTCAAATATCTATTATTCTCCATTTTACTCGATCTCCTAAACAGTTAAAGATAGGACATCGCGGTTTTCACCAGTGGATTTAGCACCTCATTTTACATAAAATAGGTCCTATAAGTCTACTCTCAAGAGTTGATAAAGATAAAAACGAATAAAATGTTTATATATCACATTTTCAAATTTCTATTATTCTCCATTTTACTCGATCTCCTAAACGGTTAAAGATAGGACATCGCGGTTTTCACCAGTGGATTTAGCACCTCTTTTTACATAAAATGGGTCCTATAAGTCTACTCTCAAAAGTTGATAAAGGTACAAACGAATAAAATGTTTATATATCACATTTTCAAATATCTATTATTTTCCATTTTACTCGATCTCCTAAACGGCTAAAGATAGGACATCGCGGTTTTCACCAGTGGATTTAGCACCTCATTTTACATAAAATATGTCCTATAAGTCTATTCTCATGAGTTGATAAAGGTACAAACGAATAAAATGTTTATATATCACATTTTCAAATATCTATTATTCTCCATTTTACTCGATCTCCTAAACGGTTAAAGATAGGACATCGCGGTTTTCACCAGTGGATTTAGCACCTCATTTTGCTTAAAATAAGTCTTATAAGTCTACTCTCAAGAGTTAATAAAGGTAAAAACGAATAAAATATTTATATATCACATTTTCAATTATCTATTTGTCTCCATTTTACCCGATCTCCTAAACGGTTCAAGATAGGACATTAAGGTTTTCAGCAGAGGATTCAGCACCTCATTTTACATAAAATAAGTCCTATTAGTCTACTCTCAAGAGTTGATAAAGGTACAAACGAATAAAATGTTTATATATGACATTTTAAAATATCTAATTTTCTCCATTTTACTCGATCTCCTAAACGGTTCAAGATAGGACATCGCGGTTTTCACCAGTGGAATTAGCACTTCATTTTACATAAAATAGGTCCTATAAGTCTATTCTCTAGAGTTGATAAAGGTACAAACGAATAAAATGTTTATATATCACATTTTCAAATATCTATTATTCTACATTTTACTCGATCTCCTAAACGGTTCAAGATAGGACATCGCGGTTCTCACCAGTGGAATTAGCACCTCATTTTACATAAAATAGGACCTATATATATCACATTTTCAAATATCTATTTTTCTATATTTTACTCGATCTTCTAAACGGTTCAAGATAGGACATCGCGGTTTTTACCAGTGGATTTAGCACCCCATTTTACATAAAATATGTCCTATAAGTCTACTCTCAAGAGTTGATAAAAGTACAAACGAATAAAATGTTTATATATCACATTTTCAAATATCAATTATTCTCCATTTTACTCGATCTCCTAAACGGTTAAAGATAGGACATCGCGGTTTTCACCAGTGGATTTAGCACCTCATTTTACATAAAAAAAGTCCTATAAGTCTACTCTCAAGAGTTGATAAAGGTACAAACGGATAAATTGTTTATATATCACATTTTCAAATATCTATTCTCTTTCATTTTACTCGATCTTCTAAACGGTTAAAGATAGGACATCGCGGTTTTAACCAGTGGATTTAGCACCTCATTTTACATAAAATAAGTTCTATAAGTCTACTCTCAAGAGTTGGTAAAGGTACAAACGAATAAAATGTTTATATATCACATTTTAAAATATCTATTATTCTCCATTTTACTCGATCTCCTAAACCGTTAAAGATAGGACTTTGCGGTTTTCATTAGTGGATTCAGCACCTCATTTTACATAAAATAAGTTCTATAAGTCTACTCTCAAGAGTTGGTAAAGGTACAAACGAATAAAATGTTTATATATCACATTTTTAAATATCTATTATTCTATATTTTACTCAATCTCCTAAACGGTTAAAGATAGGACATTAAGGTTTTCAGCAGAGGATTCAGCACCTCATTTTACATAAAATAAGTCCTATTAGTCTACTCTCAAGAGTTGATAAAGGTACAAACGAATAAAATGTTTATATATCACATTTTAAAATATCTAATTTTCTCCATTTTACTCGATCTCCTAAACGGTTCAAGATAGGACATCGCGGTTTTCACCAGTGGAATTAGCACCTCATTTTACATAAAATAGGTCCTATAAGTCTACTCTTAAGAGTTGATAAAGGTACAAACGAATAAAATGTTTATATATCACATTTTCAAATATCTATTTTTCTCCATTTTACTCGATCTCCTAAACGGTTAAAGATAGGACATCGCGGATTTCACCAGTGGATTTAGCACCTCATTTTACATAAAATAAGTCCTATAATTCTACTCTCAAGAGTTGATAAAGGTACAAATGAATAAAATGTTTATATATCACATTTTCAAATATCTATTATTCTCCATTTTACTCGATCTCCTAAACGGTTAAAGATAGGACATTGCGGTTTTCACCAGTGGATTTAGCACCTCATTTTACAGAAAATAGGTCCTATAAGTCTACTCTCAAGAGTTGATAAAAGTACAAACGAATCAAATGTTTATATATCACATTTTCGAATATCTATTTTTCTCCATTTTACTCGATCTCCTAAACGGTTAAAGATAGGACATCGCGGATTTCACCAGTGGATTTAGCACCTCATTTTACATAAAATAAGTCCTATAATTCTACTCTCAAGAGTTGATAAAGGTACAAACAAATAAAATGTTTATATATCACATTTTCAAATATCTATTTTTCTCCATTTTACTCGATCTCCTAAACGGTTTAAGATAGGACTTCGCGGTTTTCACCTGTGAATTTAGCACCTCATTTTACATAAAATAGTTCCTATAAGTCTACTCTCAAGAGTTAATAAAAGTACAAACGAATCAAATGTTTATATATCACATTTTCAAATATCTATTTTTCTCCATTTTACTCGATCTCCTAAACGGTTCAAGATAGGACATCGCGGTTTTCACCAGTGAATTTACCACCTCATTTTACATAAAATAAGTTCTATAAGTCTACTTTTAAGAGTTGATAAAGGTAAAAACGAATAAAATGTTTAAATATCACATTTTCAAATATCTATTTTTCTCCATTTTACTCGATCACCTAAACGGTTAAAGATAGGACATCTTTACCAGTGGATTTAGCACCTCATTTTACATAAAATAGGTCCTATAAGTCTACTCTCAAGAGTTGATAAAAGTACAAACGGATCAAATGTTTATATATCACATTTTCAAATATCTATTTTTCTCCATTTTACCCGATCTCCTAAACGGTTAAAGATAGGACATCGCGGATTTCACCAGTGGATTTAGCACCTCATTTTACATAAAATAAGTCCTATAATTCTACTCTCAAGAGTTGATAAAGGTACAAACAAATAAAATGTTTATATATCACATTTTCAAATATCTATTATTCTCCATTTTACTCGATCTCCTAAACGGTTAAAGATAGTTCATCGCGGTTTTTACCAGTGGATTTAGCACCTCATTTTACTTAAAATAGGTCCTATAAGTCTACTCTCAAGAGTTAATAAAGGTAAAAACGAATAAAATATTTATATATCACATTTTCAATTATCTATTTTTCTCCATTTTACCCGATCTCCTAAACGGTTCAAGATAATACATCGCGGTTTTCACCAGTGGAATTATCACCTCATTTTACAAAAAATAGGTCCTATAAGTCTACTCTCAAGAGTTGAGAAAGGTACAAACAAATAAAATGTTTATATATCACATTTTCAAATATCTATTTTTCTCCATTTTACTCGATCTTCTAAGCGGTTCAAGATAGGACATCGCGGTTTTTACCAGTGGATTTAGCACCTCATTTTACATACAATAGGTCCTATAAGTCTACTCTCAAGAGTTGATAAAGGTACAAACAAATAAAATGTTTATATATCACATTTTCAAATATCTATTATTCTCCATTTTACTCGATCACCTAAACGGTTAAAGATAGGACATCTTTACCAGTGGATTTAGCACCTCATTTTACATAAAATAGGTCCTATAAGTCTACTCTCAAGAGTTGATAAAAGTACAAACGAATCAAATGTTTATATATCACATTTTCAAATATCTATTTTTCTCCATTTTACTCGATCTCCTAAACGGTTAAAGATAGGACATCGCGGATTTCACCAGTGGATTTAGCACCTCATTTTACATAAAATAAGTCCTATAATTCTACTCTCAAGAGTTGATAAATGTACAAACAAATAAAATGTTTATATATCACATTTTCAAATATCTATTTTTCTCCATTTTACTCGATCTCCTAAACGGTTTAAGATAGGACTTCGCGGTTTTCACCTGTGGATTTAGCACCTCATTTTACATAAAATAGTTCCTATAAGTCTACTCTCAAGAGTTAATAAAAGTACAAACGAATCAAATGTTTATATATCACATTTTCAAATATCTATTTTTCTCCATTTTACTCGATCTCCTAAACGGTTCAAGATAGGACATCGCGGTTTTCACCAGTGAATTTACCACCTCATTTTACATAAAATAAGTTCTATAAGTCTACTTTTAAGAGTTGATAAAGGTAAAAACGAATAAAATGTTTAAATATCACATTTTCAAATATCTATTTTTCTCCATTTTACTCGATCTCCTAAACGGTTCAAGATAGGACATCGCGGTTTTCACCAGTGGAATTAGCACCTCATTTTACATAAAATAGGTCCTATAAGTCTTCTCTCAAGAGTTGATAAAGGTACAAACGAATAAAATGTTTATATATCACATTTTCAAATATCTATTAATATCCATTTTACTCGATCTCGTAAACGGTTAAAGATAGGACATCGCGATTTTCACCAGTGGATTTAGCACTTCATTTTACATAAAATAGGTCCTATAAGTCTACTCTCAAGAGTTGATAAAGGTAAAAACGAATAAAATGTTTATATATCACATTTTCAAATATCTATTTTTCTCCATTTTACTCGATCTCCTAAACGGTTTAAGATAACACATCGCGGTTTTCACCAGTGGATTTAGCACCTCATTTTACATAAAATAGGTCCTATAAGTCTGCTATCAAAAGTTGATAAAGGTACAAACGAATAAAATGTTTATATATCACATTTTCAAATATCTATTAATATCCATTTTACTCGATCTCGTAAACGGTTAAAGATAGGACATCGCGGTTTTCACCAGTGGATTTAGCACCTCATTTAACATAAAATAAGTCCTATAAGTCTACTCTCAAGAGTTGATAAAGGTACAAACGAAAAAAATGTTTATATATCACATTTTCAAATATCTATTAATATCCATTTTACTCGATCTCGTAAACGGTTAAAGATAGGACATCGAGGTTTTCACCAGTGGATTTAGCACCTCATTTTACATAAAATAGGTCCTATAAGTCTGCTATCAAAAGTTGATAAAGGTACAAACGAATAAAATGTTTATATATTACATTTTCAAATATCTATTAATATCCATTTTACTCGATCTCGTAAACGGTTAAAGATAGGACATCGCGATTTTCACCAGTGGATTTAGCACCTCATTTAACATAAAATTAGTCCTATAAGTCTACTCTCAAGAGTTGATAAAGGTAAAAACGAATAAAATGTTTATATACCACATTTTCAAATATCTATTATTCTCCATTTTACTCGATCTCCTAAACGGTTAAAGATAGGACATCGAGGTTTTCACCAGTGGATTTAGCACCTCATTTTACATAAAATAGGTCCTATAAGTCTACTCTCAAGAGTTGATAAAGGTAAAAACGAAAAAAATGTTTATATATCACATTTTCCAATATCTATTTTTCTCCATTTTACTCGATCTCCTATACGGTTCAAGATAGGGCATCGCGGTTTTCACCAGTGGATTTAGCACCTCATTTTACATAAAATAGGTCCTATAAGTCTACTCTCAAGAGTTGATGAAGGTACAAACGAATAAAATGTTTATATATCACATTTTCAAATATCTATTAATCTCCATTTTACTCGATCTCCTAAACGGTTAAAGATAGGACATCGAGGTTTTCACCAGTGGATTTAGCACTATATTTTACATAAAATAAGTCCTATAAGTCTACACTCAAGAGTTGATAAAGGTACAAACGAATAAAATGTTTATATATCACATTTTCAAATATATATTTTTCTCCATTTTACTCGATCTCCTATACGGTTCAAGATAGGACATCGCGGGTTTCACCAGTGGATTTAGCACCTCATTTTACATAAAATAGGTCCTATAAGTCTACTCTCAAGAGTTGATGAAGGTACATACGAATAAAATGTTTATATATCACATTTTCAAATATATATTTTTCTCCTTTTTACTCGATCTCCTATACGGTTCAAGATAGGACATCGCGGGTTTCACCAGTGGATTTAGCACCTTCTTTTACATAAAATAGGTCCTATAAGTCTACTCTCAAGAGTTGATAAAGGTAAAAACGAATAAAATGTTTATATATCACATTTTCAAATATCTATTATTCTCCATTTTACTCGATCTCCTAAACAGTTAAAGATAGGACATAGCGGTTTTCACCAGTGGATTTAGCACCTCATTTTACATAAAATAGGTCCTATAAGTCTACTCTCAAGAGTTGATAAAGATAAAAACGAATAAAATGTTTATATATCACATTTTCAAATTTCTATTATTCTCCATTTTACTCGATCTCCTAAACGGTTAAAGATAGGTCATCGCGGTTTTCACCAGTGGATTTAGCACCTCTTTTTACATAAAATAGGTCCTATAAGTCTACTCTCAAAAGTTGACAAAGGTACAAACGAATAAAATGTTTATATATCACATTTTCAAATATCTATTATTCTCCATTTTACTCGATCTCCTAAACGGTTAAAGATAGGACGTCGAGGTTTTCACCAGTGGATTTAGCACCTCATTTTACATAAATAAGGTCCTATAAGTCTACTCTCAAAAGTTGATAAAGGTACAAACGAATAAAATGTTTATATATCACATTTTCAAATATCTATTATTTTCCATTTTACTCGATCTCCTAAACGGTTAAAGATAGGACATCGCGGTTTTCACCAGTGGATTTAGCACCTCATTTTACATAAAATATGTCCTATAAGTCTATTCTCATGAGTTGATAAAGGTACAAACGAATAAAATGTTTATATATCACATTTTCAAATACCTATTATTCTCCAATTTACTCGATCTCCTAAACACTTAAAGATAGGACATCGCGGTTTTCACCAGTGGATTTAGAACCTCAATTTACATAAAATAGGTCCTATAAGTCTACTCTCAAGAGTTGATAAAGGTACAAACGAATAAAATGTTTAAATATCACATTTTCAAATATCTATTATTCTCCATTTTACTCGACCTCCTAAACGGTTAAAGATAGGACATTGCGGTTTTCACCAGTGGATTTAGCACTGTATTTTACATAAAATAAGTCCTATAAGTCTACTCTCAAGAGTTGATAAAGGTACAAACGAATAAAATTTTTATATATCACATTTTCAAATATCTATTATTTTCTATTTTACTCGATCTCCTAAACGGTTAAAGATAGGACATCGCGGTTTTCACCAGTGGATTTAGCACCTCATTTTACATAAAATATGTCCTATAAGTCTACTCTCAAGGGTTGATAAAGGTACAAACGAATAAAATGTTTATATATCACATTTTCAAATATCCATTATTCTCCATTTTACTCGATCTCCTAAACGCTTAAAGATAGGACATCGCGGTTTTCACCAGTGGATTTAGAACCTCATTTTACATAAAATAGGTCCTATAAGTCTACTCTCAAGAGTTGATAAAGGTAAAAACGAATAAAATGTTTATATATCACATTTTCAAATATCTATTATTCTCCATTTTACTCGATCTCCTAAACAGTTAAAGATAGGACATCGCGGTTTTCACCAGTGGATTTAGCACCTCATTTTACATAAAATAGGTCCTATAAGTCTACTCTCAAGAGTTGATAAAGGTAAAAACGAATAAAATGTTTATATATCACATTTTCAAATATCTATTATTCTCCATTTTACTCGATCTCCTAAACAGTTAAAGATAGGACATCGCGGTTTTCACCAGTGGATTTAGCACCTCATTTTACATAAAATAGGTCCTATAAGTCTACTCTCAAGAGTTGATAAAGATAAAAACGAATAAAATGTTTATATATCACATTTTCAAATTTCTATTATTCTCCATTTTACTCGATCACCTAAACGGTTAAAGATAGGACATCGCGGTTTTCACCAGTGGATTTAGCACCTCTTTTTACATAAAATAGGTCCTATAAGTCTACTCTCAAAAGTTGATAAAGGTACAAACGAATAAAATGTTTATATATCACATTTTCAAATTTCTATTATTCTCCATTTTACTCGATCTCCTAAACACTTAAAGATAGGACATCGCGGTTTTCACCAGTGGATTTAGAACCTCAATTTACATAAAATAGGTCCTATAAGTCTACTCTCAAGAGTTGATAAAGGTACAAACGAATAAAATGTTTAAATATCACATTTTCAAATATCTATTATTCTCCATTTTACTCGACCTCCTAAACGGTTAAAGATAGGACATTGCGGTTTTCACCAGTGGATTTAGCACTGTATTTTACATAAAATAAGTCCTATAAGTCTACTCTCAAGAGTTGATAAAGGTACAAACGAATAAAATTTTTATATATCACATTTTCAAATATCTATTATTCTCTATTTTACTCGATCTCCTAAACGGTTAAAGATAGGACATCGCGGTTTTCACCAGTGGATTTAGCACCTCATTTTACATAAAATATGTCCTATAAGTCTTCTCTCAAGGGTTGATAAAGGTACAAACGAATAAAATGTTTATATATCACATTTTCAAATATCCATTATTCTCCATTTTACTCGATCTCCTAAACGCTTAAAGATAGGACATCGCGGTTTTCACCAGTGGATTTAGAACCTCATTTTACATAAAATAGGTCCTATAAGTCTACTCTCAAGAGTTGATAAAGGTAAAAGCGAATAAAATGTTTATATATCACATTTTTAAATATCTATTATTCTCCATTTTACTCGATCTCCTAAACAGTTAAAGATAGGACATCGCGGTTTTCACCAGTGGATTTAGCACCTCATTTTACATAAAATAGGTCCTATAAGTCTACTCTCAAGAGTTGATAAAGGTAAAAACGAATAAAATGTTTATATATCACATTTTCAAATACATATTTTTCTCCATTTTACTCGATCTCCTAAACGGTTCAAGATAGGACATCGCGGTTTTCACCAGTGGATTTAGCACCTCATTTTACATAAAATAGGTCCTATAAGTCTACTCTCAAAAGTTGATAAAGATACAAACGAATAAAATGTTTATATATCACATTTTCAAATATCTATTATTCTCCATTTTACTCGATCTCCTAAACGGTTAAAGATAGGACATCGCGGTTTTCACCAGTGGATTTAGCACCTCATTTTACATAAAATATGTCCTATAAGTCTGCTCTCATGAGTTGATAAAGGTACAAACGAATAAAATGTTTATATATCACATTTTCAAATATCTATTATTCTCCATTTTACTCGATCTCCTAAACGGTTAAAGATAGGACATCGCGGTTTTCATCAGTGGATTTAGCACCCCATTTTACATAAAACAAGTTCTATAAGTCTACTCTCAAGAGTTGATAAAGGTAGAAACGAATAAAATGTTTATATATCACATTTTCAAATATCTATTATTCTCATTTTTACTTGATCTCCTAAACGGTTAAAGATAGGACATCGCGGTTTTCATCAGTGGATTTAGCACCCCATTTTACATAAAACAAGTTCTATAAGTCTACTCTCAAGAGTTGATAAAGGTAGAAACGAATAAAATGTTTATATATCACATTTTCAAATATCTATTATTCTCATTTTTACTTGATCTCCTAAACGGTTAAAGATAGGACATCGCGGTCTTCATCAGTGGATTAAGCACCCCATTTTACATAAAATAAGTCCTATAAGTCTACTCTCAAGAGTTGATAAAGGTAAAAACGAATAAAATGTTTATATATCACATTTTCAAATATCTATTATTCTCCATTTTTCTCGATCTCCTAAACGGTTAAAGATAGGACATCGCGGTTTTTACCAGTGGATTTAGCACCTCATTTTACATAAAGTAGGTCCTATAAGTCTACTCTCAAATGTTGATAAAGGTACAAACGAATAAAATGTTTATATATCACATTTTCAAATATCTATTATTCTCCATTTTACTCGATCTCCTAAACGGTTAAAGATAAGACATCGAGGTTTTCACCAGTGGATTTAACACCTCATTTTACATAAAATAGGTCCTATAAGTCTACTCTCAAAAGTTGATAAAGGTAAAAACGAATAAAATGTTTATATATCACATTTTCAAATATCTATTTTTCTCCATTTTACTCGATCTCCTATACGGTTCAAGATAGGACATCGCGGGTTTCACCAGTGGATTTAGCACCTCATTTTACATAAATTAGGTCTTATAAGTCTACTCTCAAGAGTTGATAAAGGTAAAAACGAATAAAATGTTTATATATCACATTTTCAAATATCTATTATTCTCCATTTTACTCGATCTCCTAAACAGTTAAAGATAGGACATCGCGGTTTTCACCAGTGGATTTAGCACCTCATTTTACATAAAATAGGTCCTATAAGTCTACTCTCAAGAGTTGATAAAGATAAAAACGAATAAAATGTTTATATATCACATTTTCAAATTTCTATTATTCTCCATTTTACTCGATCACCTAAACGGTTAAAGATAGGACATCGCGGTTTTCACCAGTGGATTTAGCACCTCTTTTTACATAAAATAGGTCCTATAAGTCTACTCTCAAAAGTTGATAAAGGTACAAACGAATAAAATGTTTATATATCACATTTTCAAATATCTATTATTTTCCATTTTACTCGATCTCCTAAACGGTTAAAGATAGGACATCGCGGTTTTCACCAGTGGATTTAGCACCTCATTTTACATAAAATATGTCCTATAAGTCTATTCTCATGAGTTGATAAATTTACAAACGAATAAAATGTTTATATATCACATTTTCAAATACCTATTATTCTCCATTTTACTCGATCTCCTAAACGGTTAAAGATAGGACATCGCGGTTTTCACCAGTGGATTTAGCACCTCTTTTTACATAAAATAGGTCCTATAAGTCTACTCTGAAAAGTTGATAAAGGTACAAACGAATAAAATGTTTATATATCACATTTTCAAATATCTATATTTCTCCATTTTACTCGATCTTCTATACGGTTCAAGATAGGACATCGCGGGTTTCACCAGTGGATTTAGCACCCCATTTTACATAAAACAAGTTCTAAAAGTCTACTCTCAAGAGTTGATAAAGGTAAAAACGAATAAAATGTTTATATATCACATTTTCAAATATCTATTATTCTCATTTTTACTTGATCTCCTAAACGGTTAAAGATAGGACATCGCGGTCTTCATCAGTGGATTAAGCACCCCATTTTACATAAAATAAGTCCTATAAGTCTACTCTCAAGAGTTGATAAAGGTAAAAACGAATAAAATGTTTATATATCACATTTTCAAATATCTATTATTCTCCATTTTACTCGATCTCCTAAACGGTTAAAGATAGGACATCGCGGTTTTTACCAGTGGATTTAGCACCTCATTTTACATAAAATATGTCCTATAAGTCTATTCTCATGAGTTGATAAAGGTACAAACGAATAAAATGTTTAAATATCACATTTTCAAATACCTATTATTCTCCATTTTACTCGATCTCCTAAACGGTTAAAGATAGGACATCGCGGTTTTCACCAGTGGATTTAGCACCTCTTTTTACATAAAATAGGTCCTATAAGTCTACTCTGAAAAGTTGATAAAGGTACAAACGAATAAAATGTTTATATATCACATTTTCAAATATCTATTTTTCTCCATTTTACTCGATCTCCTATACGGTTCAAGATAGGACATCGCGGGTTTCACCAGTGGATTTAGCACCCCATTTTACATAAAACAAGTTCTATAAGTCTACTCTCAAGAGTTGATAAAGGTAAAAACGAATAAAATGTTTATATATCACATTTTCAAATATCTATTATTCTCATTTTTACTTGATCTCCTAAACGGTTAAAGATAGGACATCGCGGTTTTCACCAGTGGATTTAGCACCTCATTTTACATAAAATATGTCCTATAAGTCTATTCTCATGAGTTGATAAAGGTACAAACGAATAAAATGTTTATATATCACATTTTCAAATACCTATTATTCTCCATTTTACTCGATCTCCTAAACGGTTAAAGATAGGACATCGAGGTTTTCACCAGTGGATTTAACACCTTATTTTACATAAAATAGGTCCTATAAGTCTACTCTCAAGAGTTGATAAAGGTAAAAACGAATAAAATGTTTATATATCACATTTTCAAATATCTATTTTTCTCCATTTTACTCGATCTCCTATACGGTTCAAGATAGGACATCGCGGGTTTCACCAGTGGATTTAGCACCCCATTTTACATAAAACAAGTTCTATAAGTCTACTCTCAAGAGTTGATAAAGGTAAAAACGAATAAAATGTTTATATATCACATTTTCAAATATCTATTATTCTCATTTTTACTTGATCTCCTAAACGGTTAAAGATAGGACATCGCGGTCTTCATCAGTGGATTAAGCACCCCATTTTACATAAAATAAGTCCTATAAGTCTACTCTCAAGAGTTGATAAAGGTAAAAACGAATAAAATGTTTATATATCACATTTTCAAATATCTATTATTCTCCATTTTACTCGATCTCCTAAACGGTTAAAGATAGGACATCGCGGTTTTTACCAGTGGATTTAGCACCTCATTTTACATAAAGTAGGTCCTATAAGTCTACCCTCCAGAGTTGATCAAGGTACAAACGAATAAAACGTTTATATATCACATTTTCAAATATCTATTATTCTCCATTTTACTCGATCTCCTAAACGGTTAAAGATAAGACATCGAGGTTTTCACCAGTGGATTTAACACCTCATTTTACATAAAATAGGTCCTATAAGTCTACACTCAAGAGTTGATAAAGGAAAAAACGAATATAATGTTTATATATCACATTTTCAAATATCTATTTTTCTCCATTTTACTCGATCTCCTATACGGTTCAAGATAGGACATCGCGGTTTTCACCAGTGGATTTAGCACCTCATTTTACATAAAATATGTCCTATAAATCTATTCTCATGAGTTGATAAAGGTACAAACGAATAAAATGTTTATATATCACATTTTCAAATACCTATTATTCTCCATTTTACTCGATCTCCTAAACGGTTAAAGATAGGACATCGCGGTTTTCACCAGTGGATTTAGCACCTCTTTTTACATAAAATAGGTCCTATAAGTCTACTCTGAAAAGTTGATAAAGGTACAAACAAATAAAATGTTTATATATCACATTTTCAAATATCTATTATTCTCCATTTTACTCGATTACCTAAACGGTTAAAGATAGGACATCGCGGTTTTTACCAGTGGATTTAGCACCTCATTTTACATAAAATAGGTCCTATAAGTCTACTCTCAAGAGTTGATAAAGGTAAAAACGAATAAAATGTTTATATATCACATTTTCAAATATCTATTTTTCTCCATTTTACTCGATCTCCTAAACGGTTTAAGATAACACATCGCGGTTTTCACCAGTGGATTTAGCACCTCATTTTACATAAAATAGGTCCTATAAGTCTGCTATCAAAAGTTGATAAAGGTACAAACGAATAAAATGTTTATATATCACATTTTCAAATATCTATTTTTCTCCAATTTACTCGATCTCCTATACGGTTCAAGATAGGGCATCGCGGTTTTCACCAGTGGATTTAGCACCTCATTTTACATAAAATAGGTCCTATAAGTCTACTCTCAAGAGTTGATGAAGGTACAAACGAATAAAATGTTTATATATCACATTTTCAAATATCTATTATTCTCCATTTTACTCGATCTCCTAAACGGTTAAAGATAGGACATCGCGGTTTTCATCAGTGGATTAAGCACCCCATTTTACATAAAATAAGTCCTATAAGTCTACTCTCAAGAGTTGATAAAGGTAAAAACGAATAAAATGTTTATAAATCACATTTTCAAATATCTATTATTCTCCTTTTTACTCGATCTCCTAAACGGTTAAAGATAGGACATCGCGGTTTTCACCAGTGGATTTAGCACCTCATTTTACATAAAATAAATCCTATAAGTCTACTCTCAAGAGTTGATAAAGGTACAAACGAATAAAATGTTTATATATCACATTTTCAAATATCCTTTATTCTCCATTTTACTCGATCTCCTAAATGGTTAAAGATAGGACATCGCGGTTTTCACCAGTGGATTTAGCACCTCATTTTACATAAAATAGGTCCTATAAGTCTACTCTCAAGTGTTGATAAAGGTAAAAACGAATAAAATGTTTATATATCACATCTTCAAATATCTATTTTTCTCCATTTTACTCGATCTTCTAAACGGTGTAAGATAGGACATCGCGGTTTTCACCAGTGGATTTAGCACCTCGTTTTTCATAAAATAGGTTCTATAAGTCTACTCTCAAGAGTAGATAAAGGTTCAAACGAATAAAATGTTTATATATCACATTTTCAAATATCTATTTTTCTCCATTTTACTCGGTCTTCTAAACGGTTCAAGATAGGACATCGCGGTTTTCACCAGTGGATTAAGCACCTCATTTTACATAAAATAGGTCCTATAAGTCTGCTCTCAAGAGTTGATAAAGGTACAAACAAATAAAATGTTTATATATCACATTTTCAAATATCTATTATTCTCCATTTTACTCGATCTCCTAAACGGTTAAAGATAGGACATCGCGGTCTTAACCAGTGGATTTAGCACCTCATTTTACCTAAAATAAGTCCTATAAGTCTACTCTCAAGAGTTGATAAAGGTACAAACGAATAAAATGTTTATATATCACATTTTCAAAAATGTATTATTATCTATTTTACTCGATCTCCTAAACGGTTAAAGATAGGACATCGCGGTTTTCACCAGTGGTTTTAGCACCTCATTTTACATAAAGTAAGTACTATAAGTCTTCTCTCAAGAGTTGATAAAGGTACAAACGAATAAAATGTTTATATACCACATTTTCAAATATCTATTATTCTCCATTTTACTCGATCTCCTAAACGGTTTAAGATAGGACATCGCGGTTTTTACCAGTGGATTTAGCACCTCATTTAACATAAAATAAGTCCTATAAGTCTACTCTCAAGAGTTGATAAAGGTACAAACGAATAATATATATCACATTTTCAAATA
This sequence comes from Silvanus unidentatus, assembly GCA_963930825.1. NCBI lineage: Eukaryota > Metazoa > Arthropoda > Insecta > Coleoptera > Silvanidae > Silvanus > Silvanus unidentatus. The sequence goes on from OZ005762.1 coordinate 8,996,018, forward strand.
TCTATTATTCTCCATTTTACTCGATCTCCTAAACGGTTAAAGATAGGACATCGCGGTTTTCACCAGTGGATTTAGCACCTCATTTTACATAAAATAAGTCCAATAAGTCAACTCTCAAGAGTTGATAAAGGAACAAACGAATAAAATATATATATATCATACTATCAAATATCTATTATTCTCCATTATACTTGATCTCCTAAACGGTTAAAGATAGGACATCGTGGATTTCACCAGTGGATTTAGCACCTCATTTTACATAAAATAAGTCCTATAAGTCTACTCTCAAGAGTTGATAAAGGTACAAACGAATAAAATGTTTATATATCACATTTTCAAATATCTATTATTCTCCATTTTACTCCATCTCCTAAACGGTTAAAAATAGGACATCGCGGTTTTCACCAGTGGATTTAGCACCTCATTTTACATTAAATAAGTTTAATAAGTCTACTCTCAAGAGTTGATAAAGGAACAAACGAATAAAATGTTTATATATCATAATATCAAATATCTATTATTCTCCATTATACTTGATCTCCTAAACGGTTAAAGATAGGACATCGCGGATTTCACCAGTGGATTTAGCACCTCATTTTACATAAAATAAGTCCTATAAGTCTACTCTCAAGAGTTGATAAAGGTACAAACGAATAAAATGTATATATATCACATTATCAAATATCTATTATTCTCCATTTTACTCGATCTCCTAAACGGTTAAAGATAGGACATCGCGGTTTTTACCAGTGGTTTTAGCACCTCATTTTACATAAAATAAGTCCTATAAGTCTACTCTCAAGAGTTGATAAAGGTACAAACGAATAAAATGTTTATATAACACATTTTCAAATATCCATTATTCTCCATTTTACTCGATCTCCTAAACGGTTAAAGATAGGACATCGCGGTTTTCACCAGTGGATTTAGAACCTCATTTTACATAAAATAGGTCCTATAAGTCTACTCTCAAGAGTTGATAAAGGTTAAAACGATTAAAATGTTTATATATCACATTTTCTAATATCTATTATTCTCCATTTTACTCGATCTCCTAAACGGTTAAAGATATCACATCGCGGTTTTCACCAGTATATTTAGCACCTCATTTTACATAAAATAGGTCCTATAAGTCTACCCTCATGAGTTGATCAAGGTACAAACGAATAAAATGTTAATATATCACATTTTCAAATATCTATTATTCTCCATTTTACTCGATCTCCTAAACGGTAAAAGATAGGACATCGCGGTTTTCATCAGTGGATTAAGCACCCCATTTTACATAAAATAAGTCCTATAAGTCTACTCTCAAGAGTTGATAAATGTAAAAACGAATAAAATGTTTATATATCAGAATTTCAAATATCTATTATTCTCCATATCACTCGATCTCCTAAACGGTTAAAGATAGGACATCGCGGTTTTCACCAGTGGATGTAGCACCTCATTTTACATAAAATAGGTCCTATAAGTCTACTCTCAAATGTTGATAAAGGTACAAACGAATAAAATGTTTATATATCACATTTTCAAATACCTATTTTTATCCATTTTACTCGATCTCCTAAACGGTTAAAGATAGGACATCGCGGTTTTCACCAGTGGATTTAGCACCTCATTTTACATAAAATAAGTCCAATAAGTCAACTCTCAAGAGTTGATAAAGGAACAAACGAATAAAATATATATATATCATACTATCAAATATCTATTATTCTCCATTATACTTGATCTCCTAAACGGTTAAAGATAGGACATCGTGGATTTCACCAGTGGATTTAGCACCTCATTTTACATAAAATAAGTCCTATAAGTCTACTCTCAAGAGTTGATAAAGGTACAAACGAATAAAATGTTTATATATCACATTTTCAAATATCTATTATTCTCCATTTTACTCCATCTCCTAAACGGTTAAAAATAGGACATCGCGGTTTTCACCAGTGGATTTAGCACCTCATTTTACATTAAATAAGTCCAATAAGTCTACTCTCAAGAGTTGATAAAGGAACAAACGAATAAAATGTTTATATATCATAATATCAAATATCTATTATTCTCCATTATACTTGATCTCCTAAACGGTTAAAGATAGGACATCGCGGATTTCACCAGTGGATTTAGCACCTCATTTTACATAAAATAAGTCCTATAAGTCTACTCTCAAGAGTTGATAAAGGTACAAACGAATAAAATGTTTATATATCACATTATCAAATATCTATTATTCTCCATTTTACTCGATCTCCTAAACAATTAAAGATAGGACATCGCGGTTTTTACCAGTGGATTTAGCACCTCATTTTACATAAAATAAGTCCTATAAGTCTACTCTCAAGAGTTGATAAAGGTACAAACGAATAAAATGTTTATATAACACATTTTCAAATATCCATTATTCTCCATTTTACTCGATCTCCTAAACGGTTAAAGATAGGACATCGCGGTTTTCACCAGTGGATTTAGAACCTCATTTTACATAAAATAGGTCCTATAAGTCTACTCTCAAGAGTTGATAAAGGTTAAAACGATTAAAATGTTTATATATCACATTTTCTAATATCTATTATTCTCCATTTTACTCGATCTCCTAAACGGTTAAAGATATCACATCGCGGTTTTCACCAGTATATTTAGCACCTCATTTTACATAAAATAGGTCCTATAAGTCTACCCTCATGAGTTGATCAAGGTACAAACGAATAAAATGTTAATATATCACATTTTCAAATATCTATTATTCTCCATTTTACTCGATCTCCTAAACGGTAAAAGATAGGACATCGCGGTTTTCATCAGTGGATTAAGCACCCCATTTTACATAAAATAAGTCCTATAAGTCTACTCTCAAGAGTTGATAAATGTAAAAACGAATAAAATGTTTATATATCAGAATTTCAAATATCTATTATTCTCCATTTCACTCGATCTCCTAAACGGTTAAAGATAGGACATCGCGGTTTTCACCAGTGGATGTAGCACCTCATTTTACATAAAATAGGTCCTATAAGTCTACTCTCAAATGTTGATAAAGGTACAAACGAATAAAATGTTTATATATCACATTTTCTAATATCTATTATTCTCCATTTTACTCGATCTCCTAAACGGTTAAAGATAGGACATCGAGGTTTTCACCAGTGGATTTAGCACCTCATTTTACATAAAATAGGTCCTATAAGTCTACTCTCAAAAGTTGATAAAGGTAAAAACGAATAAAATATTTATATATCACATTTTCAAATATCTATTTTTCTCCATTTTACTCGATCTCCTAAACGGTGAAAGATAGGACATCGCGGTTTTCACCAGTGGATTTAGCACCTCATTTTACATAAAATAGGTCCTATAAGTCTACTCTCAAGGGTTGATAAAGGTAAAAACGAATAAAATGTTTATATATCACATTTTCAAGTACCTATTTTTCTCCATTTTACTCGATCTCCTAAACGGTTCAAGATAGGACATCGCGGTTTTCACCTGTGGATTTAGCATCTCATTTTACATAAAATAGGTCCTATAAGTCTACTCTCAAGAGTTGATAAAGGTACAAACGAATAAAATGTTTATATATCACATTTTCAAATATCTACTTTTCTCCATTTTACATAAAATAAGTCCTATAAGTCTACTCTTAAGAGTTGATAAAGGTACAAACGAATAAAATGTTTATATATCACATTTTGAAATATCTATTATTTTCCATTTTACTCGATCTCCTAAAAGGTTAAAAATAGGACATCGCGGTTATCAGTCAATTTAGCATACCATTTTATATAAAATTAGTTATATAACAACTGTCATTTTTAGACATCTGTCATTCTTGACATCTATGATTTTTTGACAGCTGTAATTTTTGACATCTGTTATTTTTTGACAGTTGTCAATCTTGACATTTGTCATTTTTTGACATCTGTTATTCTTGACATCTGTCACTCTTGACATCTGTCATTCTTGACATCTGTCACTCTTGACATCTGTCATTCTTGACATTTGTCATTTTTGACATCTGTCATTTTTTGACATCTGTCATTCTTGACATCTGTCATTCTTGACCTCTGTCATTTTTGACATCTGTCAATTTTGACATCTGTCATTTTTGAAATTTGTCATTTTTTGACATCTGTCATTTTTTGACAGCTGACATTTTTGACAGCCGTCATTCTTTGACAACTGAATAAAATGTTTATATATCACATTTTCAAATATCTATTATTCTCCATTTTACTCGATCTCCTAATCAGTTAAAAATAGGACATCGCGGTTTTTACCCGTGGATTTAGCACCTCATTTTACATAAAATTAGTCCTATAAGTCTACTCACAAGAGTTGATAAAGGTACAAACGAATCAAATGTTTATATATCACATTTTCAAACATCTATTATTCTCCATTTTACTCCATCTCCTAAACGGTTAAAGATAGGACATCGCGGTTTTCACCAGTGGATTTAGCACCTCATTTAACATAAAATAAGTCCTATAAGTCTACTCTCAAGAGTTGATAAAGGCACAAACGAATAAAATGTTTTATATCACATTTTCAAATATCTATTATTCTCCATTTTACTCGATCTCCTAAACGGTTAAAGATAGGACATCGCGGTTTTCACCAGTGGATTTAGCACCTCATTTTACAAAAAATAGGTCCTATAAGTCTACTCTCAAGGGTTGATAAAGGTAAAAACGAATAAAATGTTTATATATCACATTTTCAAATACCTATTTTTCTCCATTTTACTCGATCTCCTAAACTGTTCAAGATAGGACATCGCGGTTTTCACCTGTGATTTAGCATCTCATTTTACATAAAATAGGTCCTATAAGTCTACTCTCAATAGTTGATAAAGGTACAAACGAATAATATGTCTATATATCACATTTTCAAATATCTATTTTTCTCCATTTTACATAAAATAAGTCCTATAAGTCTACTCTTAAGAGTTGATAAAGGTACAAACGAATAAAATGTTTATATATCACATTTTCAAATATCTATTATTCTCCATTTTACTCGATCTCCTAAACGGTTAGAGATAGGACATCGCGGTTTTTACCAGTGGATTTAGCACGTCATTTTACTTAAAATAACTCCTATAAGTCTACTCTCAAGAGTTGATAAAGGAACAAACGAATAAAATGTTTCTATATCACATTTTCAAATATCTCTTCTCCATTTTACTCGATCTCTTAAAAGGTTAAAAATAGGACATCGCGGTTATCAGTCAATTTAGCATACCATTTTATATAAAATTAGTTATATAACAACTGTCATTTTTAGACATCTGTCATTCTTGACATCTATGATTTTTTGACAGCTGTAATTTTTGACATCTGTCATTTTTTGACAGTTGTCAATCTTGACATTTGTCATTTTTTGACATCTGTTATTCTTGACATCTGTCACTCTTGACATCTGTCATTCTTGACATCTGTCACTCTTGACATCTGTCATTCTTGACATTTGTCATTTTTGACATCTGTCATTCTTGACATCTGTCATTTTTTGCCAGCTGTCATTCTTGACCTCTGTCATTTTTGACATCTGTCAATTTTGACATCTGTCATTTTTGACATTTGTCATTCTTGACATTTGTCATTTTTTGACATCTGTCATTTTTTGACAGCTGACATTTTTGACAGCCGTCATTCTTTGACAACTGAATAAAATGTTTATATATCACATTTTCAAATATCTATTATTCTCCATTTTACTCGATCTCCTAAACAGTTAAAAATAGGACATCGCGGTTTTTACCCGTGGATTTAGCACCTCATTTTACATAAAATTAGTCCTATAAGTCTACTCTCAAGAGTTGATAAAGGTACAAACGAATCAAATGTTTATATATCACATTTTCAAATATCTATTTTTCTCCATTTTACTCGATCTCCTAAACGGTTCAAGATAGGACATCGCGGTTTTCACCAGTGGATTTAGCACCTCATTTTACATAAAATAGGTCCTATAAGTCTACTCTCAAGGGTTGATAAAGGTACAAACGAATAAAATGTTTATATATCACATTTTCAAATATCTATTATTCTCCATTTTACTCGATCTCCTAAACGGTTAAAGATAGGACATCGCGGTTTTCACCAGTGGATTTAGCACCTCATTTAACATAAAATAAGTCCTATAAGCCTACTCTCAAGAGTTAATAAAGGTACAAACGAATAATATGTTTATATATCACATTTTCAAATATCTATTCTCCATTTTACTCGATCTCCTAAACGGTTAAAGATAGTACATCGCGGTTTTCATCAGTGGATTAAGCACCCCATTTTACATAAAATAAGTCCTATAAGTCTACTCTCAAGAGTTAATAAAGGTACAAACGAATAATATGTTTATATATCACATTTTCAAATATCTATTATTCTCCATTTTACTCGATCTCCTAAACGGTTAAAAATAGGACATCGCGGTTTTTACCAGTGGATTTAGCACCTCATTTTTCATAAAATTAGTCCTATAAGTCTACTCTCAAGAGTTGATAAAGGAACAAACGAATAAAATGTTTATATATCATATTATCAAATATCTATTATCCTCCATTATACTCGATCTCCTAAACGGTTAAAGATTGGACATCGCGGATTTCACCAGTGGATTAAGCACCTCATTTTACATAAAATACGTTTTATAAGTCTACTCTCAAGAGTTGATAAAGGTACAAACGAATAAAATTTGTATATATCACATTTTCTAATATCTATTATTCTCCATTTTACTCGATCTCCTAAACGGTTAAAGATATCACATCGCGGTTTTCACCAGTGGATTTAGCACCTCATTTTACATAAAATAGGTCCTATAAGTCTACCCTCATAAGTTGATCAAGGTACAAACGAATAAAATTTTTATATATCACATTTTCAAATATCTAATATTCTCCATTTTACTCGATCTCCTAAACGGTTAAAGATAGGACATCGCGGTTTTCACCAGTGGATTTAGCACCTCATTTAACATAAAATAAGTCCTATAAGTCTACTCTCAAGAGTTGATAAAGGCACAAACGAATAAAATGTTTATATATCACATTTTCAAATATCTATTATTCTCCATTTTACTCGATCTCCTAAACGGTTAAAGATAGGACATCGCGGTTTTCACCAGTGGATTTAGCACCTCATTTAACATAAAATAAGTCCTATAAGTCTACTCTCAAGAGTTGATAAAGGCACAAACGAATAAAATGTTTTATATCACATTTTCAAATATCTATTATTCTCCATTTTACTCGATCTCCTAAACGGTGAAAGATAGGACATCGCGGTTTTCACCAGTGGATTTAGCACCTCATTTTACATAAAATAGGTCCTATAAGTCTACTCTCAAGGGTTGATAAAGGTAAAAACGAATAAAATGTTTATATATCACATTTTCAAATACCTATTTTTCTCCATTTTACTCGATATCCTAAACGGTTCAAGATAGGACATCGCGGTTTTCACCTGTGGATTTAGCATCTCATTTTACATAAAATAGGTCCTATAAGTCTACTCTCAAGAGTTGATAAAGGTACAAACGAATAAAATGTTTATATATCACATTTTCAAATATCTATTTTTCTCCATTTTACATAAAATAAGTCCTATAAGTCTACTCTTAAGAGTTGATAAAGGTACAAACGAATAAAATGTTTATATATCACATTTTCAAATATCTCTTCTCCATTTTACTCGATCTCCTAAAAGGTTCAAAATAGGACATCGCGGTTATCAGTCAATTTAGCATACCATTTTATATAAAATTAGTTATATAACAACTGTCATTTTTTGACATCTGTCATTCTTGACATCTATGATTTTTTGACAGCTGTAATTTTTGACATCTGTCATTTTTTGACAGTTGTCAATCTTGACATTTGTCATTTTTTGACATCTGTTATTCTTGACATCTGTCACTCTTGACATCTGTCATTCTTGACATTTGTCACTCTTGACATCTGTCATTCTTGACATTTGTCATTTTTGACATCTGTCATTTTTTGACATCTGTCATTTTTGACATCTGTCATTTTTTGACATCTGTCATTCTTGACATCTGTCATTTTTTGCCAGCTGTCATTCTTGACCTCTGTCATTTTTGACATCTGTCAATTTTGACATCTGTCATTTTTGACATTTGTCATTATTGACATTTGTCATTTTTTGACATCTGTCATTTTTTGACAGCTGACATTTTTGACAGCCGTCATTCTTTGACAACTGAATAAAATGTTTATATATCACATTTTCAAATATCTATTATTCTCCATTTTACTCGATCTCCTAAACAGTTAAAAATAGGACATCGCGGTTTTTACCCGTGGATTTAGCACCTCATTTTACATAAAATTAGTCCTATAAGTCTACTCTCAAGAGTTGATAAAGGTACAAACGAATCAAATGTTTATATATCACATTTTCAAACATCTATTATTCTCCATTTTACTCCATCTCCTAAACGGTTAAAGATAGGACATCGCGGTTTTCACCAGTGGATTTAGAATCTCATTTTACATAAAATAAGTCCTATAAGTCTACTCTCAAGAGTTGATGAAGGTACAAACGAATAAAATTTGTATATATCACATTTTCAAATATCTATTATTCTCAATTTTACTCGATCTCCTAAACGGTTAAAGATAGGACATCGCGGTTTTCACCAGTGGATTTAGCATCTCATTTTACATAAAATAAGTCCTATAAGTCTACTCTCAAGAGTTGATAAAGGTACAAACGAATAAAATTTGTATATATCACATTTTCAAATATCTATTATTCTCAATTTTACTCGATCTCCTAAACGGTTAAAGATAGGACATCTCGGTTTTTACCAGTGGATTTAGCACCTCATTTTACATAAAATAAGTCCTATAAGTCGACCCTCAAGAGTTGATCAAAGTACAAACGAATAAAATGTTTATATATCACATTTTCAAATATCTATTATTCTCCATTTTACTCCATCTCCTAAACGGTTAAAAATAGGACATCGCGGATTTCACCAGTGGATTTAGCACCTCATTTTACATAAAATAAGTCATATAAGTCTACTCTCAAGAGTTGATAAAGGCACAAACGAATAAAATGTTTATATATCACATTTTCAAATATCCATTATTCTCCATTTTACTCGATCTCCTAAACGGTGAAAGATAGGACATCGTGGTTTTCACCAGTGGATTTAGCACCTCATTTTACATAAAATAACTCCTATAAGTCTACCCTCAAGAGTTGATAAAGGTACAAACGAATAAAATGTTTAAATATCACATTTTCAAATATCTGTTTTTATCAATTTTACTCGATCTCTTAAACGGTTATAGATAGGACATCGCGGTTTTTACTAGTGGATTTAGCACCTTATGTTACATAAAATATGTCCTATAAGTCTACCCTCAAGAGTTGATCAAGGTACACACGAATAAAATGTTTATATATCACATTTTCAAATATCTATTATTCTCCATTTTACTCGATCTCCCAAACGGTTAAAGATAGGACATCGCGGTTTTCACCAGTGGATTTAGCACCTCATTTTACATAAAATAAGTCCTATAAGTCTACTCTCAAGAGTTGATAAAGGTACAAACGAATAAAATGTTTATATATCACATTTTGAAATATCTATTTTTGTCCATTTTACTCGATCTCCTAAACGGTTTAAGATAGGACATCGCGGTCTTCACCAGTGGATTTAGCACCTCATTTTACATAAAATAGGTCTTATAAGTCTACATTCAAGAATTGATAAAGGTACAAACGAATAAAATTTTTATATATCACATTTTCAAATATCTATTATTTTCAATTTTACTCGATCTCCTAAACGGTTAAAGATAGGACATCTCGGTTTTTACCTGTGGATTTAGCACCTTATTTTACATAAAATAAGTCCTATAAGTCTACCCTCAAGAGTTGATAAAGGTAAAAACGAATAAAATGTTTATATATCACATTTTCAAATATCTATTTTTCTCCATTTTTCTCGATCTCCTAAACGGTTTAAGATAGGACATCGCGGTTTTCACCAGTGGACTTAGCACCTCATTTTACATAAAATAGGTTCTATAAGTCCACTCTCAAGAGTTGATAAAGGTACAAACGAATAAAATGTTTATATATCACATTTTCTAATATCCATTATTCTCCATTTTACTCGATCTCCTAAACGGTTAAAGATAGGACATCGCGGTTTTCACCAGTGGATTTAGCACCTCATTTTACATAAAATAGGTCCTATAAGTCTACTCTCAAGTGTTGATAAAGGTAAAAACGAATAAAATGTTTATATATCACATCTTCAAATATCTATTTTTCTCCATTTGACTCGATCTTCTAAACGGTGTAAGATAGGACATCGCGGTTTTCACCAGTGGATTTAGCACCTCATTTTACATAAAATAGGTTCTATAAGTCTACTCTCAAGAGTAGATAAAGGTTCAAACGAATAAAATGTTTATATATCACATTTTCAAATATCTATTTTTCTCCATTTTACTCGATCTTCTAAACGGTTCAAGATAGGACATCGCGGTTATCACCAGTGGATTTAGCACCTCATTTTACATAAAATAGGTCCTATAAGTCTGCTCTCAAGAGTTGATAAAGGTACAAACAAATAAAATGTTTATATATCACATTTTCAAATATCTATTATTCTCCATTTTACTCGATCTCCTAAACGGTTAAAGATAGGACATCGCGGTTTTAACCAGTGGATTTAGCACCTCATTTTACCTAAAATAAGTCCTATAAGTCTACTCTCAAGAGTTGATAAAGGTACAAACGAATAAAATGTTTATATATCACATTTTCAAATATGTATTATTATCTATTTTACTCGATCTCCTAAACGGTTAAAGATAGGACATCGCGGTTTTCACCAGTGGTTTTAGCACCTCATTTTACATAAAATAAGTCCTATAGGTCTTCTCTCAAGAGTTGATAAAGGTACAAACGAATAAAATGTTTATATACCACATTTTCAAATATCTATTATTCTCCATTTTACTCGATCTCCTAAACGGTTTAAGATAAGACATCGCGGTTTTTACCAGTGGATTTAGCACCTCATTTAACATAAAATAAGTCCTATAAGTCTACTCTCAAGAGTTGATAAAGGTACACACGAATAAAATGTTTATATATCACATTTTCAAATATCTATTATTCTCCATTTTACTCGATCTCCTAAACGGTTAAAGATAGGACATCGCGGTTTTCACCAGTGGATTTAGCACCTCATTTTACATAAAATAAGTCCTATAAGTCTACTCTCAAAAGTTGATAAAGGAACAAACGCATAAAATGTTTATATATCATATTATCAAATATCTATTATTCTCCATTATACTCGATCTCCTAAACGGTTAAAAATAGGTCATCGCGGATTTCACCAGTGGATTTAGCACCTCATTTTACATAAAATAACTCCTATAAGTCTACTCTCAAGAGTTGATAAAGGTACAAACCAATAAAATGTTTATATATCACATTTTCAAATATCTATTATTCTCCATTTTACTCGATCTCCTAAACGGTTAAAGATAGGACATCGAGGTTTTCACCAGTGGTTTTAGCACCTCATTTTACATAAAATAAGTCCTATAAGTCTACTCTCAAGAGTTGATAAAGGTACAAACGAATAAAATGTTTATATACCTCATTTTCAAATATCTATTATTCTCCATTTTACTCGATCTCCTAAACGGTTTAGGATAGGACATCGCGGTTTTTACCAGTGGATTTAGCACCTCATTTAACATAAAATAAGTCCTATAAGTCTACTCTCAAGAGTTGATAAAGGTACAAACGAATAAAATGTTTATATATCACATTTTCAAATATCTATTATTCTCCATTTTACTCGATCTCCTAAACGGTTAAAGATAGGACATCGCGGTTTTCACCAGTGGATTTAGCACCTCATTTTACATAAAATAAGTCCTATAAGTCTACTCTCAAAAGTTGATAAAGGAACAAACGAATAAAATGTTTATATATCATATTATCAAATATCTATTATTCTCCATTATACTCGATCTCCTAAACGGTTAAAAATAGGTCATCGCGGATTTCACCAGTGGATTTAGCACCACATTTTACACAAAATAAGTCCTATAAGTCTACTCTCAAGAGTTGATAAAGGTACAAACGAATAAAATGTTTATATATCACATTTTCAAATATCTATTATTCTCCATTTTACTCGATCTCCTAAACGGTTAAAGATAGGACATCGCGGTTTTCACCAGTGGATTTAGCACCTCATTTTACATAAAATAAGTCCTATAAGTCTACTCTCAAAAGTTGATAAAGGAACAAACGAATAAAATGTTTATATATCATATTATCAAATATCTATTATTCTCCATTATACTCGATCTCCTAAACGGTTAAAAATAGGACATCGCGGATTTCACCAGTGGATTTAGCACCTCATTTTACATAAAATAACTCCTATAAGTCTACTCTCAAGAGTTGATAAAGGTACAAACCAATAAAATGTTTATATATCACATTTTCAAATATCTATTATTCTCCATTTTACTCGATCTCCTAAACGGTTAAAGAGAGGACATCGAGGTTTTCACCAGTGGTTTTAGCACCTCATTTTACATAAAATAAGTCCTATAAGTCTACTCTCAAGAGTTGATAAAGGTACAAACGAATAAAATGTTTATATACCACATTTTCAAATATCTATTTTTCTCCACTTTACTCGATCTCCTAAACGGTTTAAGATAGAACATCGCGGTTTTTACCAGTGGATTTAGCACCTCATTTAACATAAAATAAGTCCTATTAGTCTACTCTCAAGAGTTGATAAAGGTACAAACGAATAAAATGTTTATATATCACATTTTCAAATATCTATTATTCTCCATTTTACTCGATCTCCTAAACGGTTAAAGATAGGACATCGCGGTTTTCACCAGTGGATTTAGCACCTCATTTTACATAAAATAAGTCCTATAAGTCTACTCTCAAAAGTTGATAAAGGAACAAACGAATAAAATGTTTATATATCATATTATCAAATATCTATTATTCTCCATTATACTCGATCTCCTAAACGGTTAAAAATAGGTCATCGCGGATTTCACCAGTGGATTTAGCACCACATTTTACACAAAATAAGTCCTATAAGTCTACTCTCAAGAGTTGATAAAGGTACAAACGAATAAAATGTTTATATATCACATTTTCAAATATCTATTATTCTCCATTTTACTCGATCTCCTAAACGGTTAAAGATAGGACATCGCGGTTTTCACCAGTGGATTTAGTACCTCATTTTACATAAAATAAGTCCTATAAGTCTACTCTCAAAAGTTGATAAAGGAACAAACGAATAAAATGTTTATATATCATATTATCAAATATCTATTATTCTCCATTATACTCGATCTCCTAAACGGTTAAAAATAGGACATCGCGGATTTCACCAGTGGATTTAGCACCTCATTTTACATAAAATAACTCCTATAAGTCTACTCTCAAGAGTTGATAAAGGTACAAACCAATAAAATGTTTATATATCACATTTTCAAATATCTATTATTCTCCATTTTACTCGATCTCCTAAACGGTTAAAGATAGGACATCGAGGTTTTCACCAGTGGTTTTAGCACCTCATTTTACATAAAATAAGTCCTATAAGTCTACTCTCAAGAGTTGATAAAGGTACAAACGAATAAAATGTTTATATACCACATTTTCAAATATCTATTATTCTCCATTTTACTCGATCTCCTAAACGGTTTAAGATAGGACATCGCGGTTTTTACCAGTGGATTTAGCACCTCATTTAACATAAAATAAGTCCTATAAGTCTACTCTCAAGAGTTGATAAAGGTACAAACGAATAAAATGTTTATATATCACATTTTCAAATATCTATTATTCTCCATTTTACTCGATCTCCTAAACGGTTAAAGATAGGACATCGCGGTTTTCACCAGTGGATTTAGCACCTCATTTTACATAAAATAAGTCCTATAAGTCTACTCTCAAAAGTTGATAAAGGAACAAACGAATAAAATGTTTATATATCATATTATCAAATATCTATTATTCTCCATTATACTCGATCTCCTAAACGGTTAAAAATAGGTCATCGCGGATTTCACCAGTGGATTTAGCACCTCATTTTACATAAAATAAGTCCTATAAGTCTACTCTCAAAAGTTGATAAAGGAACAAACGAATAAAATGTTTATATATCATATTATCAAATATCTATTATTCTCCATTATACTCGATCTCCTAAACGGTTAAAAATAGGTCATCGCGGATTTCACCAGTGGATTTAGCACCTCATTTTACATAAAATAAGTCCTATAAGTCTACTCTCAAAAGTTGATAAAGGAACAAACGAATAAAATGTTTATATATCATATTATCAAATATCTATTATTCTCCATTATACTCGATCTCCTAAACGGTTAAAAATAGGTCATCGCGGTTTTCACCAGTGGATTTAGCACCTCATTTTACATAAAATAAGTCCTATAAGTCTACTCTCAAAAGTTGATAAAGGAACAAACGAATAAAATGTTTATATATCATATTATCAAATATCTATTATTCTCCATTTTACTCGATCTCCTAAACGGTTAAAAATAGGTCATCGCGGATTTCACCAGTGGATTTAGCACCACATTTTACACAAAATAAGTCCTATAAGTCTACTCTCAAGAGTTGATAAAGGTACAAACGAATAAAATGTTTATATATCACATTTTCAAATATCTATTATTCTCCATTTTACTCGATCTCCTAAACGGTTAAAGATAGGACATCGCGGTTTTCACCAGTGGATTTAGCACCTCATTTTACATAAAATAAGTCCTATAAGTCTACTCTCAAAAGTTGATAAAGGTACAAACGAATAAAATGTTTATATATCACATTATCAAATATCTATTATTCTCCATTTTACTCGATCTCCTAAACGGTTAAAAATAGGACATCGCGGTTTTTACCAGTGGATTTAGCACCTCATTTAACATAAAATAAGTCCTATAAGTCTACTCTCAAGAGTTGATAAAGGTACAAACGAATAAAATGTTTATATATCACATTTTCAAATATCTATTATTCTCCATTTTACTCGATCTCCTAAACGGTTAAAGATAGGACATCGCGGTTTTCACCAGTGGATTTAGCACCTCATTTTACATAAAATAAGTCCTATAAGTCTACTCTCAAAAGTTGATAAAGGAACAAACGAATAAAATGTTTATATATCATATTATCAAATATCTATTATTCTCCATTATACTCGATCTCCTAAACGGTTAAAAATAGGACATCGCGGATTTCACCAGTGGATTTAGCACATCATTTTACACAAAATAAGTCCTATAAGTCTACTCTCAAGAATTGATAAAGGTACAAACGAATAAAATGTTTATATATCACATTTTCAAATATCTATTATTCTCCATTTTACTCGATCTCCTAAACGGTTAAAAATAGGACATCGCGGTTTTCACCAGTGGATTTAGCACCTCATTTTACATAAAATAAGTCTTATAAGTCTACTCTCAAAAGTTGATAAAGGATCAAACGAATAAAATGTTTATATATCATAATATCAAATATCTATTATTCTCCATTATACTCGATCTTCTAAACGGTTAAAAATAGGACATCGCGGATTTTACCAGTGGATTTAGCACCTCATTTTACCCAAAATAAGTCCTATAAGTCTACTCTCAAGAGTTGATAAAGGTACAAACGAATGAAATGTTTATATATCACATTTTCAAATATCTATTATTCTCCATTTTACTCGATCTCCTAAACAATTAAAGATAGGACATCGCGGATTTCACCAGTGGATTTAGCACCTCATTTTACATAAAATAGGTCCTATAAGTCTACTCTTAAGAGTTGATAAAGGTAAACACGAATAAAATGTTTATATATCACATTTTCAAATTTCCATTATTTTCCATTTTACTCGATCTCCTAAACGGTCAAAGATAGGACATCGCGGTTTTCACCAGTGGATTAAGCACCTCATTTTACATTATAAAGGTCCTATAAGTCTACTCTCAAAAGTTGATAAAGGTACAAACGAATAAAATGTATATATTTCACATTTTCAAATATCCATTATTCTCCATTTTACTCGATCTCCTAAACGGTTAAAGATAGGACATCGCGGTTTTCACCAGTGGATTTAGCACCTCATTTTACATAAAATAGGTCCTATAAGTCTACTCTCAAATGTTGATAAAGGTACAAATGAATAAAATGTTTATATATCACATTTTCAAATATCTATTATTCTCCATTTTACTCTATCTCCTAAACGGTTAAAGATATGACATCGAGGTTTTTACCAGTGGATTTAGCACCTCATTTTACATAAAATAAGTCCTATACGTCTACCCCCAAGAGTTGATCAAGGTACAAACGAATAAAATGTTTATATATCACATTTTCAAATATCTATTATTCTCCATTTTACTCGATTTCCTAAACAGTCAAAGATAGGACATCGCGGTTTTCACCAGTGGATTAAGCACCTCATTTTACATTATATAGGTCCTATAAGTCTACTCTCAAAAGTTGATAAAGGTACAAACGAATAAAATGTTTATATTTCACATTTTCAAATATCCATTATTCTCCATTTTACTCGATCTCCTAAACGGTTAAAGATAGGACATCGTGGTTTTCACCAGTGGATTTAGCACCTCATTTTACATAAAATAGGTCCTATAAGTCTACTGTCAAATGTTGATAAAGGTACAAACGAATAAAATGTTTATATATCACATTTTCAAATATCTATTATTCTCCATTTTACTTCATCTCCTAAACGGTTAAAGATAGGACATCGCGGTTTTCACCAGTGGATTTAGCACCTCATTTTACATAAAATAACTCCTATAAGTCTACTCTCAAGAGTTGATAAAGGTACAAACCAATAAAATGTTTATATATCACATTTTCAAATATCTATTATTCTTCATTTTACTCGATCTCCTAAACGGTTAAAGATAGGACGTCGAGGTTTTCACCAGTGGATTTAGCACCTCATGTTACATAAAATTGGTCTTATAAATCTACTCTCAAGAGTTGATAAAGGTACAAACGAATAAAATTTATATCTATCACATTTTCAAATATCTATTATTCTCCATTTTACTCGATCTCCTAAACGGTTCAAGATAGGACATCGCGGTTTTTACCAGTGGATTTAGCACCTCATTTTACATAAAATAGGTCCTATAAGCCTACTCTCAAGAGTTGATAAAGGTACAAACGAATAAAATGTTTATATATCACATTTTCAAATATCTATTATTCTCTATTTTACTCGATCTCCTGAACGGTTAAAATAGGACATCGCGGTTTTCACCAGTGGATTTAGCACTATATTTTACATGAAATAAGTCCTATAATTCTACTCTCAAGAGTTGATAAAGGTACAAACCAATAAAATTTTTATATATCACATTTTCAAATATCTATTATTCTCCATTTTACTCGATCTCCTAAACGGTTAAAGATAGGACATCGCGGTTTTCACCAGTGGATTTAGCACCTCATTTTACATAAAATTTGTCCTATAAGTCTACTCTTAAGAGTTGATAAAGGTACAAACGAATAAAATGTTTATATATCACATTTTCAAATATCTATTATTCTCCATTTTACTCGATCTCCTAAACGGTTAAAGATAGGACATCGCGGTTTTCACCAGTGGATTTAGCACCTCATTTTACATAAAATTTGTCCTATAAGTCTACTCTCAAGGGTTGATAAAGGTACAAACGAATAAAATGTTTATATATCATATTATCAAATATCTATTATTCTCCATTATACTCGATCTCCTAAACGGTTAAAAATAGGATCATCGCGGATTTCACCAGTGGATTTAGCACATCATTTTACACAAAATAAGTCCTATAAGTCTACTCTCAAGAGTTGATAAAGGTACAAACGAATAAAATGTTTATATATCACAATTTCAAATATCTATTATTCTCCATTTTACTCGATCTCCTAAACGGTTAAAGATAGGACATCGCAGTTTTCACCAGTGGATTTAGCACCTCATTTTACATAAAATAAGTCTTTTAAGTCTACTCTCAAAAGTTGATAAAGGAACAAACGAATAAAATGTTTAATTATCATAATATCAAATATCTATTATTCTCCATTATACTCGATCTCCTAAACGGTTAAAAATAGGTCATCGCGGATTTTACCAGTGGATTTAGCACCTTATTTTACCCAAAATAAGTCCTATAAGTCTACTCTCAAGAGTTGATAAAGGTACAAACGAATAAAATGTTTATATATCACATTTTCAAATATCTATTATTCTCCATTTTACTCGATCTCCTAAACGGTTAAAGATAGGACATCGCGGTTTTCACCAGTGGATTTAGCACCTCATTTTACATAAAATAGGTCCTATAAGTCTACTCTCAAAAGTTGATAAAGGAACAAACGAATAAAATGTTTATATATCATATTATCAAATATCTATTATTCTCCATTATACTCGATCTCCTAAACGGTTAAAAATAGGACATCGCGGATTTCACCAGTGGATTTAGCACCTCATTTTACATAAAATAACTCCTATAAGTCTACTCTCAAGAGTTGATAAAGGTACAAACCAATAAAATGTTTATATATCACATTTTCAAATATCTATTATTCTCCATTTTACTCGATCTCCTAAACGGTTAAAGATAGGACATCGAGGTTTTCACTAGTGGTTTTAGCACCTCATTTTACATAAAATAAGTCCTATAAGTCTACTCTCAAGAGTTGATAAAGGTACAAACGAATAAAATTTATATCTATCACATTTTCAAATATCTATTATTCTCCATTTTACTCGATCTCCTAAACGGTTCAAGATAGGACATCGCGGTTTTTACCAGTGGATTTAGCACCTCATTTTACATAAAATAGGTCCTATAAGCCTACTCTCAAGAGTTGATAAAGGTACAAACGAATAAAATGTTTATATATCACATTTTCAAATATCAATTATTCTCTATTTTACTCGATCTCCTGAACGGTTAAAATAGGACATCGCGGTTTTCACCAGTGGATTTAGCACTATATTTTACATGAAATAAGTCCTATAATTCTACTCTCAAGAGTTGATAAAGGTACAAACCAATAAAATTTTTATATATCACATTTTCAAATATCTATTATTCTCCATTTTACTCGATCTCCTAAACGGTTAAAGATAGGACATCGCGGTTTTCACCAGTGGATTTAGCACCTCATTTTACATAAAATTTGTCCTATAAGTCTACTCTTAAGAGTTGATAAAGGTACAAACGAATAAAATGTTTATATATCACATTTTCAAATATCTATTATTCTCCATTTTACTCGATCTCCTAAACGGTTAAAGATAGGACATCGCGGTTTTCACCAGTGGATTTAGCACCTCATTTTACATAAAATTTGTCCTATAAGTCTACTCTCAAGGGTTGATAAAGGTACAAACGAATAAAATGTTTATATATCATATTATCAAATATCTATTATTCTCCATTATACTCGATCTCCTAAACGGTTAAAAATAGGATCATCGCGGATTTCACCAGTGGATTTAGCACATCATTTTACACAAAATAAGTCCTATAAGTCTACTCTCAAGAGTTGATAAAGGTACAAACGAATAAAATGTTTATATATCACAATTTCAAATATCTATTATTCTCCATTTTACTCGATCTCCTAAACGGTTAAAGATAGGACATCGCAGTTTTCACCAGTGGATTTAGCACCTCATTTTACATAAAATAAGTCTTTTAAGTCTACTCTCAAAAGTTGATAAAGGAACAAACGAATAAAATGTTTAATTATCATAATATCAAATATCTATTATTCTCCATTATACTCGATCTCCTAAACGGTTAAAAATAGGTCATCGCGGATTTTACCAGTGGATTTAGCACCTTATTTTACCCAAAATAAGTCCTATAAGTCTACTCTCAAGAGTTGATAAAGGTACAAACCAATAAAATGTTTATATATCACATTTTCAAATATCTATTATTCTCCATTTTACTCGATCTCCTAAACGGTTAAAGATAGGACATCGAGGTTTTCACTAGTGGTTTTAGCACCTCATTTTACATAAAATAAGTCCTATAAGTCTACTCTCAAGAGTTGATAAAGGTACAAACAAATAAAATGTTTATATACCACATTTTCAAATATCTATTATTCTCCATTTTACTCGATCTCCTAAACGGTTTAAGATAGGACATCGCGGTTTTTACCAGTGGATTTAGCACCTCATTTAACATAAAATAAGTCCTATAAGTCTACTCTCAAGAGTTGATAAAGGTACAAACGAATAAAATGTTTATATATCACATTTTCAAATATCTATTATTCTCCATTTTACTCGATCTCCTAAACGGTTAAAGATAGGACATCGCGGTTTTCACCAGTGGATTTAGCACCTCATTTTACATAAAATAAGTCCTATAAGTCTACTCTCAAAAGTTGATAAAGGAACAAACGAATAAAATGTTTATATATCATATTATCAAATATCTATTATTCTCCATTATACTCGATCTCCTAAACGGTTAAAAATAGGACATCGCGGATTTCACCAGTGGATTTAGCACATCATTTTACACAAAATAAGTCCTATAAGTCTACTCTCAAGAATTGATAAAGGTACAAACGAATAAAATGTTTATATATCACATTTTCAAATATCTATTATTCTCCATTTTACTCGATCTCCTAAACGGTTAAAAATAGGACATCGCGGTTTTCACCAGTGGATTTAGCACCTCATTTTACATAAAATAAGTCTTATAAGTCTACTCTCAAAAGTTGATAAAGGAACAAACGAATAAAATGTTTATATATCATAATATCAAATATCTATTATTCTCCATTATACTCGATCTTCTAAACGGTTAAAAATAGGACATCGCGGATTTTACCAGTGGATTTAGCACCTCATTTTACCCAAAATAAGTCCTATAAGTCTACTCTCAAGAGTTGATAAAGGTACAAACGAATGAAATGTTTATATATCACATTTTCAAATATCTATTATTCTCCATTTTACTCGATCTCCTAAACAATTAAAGATAGGACATCGCGGATTTCACCAGTGGATTTAGCACCTCATTTTACATAAAATAGGTCCTATAAGTCTACTCTTAAGAGTTGATAAAGGTAAACACGAATAAAATGTTTATATATCACATTTTCAAATTTCCATTATTTTCCATTTTACTCGATCTCCTAAACGGTCAAAGATAGGACATCGCGGTTTTCACCAGTGGATTAAGCACCTCATTTTACATTATATAGGTCCTATAAGTCTACTCTCAAAAGTTGATAAAGGTACAAACGAATAAAATGTATATATTTCACATTTTCAAATATCCATTATTCTCCATTTTACTCGATCTCCTAAACGGTTAAAGATAGGACATCGCGGTTTTCACCAGTGGATTTAGCACCTCATTTTACATAAAATAGGTCCTATAAGTCTACTCTCAAATGTTGATAAAGGTACAAATGAATAAAATGTTTATATATCACATTTTCAAATATCTATTATTCTCCATTTTACTCTATCTCCTAAACGGTTAAAGATATGACATCGAGGTTTTTACCAGTGGATTTAGCACCTCATTTTACATAAAATAAGTCCTATACGTCTACCCCCAAGAGTTGATCAAGGTACAAACGAATAAAATGTTTATATATCACATTTTCAAATATCTATTATTCTCCATTTTACTCGATTTCCTAAACAGTCAAAGATAGGACATCGCGGTTTTCACCAGTGGATTAAGCACCTCATTTTACATTATATAGGTCCTAAAAGTCTACTCTCAAAAGTTGATAAAGGTACAAACGAATAAAATGTTTATATTTCACATTTTCAAATATCCATTATTCTCCATTTTACTCGATCTCCTAAACGGTTAAAGATAGGACATCGTGGTTTTCACCACTGGATTTAGCACCTCATTTTACATAAAATAGGTCCTATAAGTCTACTGTCAAATGTTGATAAAGGTACAAACGAATAAAATGTTTATATATCACATTTTCAAATATCTATTATTCTCCATTTTACTTCATCTCCTAAACGGTTAAAGATAGGACATCGCGGTTTTCACCAGTGGATTTAGCACCTCATTTTACATAAAATAACTCCTATAAGTCTACTCTCAAGAGTTGATAAAGGTACAAACCAATAAAATGTTTATATATCACATTTTCAAATATCTATTATTCTTCATTTTACTCGATCTCCTAAACGGTTAAAGATAGGACGTCGAGGTTTTCACCAGTGGATTTAGCACCTCATGTTACATAAAATAGGTCTTATAAATCTACTCTCAAGAGTTGATAAAGGTACAAACGAATAAAATTTTTATATATCACATTTTCAAATATCTATTATTCTCCATTTTACTCGATCTCCTAAACGGTTCAAGATAGGACATCGCGGTTTTTACCAGTGGATTTAGCACCTCATTTTACATAAAATAGGTCCTATAAGCCTACTCTCAAGAGTTGATAAAGGTACAAACGAATAAAATGTTTATATATCACATTTTCAAATATCTATTATTCTCTATTTTACTCGATCTCCTAAACGGTTAAAATAGGACATCGCGGTTTTCACCAGTGGATTTAGCACTATATTTTACATGAAATAAGTCCTATAATTCTACTCTCAAGAGTTGATAAAGGTACAAACGAATAAAATTTTTATATATCACATTTTCAAATATCTATTATTCTCCATTTTACTCGATCTCCTAAACGGTTAAAGATAGGACATCGCGGTTTTCACCAGTGGATTTAGCACTATATTTTACATAAAATAAGTCCTATAAGTCTACTCTTAAGAGTTGATAAAGGTACAAACGAATAAAATGTTTATATATCACATTTTCAAATATCTATTATTCTCCATTTTACTCGATCTCCTAAACGGTTAAAGATAGGACATCGCGGTTTTCACCAGTGGATTTAGCACCTCATTTTACATAAAATTTGTCCTATAAGTCTACTCTCAAGGGTTGATAAAGGTACAAACGAATAAAATGTTTATATATCATATTATCAAATATCTATTATTCTCCATTATACTCGATCTCTTAAACGGTTAAAAATAGGATCATCGCGGATTTCACCAGTGGATTTAGCACATCATTTTACACAAAATAAGTCCTATAAGTCTACTCTCAAGAGTTGATAAAGGTACAAACGAATAAAATGTTTATATATCACATTTTCAAATATCTATTATTCTCCATTTTACTCGATCTCCTAAACGGTTAAAGATAGGACATCGCGGTTTTCACCAGTGGATTTAGCACCTCATTTTACATAAAATAGGTCCTATAAGTCTACTCTCAAGAGTTGATAAAGGTAAAAACGAATAAAATGTTTATATATCACATTTTCAAATTTCCATTATTCTCCATTTTACTCGATCTCCTAAACCGTCAAAGATAGGACATCGCGGTTTTCACCAGTGGATTAAGCACCTCATTTTACATTATATAGATCCTATAAGTCTACTCTCAAAAGTTGATAAAGGTACAAACGAATAAAATGTATATATTTCACATTTTCAAATATCCATTATTCTCCATTTTACTCGATCTCCTAAACGGTTAAAGATAGGACATCGTGGTTTTCACCAGTGGATTTAACACCTCATTTTACATAAAATAGGTCCTATAAGTCTACTCTCAAATGTTGATAAAGGTACAAATGAATAAAATGTTTATATATCACATTTTCAAATATCTATTATTCTCCATTTTACTCTATCTCCTAAACGGTTAAAGATATGACATCGAGGTTTTTACCAGTGGATTTAGCACCTCATTTTACATAAAATAAGTCCTATACGTCTACCCTCAAGAGTTGATCAAGGTACAAACGAATAAAATGTTTATATATCACATTTTCAAATATCTATTATTCTCCATTTTACTCGATTTCCTAAACAGTCAAAGATAGGACATCGCGGTTTTCACCAGTGGATTAAGCACCTCATTTTACATTATATAGGTCCTATAAGTCTACTCTCAAAAGTTAATAAAGGTACAAACGAATAAAATGTTTATATTTCACATTTTCAAATATCCATTATTCTCCATTTTACTCGATCTCCTAAACGGTTAAAGATAGGATATCGTGGTTTTCACCAGTGGATTTAGCACCTCATTTTACTTAAAATAGGTCCTATAAGTCTACTGTCAAATGTTGATAAAGGTACAAACGAATAAAATGTGTATATATCACATTTTCAAATATCTATTATTCTCCATTATACTTCATCTCCTAAACGGTTAAAGATAGGACATCGCGGTTTTCACCAGTGGATTTAGCACCTCATTTTACATAAAATAACTCCTATAAGTCTACTCTCAAGAGTTGATAAAGGTACAAACGAATAAAATTTTGATATATCACATTTTCAAATATCTATTATTCTCAATTTTACTCGATCTCCTAAACAGTCAAAGATAGGACATCGCGGTTTTCACCAGTGGATTAAGCACCTCATTTTACATTATATAGGTCCTATAAGTCTACTCTCAAAAGTTGATAAAGCTACAAACGAATAAAATGTTTATATTTCACATTTTCAAATATCCATTATTCTCCATTTTACTCGATCTCCTAAACGGTTCAAGATAGGTCATCGCAGTTTTTACCAGTGGATTTAGCACCTCATTTTACATAAAATAGGTCCTATAAGTCTACTCTCAAGAGTTGATAAAGGTACAAACGAATAAAATGTTTATATATCACATTTTCAAATATCTATTATTCTCCATTTTACTCGATCTCCTAAACGGTTAAAAATAGGACATCGCGGATTTCACCAGTGGATTTAGCACCTCATTTTACATAAAATAGGTCCTATAAGTCTACTCTCAAGAGTTGATAAAGGTAAAAACGAATAAAATGTTTATATATCACATTTTCAAATTTCCATTATTCTCCATTTTACTCGATCTCCTAAACGGTTAAAGATAGGACATCGTGGTTCTCACCAGTGGATTTAGCACCTCTTTTTACATAAAATAGGTCCTATAAGTCTACTCTCAAATGTTGATAAAGGTTCAAACGAATAAAATGTTTAAATATCACATTTTCAAATATCTACTTTTATCTATTTTACTCGATCTCTTAAACGGTTAAAGATAGGACATCGCGGCTTTTACCAGTGGATTTAGTACCTCATTTTACATAAAATAAGTCCTATAAGTCTAACCTCAAGAGTTGATCAAGGTACAAACGAATAAAATGTTTATATATCACATTTTCAAATATCTATTATTCTCCATTTTACTCGATCTCCTAAACGGTTAAAGATAGGACATCGCGGTTTTCACCAGTGAATTTAGCACCTCACTTTACATAAAATAAGTCCTATAAGTCTACTCTCAAGAGTTGATAAAGGTACAAACGAACAAATTGTTTATATATCACATTTTCAAATATCCATTATTCTCCATTTTACTCGATCTCCTAAACGGTTAAAGATACGACATCGTGGTTTTCACCAGTGGATTTAGCACCTCATTTTACATAAAATAACTCCTATAAGTCTACCCTTAAGAGTTGATAAAGGTACAAACGAATAAAATGTTTAAATATCACATTTTCAAATATCTGTTTTTATCAATTTTACTCGATCTCTTAAACGGTTAAAGATAGGACATCGCGGTTTTTACCAGTGAATTTAGCACCTTATTTTACATAAAATAAGTCCTATAAGTCTACTCTCAAGAGTTGATAAAGGTACAAACGAATAAAATGTTTATATATCACATTTTCAAATATCTATTATTATCAATTTTACTCGATCTCTTAAACGGTTAAAGATAGGACATCGCGGTTTTTATCAGTGGATTTAGCACCTTATTTTACATAAAATATGTCCTATAAGTCTACTCTCATGAGTTGATAAAGGTACAAACGAATAAAATGTTTATATATCACATTTTCAAATATCTATTATTATCAATTTTACTCGATCTCTTAAACGGTTAAAGATAGAACATCGCGGTTTTTATCAGTGGATTTAGCACCTTATTTTACATAAAATAAGTCCTATAAGTCTACCCTCAAGAGTTGATCAAGGTACAAACGAATAAAATGTTTATATATCACATTGTCAAGTATCTATTATTCTCCATTTTACTCGATCTCCTAAACGGTTAAAGATAGGACATCGCGGTTTTTATCAGTGGATTTAGCACCTCATTTTACATAAAATAGGTCCTATAAGTCTACTCTCAAGAGTTTATAAAGGTAAAAACGAATAAAATGTTTATATATCACATTTTCAAATTTCCATTATTCTCCATTTTACTCGATCTCCTAAACCGTCAAAGATAGGACATCGCGGTTTTCACCAGTGGATTAAGCACCTCATTTTACATTATATAGATCCTATAAGTCTACTCTCAAAAGTTGATAAAGGTACAAACGAATAAAATGTATATATTTCACATTTTCAAATATCCATTATTCTCCATTTTACTCGATCTCCTAATCGGTTAAAGATAGGACATCGTGGTTTTCACCAGTGGATTTAGCACCTCATTTTACATAAAATAGGTCCTATAAGTCTACTCTCAAATGTTGATAAAGGTACAAATGAATAAAATGTTTATATATCACATTTTCAAATATCTATTATTCTCCATTTTACTCTATCTCCTAAACGGTTAAAGATATGACATCGAGGTTTTTACCAGTGGATTTAGCACCTCATTTTACATAAAATAAGTCCTATACGTCTACCCTCAAGAGTTGATCAAGGTACAAACGAATAAAATGTTTATATATCACATTTTCAAATATCTATTATTCTCCATTTTACTCGATTTCCTAAACAGTCAAAGATAGGACATCGCGGTTTTCACCAGTGGATTAAGCACCTCATTTTACATTATATAGGTCCTATAAGTCTACTCTCAAAAGTTGATAAAGGTACAAACGAATAAAATGTTTATATTTCACATTTTCAAATATCCATTATTCTCCATTTTACTCGATCTCCTAAACGGTTAAAGATAGGACATCATGGTTTTCACCAGTGGATTTAGCACCTCATTTTACTTAAAATAGGTCCTATAAGTCTACTGTCAAATGTTGATAAAGGTACAAACGAATAAAATGTGTATATATCACATTTTCAAATATCTATTATTCTCCATTTTACTTCATTTTCTAAACGGTTAAAGATAGGACATCGCGGTTTTCACCAGTGGATTTAGCACCTCATTTTACATAAAATAACTCCTATAAGTCTACTCTCAAGAGTTGATAAAGTACAAACGAATAAAATTTTGATATATCACATTTTCAAATATCTATTATTCTCAATTTTACTCGATCTCCTAAACGGTTAAAGATAGGACATCGCGGTTTTCACCAGTGGATTTAGCACCTCATTTTACATAAAATAACTCCTATAAGTCTACTCTCAAGAGTTGATAAAGGTACAAACCAATAAAATGTTTATATATCACATTTTCAAATATCTATTATTCTTCATTTTACTCGATCTCCTAAACGGTTAAAGATAGGACGTCGAGGTTTTCACCAGTGGATTTAGCACCTCATGTTACATAAAATAGGTCTTATAAATCTACTCTCCAGAGTTGATAAAGGTACAAACGAATAAAATTTTTATATATCACATTTTCAAATATCTATTATTCTCCATTTTACTCGATCTCCTAAACGGTTCAAGATAGGACATCACGGTTTTTACCAGTGGATTTAGCACCTCATTTTACATAAAATAGGTCCTATAAGTCTACTCTCAAGAGTTGATAAAGGTACAAACGAATAAAATGTTTATATATCACATTTTCAAATATCTATTATTCTCCATTTTACTCGATCTCCTAAATGGTTAAAGATAGGACATCGCGGTTTTCACCAGTGGATTTAGCACTATATTTTACATGAAATAAGTCCTATAATTCTACTCTCAAGAGTTGATAAAGGTACAAACGAATAAAATTTTTATATATCACATTTTCAAATATCTATTATTCTCCATTTTACTCGATCTCCTAAACGGTTAAAGATAGGACATCGCGGTTTTCACCAGTGGATTTAGCACTATATTTTACATAAAATAAGTCCTATAAGTCTACTCTTAAAAGTTGATAAAGGTACAAACGAATAAAATTTTTACATATCACATTTTCAAATATCTATTATTCTCCATTTTACTCGATCTCCTAAACGGTTAAAGATAGGACATCGCGGTTTTCACCAGTGGACTTAGCACTATATTTTACATGAAATAAGTCCTATAATTCTACTCTCAAGAGTTGATAAAGGTACAAACGAATAAAATTTTTATATATCACATTTTCAAATATCTATTATTCTCCATTTTACTCGATCTCCTAAACGGTTAAAGATAGGACATCGCGGTTTTCACCAGTGGATTTAGCACTATATTTTACATAAAATAAGTCCTATAAGTCTACTCTTAAGAGTTGATAAAGGTACAAACGAATAAAATGTTTATATATCACATTTTCAAATATCTATTATTCTCCATTTTACTCGATCTCCTAAACGGTTAAAGATAGGACATCGCGGTTTTCACCAGTGGATTTAGCACCTCATTTTACATAAAATTTGTCCTATAAGTCTACTCTCAAGGGTTGATAAAGGTACAAACGAATAAAATGTTTATATATCATATTATCAAATATCTATTATTCTCCATTATACTCGATCTCCTAAACGGTTAAAAATAGGATCATCGCGGATTTCACCAGTGGATTTAGCACATCATTTTACACAAAATAAGTCCTATAAGTCTACTCTCAAGAGTTGATCAAGGTACAAACGAATAAAATGTTTATATATCACATTTTCAAATTTCCATTATTCTCCATTTTACTCGATCTCCTAAACCGCCAAAGATAGGACATCGCGGTTTTCACCAGTGGATTAAGCACCTCATTTTACATTATATAGGTCCTATAAGTCTACTCTCAAAAGTTGATAAAGGTACAAACGAATAAAATGTTTATATTTCACATTTTCAAATATCCATTATTCTCCATTTTACTCGATCTCCTAAACGGTTAAAGATAGGACATCGTGGTTTTCACCAGTGGATTTAGCACCTCATTTTACATAAAATAGGTCCTATAAGTCTACTCTCAAATGTTGATAAAGGTACAAATGAATAAAATGTTTATATATCACATTTTCAAATGCCCATTATTTTCCATTTTACTCGATCTTCTAAACGGTTAAAGATATTACATCGCGGTTTTCACCAGTGGATTTAGCACCTCATTTACATAAAATAGGTCCTATAAGTCTACTCTCAAGAGTTGATAAAGGTAAAAACCAATAAAATGTTTATATATCACATTTTCAAATATCTATTTTTCCCCATTTTACTCGATCTCCTAAACGGTTCAAGATAGGACATCGCGGTTTTCACCAGTGGATTTAGCACCTCATTTTACATAAAATAGGTTCTATAAGCCTATTCTCAAGAGTTGATAAAGGTACAAACGAATAAAATGTTTATATATCACAATTTCAAATATCTATTATTCTCCATTTTACTCGATCTCCTAAACGGTTAAAGATAGGACATCGCGGTTTCCACCAGTGGATTTAGCACCTCATTTAACATAAAATAAGTCCTATAAGTCTTCTCTCAAGAGTTGATAAAGGTACAAACGAATAAAATGTTTTATATCACATTTTCAAATATATATTACTCTCCATTTTACTCGATCTCCTAAACGGTGAAAGATAGGACATCGCGGTTTTCACCAGTGGATTTAGCACCTCATTTTACATAAAATAAGTCCAATAAGTCTACTCTCAAGAGTTGATAAAGGAACAAACGAATAAAATATTTATATATCATACTATCAAATATCTATTATTCTCCATTATACTTGATCTCCTAAACGGTTAAAGATAGGACATCGCGGATTTCACCAGTGGATTTAGCACCTCATTTTACATAAAATAAGTCCTATAAGTCTACTCTCAAGAGTTGATAAAGGTACAAACGAATAAAATGTTTATATATCACATTTTCAAATATCTATTATTCTCCATTTTACTCCATCTCCTAAACGGTTAAAAATAGGACATCGCGGTCTTCACCAGTGGATTTAGCACTTTATTTTACATAAAATAAGTCCAATAAGTCTACTCTCAAGAGTAGATAAAGGAACAAACGAATAAAATGTTTATATAGCACATTTTCAAATATCTATAATTCTCCATTTTATTCCATCTCCTAAATGGTTAAAAATAGGACATCGCGGATTTTACCAGTGGATTTAGCACCTCATTTTACATAAAATAAGTCTTATAAGTATACTCTTAAGAGTTGATAAATGTACAAACGAATAAAATGTTTATATATCACATTTTCAAATATCTATTATTCTCCATTTTACTCGATCTCCTAAACGGTGAAAGATAGGACATCGCGGTTTTCACCAGTGGATTTAGCACCTCATTTTACATAAAATAAGTCCTATAAGTCTACTCTCAAGAGTTGATAAAGGTACAAACGAATAAAATGTTTATATATCACATTTTCAAATATCTATTATTCTCCATTTTACTCGATCTCCTAAACGGTTAAAGATAGGACATCGCGGTTTTCACCAGTGGATTTAGCACCTCATTTTACACAAAATAAGTCCTATAAGTCTACTCTCAAGAGTTGATCAAGGTACAAACGAATAAAATGTTTATATATCACATTTTCAAATTTCCATTATTCTCCATTTTACTCGATCTCCTAAACCGCCAAAGATAGGACATCGCGGTTTTCACCAGTGGATTAAGCACCTCATTTTACATTATATAGGTCCTATAAGTCTACTCTCAAAAGTTGATAAAGGTACAAACGAATAAAATGTTTATATTTCACATTTTCAAATATCCATTATTCTCCATTTTACTCGATCTCCTAAACGGTTAAAGATAGGACATCGTGGTTTTCACCAGTGGATTTAGCACCTCATTTTACATAAAATAGGTCCTATAAGTCTACTCTCAAATGTTGATAAAGGTACAAATGAATAAAATGTTTATATATCACATTTTCAAATGCCCATTATTTTCCATTTTACTCGATCTTCTAAACGGTTAAAGATATTACATCGCGGTTTTCACCAGTGGATTTAGCACCTCATTTACATAAAATAGGTCCTATAAGTCTACTCTCAAGAGTTGATAAAGGTAAAAACCAATAAAATGTTTATATATCACATTTTCAAATATCTATTTTTCCCCATTTTACTCGATCTCCTAAACGGTTCAAGATAGGACATCGCGGTTTTCACCAGTGGATTTAGCACCTCATTTTACATAAAATAGGTTCTATAAGCCTATTCTCAAGAGTTGATAAAGGTACAAACGAATAAAATGTTTATATATCACAATTTCAAATATCTATTATTCTCCATTTTACTCGATCTCCTAAACGGTTAAAGATAGGACATCGCGGTTTCCACCAGTGGATTTAGCACCTCATTTAACATAAAATAAGTCCTATAAGTCTTCTCTCAAGAGTTGATAAAGGTACAAACGAATAAAATGTTTTATATCACATTTTCAAATATATATTACTCTCCATTTTACTCGATCTCCTAAACGGTGAAAGATAGGACATCGCGGTTTTCACCAGTGGATTTAGCACCTCATTTTACATAAAATAAGTCCAATAAGTCTACTCTCAAGAGTTGATAAAGGAACAAACGAATAAAATATTTATATATCATACTATCAAATATCTATTATTCTCCATTATACTTGATCTCCTAAACGGTTAAAGATAGGACATCGCGGATTTCACCAGTGGATTTAGCACCTCATTTTACATAAAATAAGTCCTATAAGTCTACTCTCAAGAGTTGATAAAGGTACAAACGAATAAAATGTTTATATATCACATTTTCAAATATCTATTATTCTCCATTTTACTCCATCTCCTAAACGGTTAAAAATAGGACATCGCGGTCTTCACCAGTGGATTTAGCACTTTATTTTACATAAAATAAGTCCAATAAGTCTACTCTCAAGAGTAGATAAAGGAACAAACGAATAAAATGTTTATATAGCACATTTTCAAATATCTATAATTCTCCATTTTATTCCATCTCCTAAATGGTTAAAAATAGGACATCGCGGATTTTACCAGTGGATTTAGCACCTCATTTTACATAAAATAAGTCTTATAAGTATACTCTTAAGAGTTGATAAATGTACAAACGAATAAAATGTTTATATATCACATTTTCAAATATCTATTATTCTCCATTTTACTCGATCTCCTAAACGGTGAAAGATAGGACATCGCGGTTTTCACCAGTGGATTTAGCACCTCATTTTACATAAAATAAGTCCTATAAGTCTACTCTCAAGAGTTGATAAAGGTACAAACGAATAAAATGTTTATATATCACATTTTCAAATATCTATTATTCTCCATTTTACTCGATCTCCTAAACGGTTAAAGATAGGACATCGCGGTTTTCACCAGTGGATTTAGCACCTCATTTTACACAAAATAAGTCCTATAAGTCTACTCTCAAGAGTTGATCAAGGTACAAACGAATAAAATGTTTATATATCACATTTTCAAATTTCCATTATTCTCCATTTTACTCGATCTCCTAAACCGCCAAAGATAGGACATCGCGGTTTTCACCAGTGGATTAAGCACCTCATTTTACATTATATAGGTCCTATAAGTCTACTCTCAAAAGTTGATAAAGGTACAAACGAATAAAATGTTTATATTTCACATTTTCAAATATCCATTATTCTCCATTTTACTCGATCTCCTAAACGGTTAAAGATAGGACATCGTGGTTTTCACCAGTGGATTTAGCACCTCATTTTACATAAAATAGGTCCTATAAGTCTACTCTCAAATGTTGATAAAGGTACAAACGAATAAAATGTTTATATATCACATTTTCAAATATCTATTATTCTCCATTTTACTCCATCTCCTAAACGGTTTAAGATAGGACATCGCGGTTTTCACCAGTGCATTTAGCACCTCATTTTACGTAAAACAAGTCCTATAAGTCTACTCTCAAGAGTTGATAAAGGTACAAACGAATAAAATTTTTATATATCACATTTTCAAATATCTATTTTTCTCCATTTTACTCGATCTCCTAAACGGTTTAAGATAGGACATCGCGGTTTTCACCAGTGCATTTAGCACCTCATTTTACGTAAAATAAGTCCTATAAGTCTACTCTCAAGAGTTGATAAAGGTACAAACGAATAAAATGTTTATATAGCACATTTTCAAATATCTATTATTCTCCATTTTATTCCATCTCCTAAATGGTTAAAAATAGGACATCGCGGTTTTCACCAGTGAATTTAGCACCTTATTTTACATAAAATAAGTCTTATAAGTCTACTCTCAAGAGTTGATAAATGTACAAACGAATAAAATGTTTATATATCACATTTTCAAATTTCTATTATTCTCCATTTTACTCGATCTCCTAAACGGTGAAAGATAGGACATCGCGGTTTTCACCAGTGGATTTAGCACCCCATTTTACATAAAATAAGTCCTATAAGTCAACTCTCAAGAGTTGATAAAGGTACAAACGAATAAAATGTTTATATATCACATTTTCAAATATCTATTATTCTCCATTTTACTCCATCTCCTAAACGGTTAAAAATAGGTCATCTCGGTTTTCACCAGTGGATTTAGCACCTCATTTTACATAAAATAAGTCTTATAAGTCTACTCTCAAGAGTTGATAAAGGAACAAACGAATAAAATGTTTATATATCACATTTTCAAATATCTATTATTCTCCATTTTACTCGATCTCCTAAACGGTTAAAGATAGGACATCGCGGTTTTCACCAGTGGATTTAGCACCTCATTTTACATAAAATAGGTTCTATTAGTCTACTTTCAAGAGTTGATAAAGGTAAAAACGAATAAAATGTTTATATATCACATTTTCAAATAACTATTTTTCTCCATTTTACTCGATCTCCTAAACGGTTTAAGATAGGACATCGCGGTTTTCACCAGTGGATTTAGCACCTCATTTTACATAAAATAGGTCCTATAAGTCCACTCTCAAGAGTTGATAAAGGTACAATCGAATAAAATGTTTATATATCACATTTTCAAATATTTATTTTTCTCCATTTTACTCGATCTTCTAAACGGTTCAAGATAGGACATCGCGGTTTTCACCAGTGGATTTAGCACCTCATTTTACATAAAATAGGTCCTATAAGTCTACTCTCAAGAGTTGATAAAGGTACAAACAAATAAAATGTTTATATATCACATTTTCAAATATTTATTTTTCTCCATTTTACTCGATCTTCTAAACGGTTCAAGATAGGACATCGCGGTTTTCACCAGTGGATTAAGCACCTCATTTTACATAAAATAGGTCCTATAAGTCTGCTCTCAAGAGTTGATAAAAATACAAACAAATAAAATGTTTATATATCACATTTTCAAATATCTATTATTCTCCATTTTACTTGATCTCCTAAACGGTTAAAGATAGGACATCGCGGTTTTAACCAGTGGATTTAGCACCTCATTTTACCTAAAATAAGTCTTATAAGTCTACTCTCAAGAGTTGATAAAGGTACAAACAAATAAAATGTTTATATATCACATTTTCAAATATCTATTATTCTCCATTTTACTCGATCTCCTAAACGGTTAAAGATAGGACATAGCGGTTTTAACCAGTGGATTTAGCACCTCATTTTACCTAAAATAAGTCTTATAAGTCTACTCTCAAGAGTTGATAAAGGTACAAACGAATAAAATGTTTATATATCACATTTTCAAATATGTATTATTTTCTATTTTACTCGATCTCCTAAACGGTTAAAGATAGGTCATCGCGGTTTTCACCAGTGGATTTAGCACCTTATTTTACATAAAATTAGTCCTATAAGTCTACTCTTAAGAGTTGATAAAGGTACAAACGAATAAAATGTTTATATATCACATTTTAAAATATCTATTATTCTCCATTTTACTCGATCTTCTAAACGGTTATAGATAGGACATCGCGGTTTTTACCAGTGGAATTAGCACCTAATTTAACATAAAATAAGTCCTATAAGTCTACTCTCAAGAGTTGATAAAGGTACAAACGAATAAAATGTTTATATATCACATTTTCAAATATCAATTATTCTTCATTTTACTCGATCTCCTAAACGGTTAAAGATAGGACATCACGGTTTTCACCAGTGGATTTAGCACCTCATTTTACATTATATAAGTCCTATAAGTCTACTCTCAAAAGTTGATAAAGGAACAAACGAATAAAATGTTTATATATCATATTATCAAATATCTATTATTCTCCATTATACTCGATCTCCTAAACGGTTAAAAATAGGACATCGCGGATTTCACCAGTGGATTTAGCACCTCATTTTACACAAAATAAGTCCTATAAGTCTACTCTCAAGAGTTGATAAAGGTACAAACGAATAAAATGTTTATATATCACATTTTCAAATATCTATTATTCTCAATTTTACTCGATCTTCTAAACGGTTAAAGATAGGACATCTCGGTTTTTACCAGTGGATTTAGCACCTCATTTTACATAAATTAAGTCCTATAAGTCTACCCTCAAGAGTTGATCAAGGTACAAACGAATAAAATATTTATATACCACTTTTTCAAATATCTATTATTCTCCATTTTACTCGATCTCCTAAACGGTTAAAGATAGGACATCGCGGTTTTCATCAGTGGATTAAGCACCCCATTTTACATAAAATAAGTCCTATAAGTCTACTCTCAAGAGTTGATAAAGGTACTAACGAATAAAATGTTTATATATCACATTTTCAAATATCTATTATTCTCCATTTTACTCGATCTCCTAAACGGTTAAAGATAGGACATCGAGGTTTTCACCAGTGGATTTAGCACCTCATTTTACATAAAATAGGTCCTATAAGTCTACTCTCAAGAGTTGATAAAGTTACTAACGAATGAAATGTTTATACATCACATTTTCAAATATCTATTATTCTCCATTTTACTCGATCTCCTAAACGGTTAAAGATAGGACATCGAGGTTTTCACCAGTGGATTTAGCACCTCATTTTACATAAAATAGGTCCTATAAGTCTACTCTCAAATGTTGATAAAGGTACTAACGAATAAAATGTTTATATATCACATTATCAAATATTTATTATTCTCCATTTTACTCGATCTCCTAAACGGTTATAGATAGGACATCGCGGTTTTTACCAGTGGATTTAGCACCTCATTTTACATAAAATATGTCCTATAAGTCTACTCTCAAGAGTTGATAAAGGTAAAAACGTATAAAATGTTTATATATCACATTTTCAAATATCTATTTTTCTCCATTTTACTCCATCTCCTAAACGGTTTAAGAAAGGACATCGCGGTTTTCACCAGTGGATTTAGCACCTCATTTTACATAAAATAGGTCATATAAGTCCACTCTCAAGAGTTGATAAAGGTACAAACGAATAAAATGTTTATATATCACATTTTCAAATATTTATTTTTCTCCATTTTACTCGATCTTCTAAACGGTTCAAGATAGGACATCGCGGTTTTCACCAGTGGATTAAGCACCTCATTTTACATAAAATAGGTCCTATAAGTCTGCTCTCAAGAGTTGATAAAGGTATAAACAAATAAAATGTTTATATATCACATTTTCAAATATCTATTATTCTCCATTTTACTCGATCTCCTAAACGGTTAAAGATAGGACATCGCGGTTTTAACCAGTGGATTTAGCACCTCATTTTACCTAAAATAAGTCTTATAAGTCTACTCTCAAGAGTTGATAAAGGTACAAACGAATAAAATGTTTATATATCACATTTTCAAATATGTATTATTTTCTATTTTACTCGATCTCCTAAACGGTTAAAGATAGGTCATCGCGGTTTTCACCAGAGGATTTAGCACCTTATTTTACATAAAATAAGTCCTATAAGTCTACTCTTAAGAGTTGATAAAGGTACAAACGAATAAAATGTTTATATATCACATTTTCAAATATCAATTATTCTTCATTTTACTCGATCTCCTAAACGGTTTAAGATAGGACATCGCGGTTTTCACCAGTGGATTTAGCACCTCATTTTACATAAAATAGGTCCTATAAGTCCACTCTCAAGAGTTGATAAAGGTACAAACGAATAAAATGTTTATATATCACATTTTCAAATATCTATTATTCTCAATTTTACTCGATCTTCTAAACGGTTAAAGATAGGACATCTCGGTTTTTACCAGTGGATTTAGCACCTCAGTTTACATAAAATAAGTCCTATAAGTCTACCCTCAAGAGTTGATCAAGGTACAAACGAATAAAATATTTATATACCACTTTTTCAAATATCTATTATTCTCCATTTTACTCGATCTCCTAAACGGTTAAAGATAGGACATCGCGGTTTTCATCAGTGGATTAAGCACCCCATTTTACATAAAATAAGTCCTATAAGTCTACTCTCAAGAGTTGATAAAGTTACTAACGAATGAAATGTTTATACATCACATTTTCAAATATCTATTATTCTCCATTTTACTCGATCTCCTAAACGGTTAAAGATAGGACATCGAGGTCTTCACCAGTGGATTTAGCACCTCATTTTACATAAAATAGGTCCTATAGGTCTACTCTCAAATGTTGATAAAGGTACTAACGAATAAAATGTTTATATATCACATTATCAAATCTTTATTATTCTCCATTTTACTCGATCTCCTAAACGGTTATAGATAGGACATCGCGGTTTTTACCAGTGGATTTAGCACCTCATTTTACATAAAATATGTCCTATAAGTCTACTCTCATGAGTTGATAAAGGTACAAACGAATAAAATGTTTATATATCACATTTTCAAATATCTATTATTCTCCATTTTACTCGATCTCCTAAACGGTTAAAGATAGGACATCGCGGTTTTCACCAGTGGATTTAGCACCTCATTTTACATAAAATAGGTTCTATTAGTCTACTTTCAAGAGTTGATAAAGGTAAAAACGAATAAAATGTTTATATATCACATTTTCAAATAACTATTTTTCTCCATTTTACTCGATCTCCTAAACGGTTTAAGATAGGACATCGCGGTTTTCACCAGTGGATTTAGCACCTCATTTTACATAAAATAGGTCCTATAAGTCCACTCTCAAGAGTTGATAAAGGTACAATCGAATAAAATGTTTATATATCACATTTTCAAATATTTATTTTTCTCCATTTTACTCGATCTTCTAAACGGTTCAAGATAGGACATCGCGGTTTTCACCAGTGGATTTAGCACCTCATTTTACATAAAATAGGTCCTATAAGTCTACTCTCAAGAGTTGATAAAGTTACTAACGAATGAAATGTTTATACATCACATTTTCAAATATCTATTATTCTCCATTTTACTCGATCTCCTAAACGGTTAAAGATAGGACATCGAGGTTTTCACCAGTGGATTTAGCACCTCATTTTACATAAAATAGGTCCTATAAGTCTACTCTCAAATGTTGATAAAGGTACTAACGAATAAAATGTTTATATATCACATTATCAAATATTTATTATTCTCCATTTTACTCGATCTCCTAAACGGTTATAGATAGGACATCGCGGTTTTTACCAGTGGATTTAGCACCTCATTTTACATAAAATATGTCCTATAAGTCTACTCTCAAGAGTTGATAAAGGTAAAAACGTATAAAATGTTTATATATCACATTTTCAAATATCTATTTTTCTCCATTTTACTCCATCTCCTAAACGGTTTAAGATAGGACATCGCGGTTTTCACCAGTGGATTTAGCACCTCATTTTACATAAAATAGGTCATATAAGTCCACTCTCAAGAGTTGATAAAGGTACAAACGAATAAAATGTTTATATATCACATTTTCAAATATTTATTTTTCTCCATTTTACTCGATCTTCTAAACGGTTCAAGATAGGACATCGCGGTTTTCACCAGTGGATTAAGCACCTCATTTTACATAAAATAGGTCCTATAAGTCTGCTCTCAAGAGTTGATAAAGGTACAAACAAATAAAATGTTTATATATCACATTTTCAAATATCTATTATTCTCCATTTTACTCGATCTCCTAAACGGTTAAAGATAGGACATCGCGGTTTTAACCAGTGGATTTAGCACCTCATTTTACCTAAAATAAGTCTTATAAGTCTACTCTCAAGAGTTGATAAAGGTACAAACGAATAAAATGTTTATATATCACATTTTCAAATATGTATTATTTTCTATTTTACTCGATCTCCTAAACGGTTAAAGATAGGTCATCGCGGTTTTCACCAGAGGATTTAGCACCTTATTTTACATAAAATAAGTCCTATAAGTCTACTCTTAAGAGTTGATAAAGGTACAAACGAATAAAATGTTTATATATCACATTTTCAAATATCAATTATTCTTCATTTTACTCGATCTCCTAAACGGTTTAAGATAGGACATCGCGGTTTTCACCAGTGGATTTAGCACCTCATTTTACATAAAATAGGTCCTATAAGTCCACTCTCAAGAGTTGATAAAGGTACAAACGAATAAAATGTTTATATATCACATTTTCAAATATCTATTATTCTCAATTTTACTCGATCTTCTAAACGGTTAAAGATAGGACATCTCGGTTTTTACCAGTGGATTTAGCACCTCAGTTTACATAAAATAAGTCCTATAAGTCTACCCTCAAGAGTTGATCAAGGTACAAACGAATAAAATATTTATATACCACTTTTTCAAATATCTATTATTCTCCATTTTACTCGATCTCCTAAACGGTTAAAGATAGGACATCGCGGTTTTCATCAGTGGATTAAGCACCCCATTTTACATAAAATAAGTCCTATAAGTCTACTCTCAAGAGTTGATAAAGTTACTAACGAATGAAATGTTTATACATCACATTTTCAAATATCTATTATTCTCCATTTTACTCGATCTCCTAAACGGTTAAAGATAGGACATCGAGGTCTTCACCAGTGGATTTAGCACCTCATTTTACATAAAATAGGTCCTATAAGTCTACTCTCAAATGTTGATAAAGGTACTAACGAATAAAATGTTTATATATCACATTATCAAATATTTATTATTCTCCATTTTACTCGATCTCCTAAACGGTTATAGATAGGACATCGCGGTTTTTACCAGTGGATTTAGCACCTCATTTTACATAAAATATGTCCTATAAGTCTACTCTCATGAGTTGATAAAGGTACAAACGAATAAAATGTTTATATATCACATTTTCAAATATCTATTATTCTCCATTTTACTCGATCTCCTAAACGGTTAAAGATAGGACATCGCGGTTTTCACCAGTGGATTTAGCACCTCATTTTACATAAAATAGGTTCTATTAGTCTACTTTCAAGAGTTGATAAAGGTAAAAACGAATAAAATGTTTATATATCACATTTTCAAATAACTATTTTTCTCCATTTTACTCGATCTCCTAAACGGTTTAAGATAGGACATCGCGGTTTTCACCAGTGGATTTAGCACCTCATTTTACATAAAATAGGTCCTATAAGTCCACTCTCAAGAGTTGATAAAGGTACAATCGAATAAAATGTTTATATATCACATTTTCAAATATTTATTTTTCTCCATTTTACTCGATCTTCTAAACGGTTCAAGATAGGACATCGCGGTTTTCACCAGTGGATTAAGCACCTCATTTTACATAAAATAGGTCCTATAAGTCTGCTCCCAACAGTTGATAAAGGTACAAACAAATAAAATGTTTATATATCACATTTTCAAATATCTATAATTCTCCATTTTACTCGATCTCCTAAACGGATAAAGATAGGACATCGCGGTTTTAACCAGTGGATTTAGCACCTCAGTTTACCTAAAATAAGTCTTATAAGTCTACTCTCAAGAGTTGATAAAGGTACAAACGAATAAAATGTTTATATATCACATTTTCAAATATGTATTATTTTCTATTTTACTCGAGATCTCCTAAACGGTTAAGATAGGACATCGCGGTTTTCACCAGTGGATTTAGCACCTCATTTTACATAAAATAGGTCTTATAAGTCTACTCTCAAAAGTTGATAAAGGTACAAACGAATAAAATATTTATATACCACTTTTCAAATATCTATTATTCTCCATTTTACTCGATCTCCTAAACGGTTAAAGATAGGACATCGCGGTTTTCATCAGTGGATTAAGCACCCCATTTTACATAAAATATGTCCTATAAGTCTACTCTCAAGGGTTGATAAAGGTACAAACGAATAAAATTTTTATATATCACATTTTCAAATATCTATTATTCTCAATTTTACTCGACCTCCTAAACGGTTAAAGATAGGACATCTCGGTTTTTACCAGTGGATTTAGCACCTCATTTTTCATAAAATAAGTCCTATAAGTCTACCCTCAAGAGTTGATCAAGGTACAAACGAATAAAATGTTTATATACCACATTTTCAAATATCTATTATTCTCCATTTTACTCGATCTCCTAAACAGTTAAAGATAGGACATTGCGGTTTTCACCAGTGGATTAAGCACCTCATTTTACATAAAATAGGTCCTATAAGTCTACTCTCAAGAGTTGATAAAGGTAAAAACGAATAAAGTGTTT
Source organism: Silvanus unidentatus (assembly GCA_963930825.1). NCBI lineage: Eukaryota > Metazoa > Arthropoda > Insecta > Coleoptera > Silvanidae > Silvanus > Silvanus unidentatus. Next base: position 9,037,767 of record OZ005762.1, read on the forward strand.
ATATATCACATTTTCAAATTTCTATTATTCTCCATTTTACTCGATCTCCTAAACGGTTAAAGATAGGACATCGCGGTTTTCACCAGTGGATTTAGTACCTCATTTTACATAAAATAAGTCCTATAAGTCTACTCTCAAGAGTTGATAAAGGTACAAACGAATAAAATGTTTATATATCACATTTTCAAATATCCATTATTCTCCATTTTACTCGATCTCCTAAACGGTAAAAGATAGGACATCGCGGTTTTCACCAGTGGATTTAGCACCTTATTTTACATAAAATAGGTCCTATAAGTCTACTCTCAAGAGTTGATAAAGGTACAAACGAATAAAATGTTTATATATCACATTTTCAAATATCTATTATTCTCCATTTTACTCGATCTCCTAAACGGTTAAAGATAGGACATCGCGGTTTTCACCAGTGGATTTAGAACCTTATTTTACATAAAATAAGTCCAATAAATCTACTCTTAAGAGTTGATAAAGGTACAAACGAATAAAATGTTTATATATCACATTTTAAAATATCTATTATTCTCCATTTTACTCGATCTCCTAAACGGTTAAAAATAGGACATCGCGGTTTTCACCAGTGGATTTAGCACCTTATTTTACATAAAATAGGTCCTATAAGTCTACTCTCAAGAGTTGATAAAGGTACAAACGGATAAAATGTTTATATATCACATTCTCAAATATCCATTATTCTCCATTTTACTCGATCTCCTAAACGGTTAAAGATAGGACATCGCGGTTTTCACCAGTGGATTTAGAAAATCATTTTACATAAAATAGGTCCTATAAGTCTACTCTCAAGAGTTGATAAAAGTAAAAACGGATAAAATGTTTATATATCACATTTTCAAATATCTATTATTCTCCATTTTACTCGATCTCCTAAACAGTTAAAGATAGGACATCGCGGTTTTCACCAGTGGATTTAGCACTATATTTTACATAAAATAAGTCCTATAAGTCTACTCTCAAGAGTTGATAAAGGTACAAACGAATAAAATGTTTATATATCACATTTTCAAATATCCATTATTCTCCATTTTACTCGATCTCCTAAACGGTTAAAGATAGGACATCGCGGTTTTCACCAGAGGATTTAGCACCTCATTTTACATAAAATATGTCCTATAAGTCTACTCTCAAGAGTTGATAAAGGTAAAAACGAATAAAATGTTTATATATCACATTTTCAAATATCTATTAATATCCATTTTACTCGATCTCCTAAACGGTTAAAGATAGGACATTGCGGTTCTCACCAGTGGATTTAGCACCTCATTTAACATAAAATAAGTCCTATAAGTCTACTCTCAAGAGTTGATAAAGGTACAAACGTATAAAATGTTTATATATCACATTTTCAAATATCTATTATTCTCCATTTTTCTCGATCTTCTAAACGGTTAAAGATAGGACATTGCGGTTTTCACCAGTGGATTTAGCACCTCATTTTACATAAAATAAGTCCTATAAGTCTACTCTCAAAAGTTGATAAAGGAACAAACGAATAAAATGTTTATATATCACATTATCAAATATCTATTATTCTCCATTATACTCGATCTCCTAAACGGTTAAAGATAGGACATCGCAAATTTCACCAGTGGATTTAGCACCTCATTTTACACAAAATAAGTCCTATAAGTCTACTCTCAAGAGTTGATAAAGGCACAAACGAATAAAATGTTAATATATCACATTTTCAAATGTCTATTATTCTTCATTTTACTCCATCTCCTAAACGGTTTAAGATTGGACATTGCGATTTTCACCAGTGGATTTAGAACCTCATTTTACATAAAATAAGTCCTATAAGTCTACTCTCAAGAGTTGATAAAGGTACAAACGAATAAAATTTTTATATATCACATTTTCAAATATCTATTATTCTCAATTTTACTCGATCTAATAAACGGTTAAAGATAGGACATCGCGGTTTCAACCAGTGGATTAAGCACCTCATTTTACATAAAATATGTCCTATAAGTCTACTCTCAAGGGTTGATAATGGTACAAACGAATAAAATGTTTATATATCACATTTTCAAATATCCATTATTCTCCATTTTACTCGATCTCCTAAACAGTTAAAGATAGGACATCGCGGTTTGCACCAGTGGATTTAGCACCTCATTTTACATAAAATAGGTCCTATAAGTCAACTCTCAAGAGTTGATAAAGGTAAAAACGAATAAAATGTTTATATATCACATTTTCAAATTTCTATTATTTTCCATTTTACTCGATCTCCTAAACGGTTAAAGATAGGACATCGCGGTCTTCACCAGTGGATTTAGCACCTCATTTTACATAAAATAGGTCCTATAAGTCTACTCTCAAGAGTTGATAAAGGTACAAACGAATAAAATGTTTATATATCACATTTTCAAATATCTATCATTCTCTATTTTACTCGATCTCCTAAACGGTTAAAGATAGAACATCGCGGTTTTCACCAGTGGATTTAGCACCTCAATTTACATTAAATAAGTCCTATAAGTCTACTCTCAAGAGTTGATAAAGGTACGAACGAGTAAAATGTTTATATATCACATTTTCAAATATCTATTATTCTCCATTTTACTCGATCTCCCAAACGGTTAGAGATAAGACATCGCGGTTTTCACCAGTGGATTTAGCACCTCATTTCACATAAAATAAAATTTTTAAGTCTACTCTCAAGAGTTGATAAAGGTACAAACGAATAAAATGTTTATATATCACATTTTCAAATATCTATTATTCTCTATTTTACTCGATATCCTAAACGGTTAAAGATATTATATCGCGGTTTTCACCAGTGGATTTAGCACCTCATTTTACATAAAATAAGTCCTATAAGTCAACTCTCAAGAGTTGATAAAGGTACAAACGATTAAATTGTTTAAATATCTCATTTTCAAATATCTATTATTCTCCATTTTACTCGATCTCCCAAACGGTTAAAGATAGGACATCGCAGTTTTCACCAGTGGATTTAGCACCTCATTTCACATAAAATAAATTTTTTAAGTCTACTCTCAAGAGTTGATAAAGGTACAAACGAATAAAATGTTTATATATCACATTTTCAAATATCTATTATTCTCTATTTTACTCGATATCCTAAACGGTTAAAGATATTATATCGCGGTTTTCACCAGTGGATTTAGCACCTCATTTTACATAAAATAAGTCCTATAAGTCTACTCTCAAGAGTTGATAAAGGTACAAACGAATAAAATGTTTATATATCACATTTTCAAATATCTATTATTCTCCATTTTACTCGATCTCCTAAACGGTTAAAGATAGGACATCGCGGTTTTCACCAGTGGATTTAGCACCTCATTTCACATAAGATAATTTTTTTAAGTCTACACTCAAGAGTTGATAAAGGTACAAACGAATAAAATGTTTATATATCACACTTTCAAATACCTATTATTTTCTATTTTACTCGATATCCTAAACGGTTAAAGATAGGACATCGCGGTTTTCACCAGTGGATTTAGCACCTCATTTCACATAAAATAAGTCCTATAAGTCTACTCTCAAAAGTTGATAAAGGTACAAACGAATAAAATGTTTATATATCACATTTTCAAATATCTATTATTCTTCATTTTACTCGATCTCCTAAACGGTTAAAGATAGGACATCGCGATTTTCACCAGTGGATTTTGCACCTCATTTCACATAAAATAAGTCCTATAAGCCTACTCTCAAGAGTTGATAAAAGTACAAAGGAATAAAATGTTTATATATCACATTTTCAAATATCTATTAATCTCTATTTTACTCGATCTCCTAAACGGTTAAAGATAGGACGTCGCGGTTTTCACCAGTTGATTTAGCACCTCATTTCACATAAAATAAGTCCTATAAGTCTACTCACAAGAGTTAATAAAGGTACAAACGAATAAAATGTTTATATATCACATTTTCAAATATCTATTTTTCTCTATTTTACTCGATATCCTAAACGGTTAAAGATAGGAAATCGCGGTTTTCACCAGTGGATTTAGCACCTCATTTTTCATAAAATAGGTCCTATAAGTCTACTCTCAAAAGTTGATAAAGGTACAAACGAATAAAATTTTTATATATCACATTTTCAAATATCTATTATTCTCAATTTTACTCGATCTCCTAAACGGTTAAAGATAGGACATCTCGGTTTTTACCAGTGGATTTAGCACCTCATTTTACATAAAATAAGTCCTATAAGTCTACCCTCAAGAGTTGATCAAGGTACAAACGAATAAAATGTTTATATACCACATTTTCAAATATCTATTATTCTCCATTTTACTCGATCTCCTAAACGGTTAAAGATAGGACATCGCGGTTTTCACCAGTGGATTTAGCACCTCATTTTACATAAAATATGTCCTATAAGTCTACTCTCAAGGGTTGATAAAGGTACAAACGAATAAAATGTTTATATATCACATTTTCAAATATCCATTATTCTCCATTTTACTCGATCTCCTAAACGGTTAAAGATAGGACATCGCGGTTTTCACCAGTGGATTTAGCACCTCATTTCACATAAGATAATTTTTTTAAGTCTACACTCAAGAGTTGATAAAGGTACAAACGAATAAAATGTTTATATATCACACTTTCAAATACCTATTATTTTCTATTTTACTCGATATCCTAAACGGTTAAAGATAGGACATCGCGGTTTTCACCAGTGGATTTAGCACCTCATTTCACATAAAATAAGTCCTATAAGTCTACTCACAAGAGTTGATAAAGGTACAAACGAATAAAATGTTTTTATATCACATTTTCAAATATCTATTATTCTCTATTTTACTCGATATCCTAAACGGTTAAAGATAGGACATCGCGGTTTTCACCAGTGGATTTAGCACCTCATTTCACATAAAATAAATTTTTTAAGTCTACTCTCAAGAGTTGATAAAGGTACAAACGAATAAAATGTTTATATATCACATTTTCAAATATCTATCATTCTCTATTTTACTCGATCTCCTAAACGGTTAAAGATAGAACATCGCGGTTTTCACCAGTGGATTTAGCACCTCAATTTACATTAAATAAGTCCTATAAGTCTACTCTCAAGAGTTGATAAAGGTACGAACGAGTAAAATGTTTATATATCACATTTTCAAATATCTATTATTCTCCATTTTACTCGATCTCCCAAACGGTTAGAGATAAGACATCGCGGTTTTCACCAGTGGATTTAGCACCTCATTTCACATAAAATAAAATTTTTAAGTCCACTCTCTAGAGATAATAAAGGTAAAAACGAATAAAATGTTTATATATCACATTTTCAAATATCTATTTTTCTCCATTTTACTCGATCTCCTATACGGTTCAAGATAGGACATCGCGGTTTTCACCAGTGGATTTAGCACCTCATTTTACATAAAATAAGTCTTATAAGTCTACCCTCAAGGGTTGATCAAGGTACAAACGAATAAAATGTTTATATATCACATTTTCAAATATCTATTATTCTCCATTTTACTCGATCTCCTAAACGGTTAAAAATAGGACATCGCGGTTTTTACCAGAGGATTTAGCACCTCATTTTACATAAAATAACTCCTATAAGTCTACTCTCAAGAGTTGATAAAGGTACAAACGAATAAAAGGTTTATATATCACATTTTCAAATATCTATTATTATCAATTTTACTCGATCTCTTAAACGGTTAAAGATAGGACATCGCGGTTTTTATCAGTGGATTTAGCAGCTTATTTTACATAAAATAAGTCCTATAAGTCTACCCTCAAGAGTTGATCAAGGTACAAACGAATAAAATGTTTATATATCACATTTTGAAATATCTATTATTATCAATTTTACTCGATCTCTTAAACGGTTAAAGATAGGACATCGCGGTTTTTATCAGTGGATTTAGCACCTTATTTTACATAAAATATGTCCTATAAGTCTACTCTCATGAGTTGATAAAGGTACAAACGAATAAAATGTTTATATATCACATTTTCAAATATCTATTATTATCAATTTTACTCGATCTCTTAAACGGTTAAAGATAGAACATCGCGGTTTTCACCAGTGGATTTAGCACCTTATTTTACATAAAATAAGTCTTATAAGTCTACCCTCAAGAGTTGATAAAGGTACAAACGAATAAAATGTTTATATATCACATTATCAAATATCTATTATTCTCCATTTTACTCGATCTCCTAAACGGTTAAAGATAGGACATCGCGGTTGTTACCAGTGGATTTAGCACCTCATTTTACATAAAATAAGTCCTATAAGTCTACTCTCAAGAGTTGATAAAGGTACAAACGAATAAAATGTTTATATATCACACTTTCAAATTTCAAATATTCTCCATTTTACTCGATCTCCTAAACGGTAAAAGATAGGACATCGCGGTTTTTATCAGTGGATTAAGCACCCCATTTTACATAAAATAAGTCCTATAAGTCTACTCTCAAGAGTTGATAAAATTAAAAACGAATAAAATGTATATATATCACATTTTCAAACATCTATTATTCTCCATTTTACTCGATTTCATAAACGGTTAAAGATAGGATATCGCGGTTTTCGCCAGTGGATTTAACACCTCATTTAACATAAAATATGTCCTATAAGTCTACTCTCAAGAGTTGATAAAGGTACAAACGAATAAAATGTTTATATATCACATTTTCAAATTTCTATTATTCTCCATTTTACTCGATCTCCTAAACGGTTAAAGATAAGACATCGAGGTTTTCACCAGTGGATTTAGCACCTCTTTTTACATTAAATAGGTCCTATAAGTCTACTCTCAAAAGTTGATAAAGGTACAAACGAATAAAATGTTTATATATCACATTTTCAAATATCTATTATTCTCCATTTTACTCGATCTCCTAAACGGTTAAAGATAGGACATCGCGGTTTTCATCAGTGGATTTAACACCCCATTTTACATAAAACAAGTTCTATAAGTCTACTCTCAAGAGTTGATAAAGGTAAAAACGAATAAAATGTTTATATATCACATTTTCAAATATCTATTATTCTCAATTTTACTTGATCTTCTAAACGGTTAAAGATTGGACATCGCCGTTTTTACCAGTGGATATAGCTCCTCATTTTACATAAAATAAGTCCTATAAGTCTACCCTCAAGAGTTGATCAAGATAACAACGAATAAAATGTTTATATATCACATTTTCAAATATCTATTATTCTCCATTTTACTCGATCTCCTAAACGGTTGAAGATAGGACATCGAGGTTTATATCAGTGGATTAAGCACCCCATTTTACATAAAATAAGTCCTATAAGTCTACTCTCAAGAGTTGATAAAGGTAAAAACGAATAAAATGTTTATATATCACATTTTCAAATATCTATTATTCTCCATTTTACTCGATCTCCTAAACGGTTAAAGATAGGACATCGTGGTTTTCACCAGTGGATTTAGCACTTCATTTTACATAAAATAGGTCCTATAAGTCTACTCTCAAGAGTCGATAAAGGTAAAAACGAATAAAACGTTTATATATAACATTTTCAAATATCTATTATTCTCCAATTTACTCGATCTCCTAAACGGTTAAAGATAGGACATCGAGGTTTTCACCAGTGGATTTAGCACCTCATTTTACATAAAATAAGTCCTATAAGTCTACTCTCAAGGGTTGATAAAGGTACAAACGAATAAAATGTTTATATATCACATTTTCAAATATCGATTATTCTCCATTTTACTCGATCTTCTAAACGGTTAAAGATAGGACATCGCGGTTTTCACCAGTGGATTTAGAAAATCATTTTACATAAAATAGGTCCTATAAGTCTACTCTCAAGAGTTGATAAAGGTAAAAACGGATAAAATGTTTATATATCACATTTTCAAATATCTATTATTCTCCATTTTACTCGATCTCCTAAACAGTAAAAGATAGGACATTGCGGTTTTCACCAGTGGATTTAGCACCTCATTTTACATATAATATGTCCTATAAGTCTACTCTCAAGGGTTGATAAAGGTACAAATGAATAAAATGTTTATATATCACATTTTCAAATATCTATTATTCTCCATTTTACTCGATCTCCTAAACAGTTAAAGATAGGACATCGCGGTTTTCACCAGTGGATTTAGAACCTCATTTTACATAAAATAGGTCCAATAAGTCTACTCTCAAGAGTTGATAAAGGTAAAAACGGATAAAATGTTTATATATCACATTTTCAAATTTCTATTATTCTCCATTTTACTCGATCTTCTAAACGGTTAAAGATAGGACATCGCGGTTTTCACCAGTGGATTTAGTACCTCATTTTACATAAAATAGGTCCTATAAGTCTACTCTCAAGAGTTGATAAAGGTAAAAACGGATAAAATGTTTATATATCACATTTTAAATATCTATTATTCTCCATTTTACTCGATCTCCTAAACAGTTAAAGATAGGACATTGCGGTTTTCACCAGTGGATTAAGCACCTCATTTTACATAAAATAGGTCCTATAAGTCTACTCTCAAGAGTTGATAAAGGTAAAAACGAATAAAGTGTTTATATATCACATTTTCAAATTTCTATTATTCTCCATTTTACTCGATCTCCTAAACGGTTAAAGATAGGACATCGCGGTTTTCACCAGTGGATTTAGTACCTCATTTTACATAAAATAGGTCCTATAAGTCTACTCTCAAGATTTGATAAAGGTACAAACGAATAAAATGTTTATATATCACATTTTCAAATTTCTATTATTCTCCATTTTACTCGATCTCCTAAACGGTTAAAGATAGGACATCGCGGTTTTCACCAGTGGATTTAGCACCTCATTTTACATAAAATAGGTCTTATAAGTATACTCTCAAGATTTGATAAAGGTACAAACGAATAAAATGTTTATATATCACATTTTCAAATATGTATTATTCTCCATTTTACTCGATCTCCTAAACGGTTAAAGATAGGACATCGCGGTTTTCACCAGTGGATTTAGAACATCATTTTACATAAAATAGGTCCTATAAGTCTACTCTCAAGAGTTGATAAAGGTAAAAACGGATAAAATGTTTATATATCACATTTTCAAATATCTATTATTCTCCATATTACTCGATCTCCTAAACAGTTAAAGATAGGACATCGCGCTTTTCACCAGTGGATTTAGCACCTCATTTTTCATAAAATAGGTCCTATAAGTCTACTCTCAAGGGTTGATAAAGGTACAAACGAATAAAATGTTTATATATCACATTTTCAAATATCCATTATTCTCCATTTTACTCGATCTCCTAAACGGTTAAAGATAGGACATCGCGCTTTTCACCAGTGGATTTAGCACCTTATTTTTCATAAAATAGGACCTATAAGTCTACTCTCAAGAGTTGATAAAGGTAAAAACGGATAAAATGTTTATATATCACATTTTCAAATATCTATTATTCTCCATTTTACTCGATCTCCTAAACAGTTAAAGATAGGACATCGCGCTTTTCACCAGTGGATTTAGCACCTCATTTTTCATAAAATAGGTCCTATAAGTCTACTCTCAAAAGTTGATAAAGGTACAAACGAATAAAATTTTTATATATCACATTTTCAAATATCTATTATTCTCAATTTTACTCGATCTCCTAAACGGTTAAAGATAGGACATCTCGGTTTTTACCAGTGGATTTAGCACCTCATTTTACATAAAATAAGTCCTATAAGTCTACCCTCAAGAGTTGATCAAGGTACAAACGAATAAAATGTTTATATACCACATTTTCAAATATCTATTATTCTCCATTTTACTCGATCTCCTAAACGGTTAAAGATAGGACATCGCGGTTTTCACCAGTGGATTTAGCACCTCATTTTACATAAAATATGTCCTATAAGTCTACTCTCAAGGGTTGATAAAGGTACAAACGAATAAAATGTTTATATATCACATTTTCAAATATCCATTATTCTCCATTTTACTCGATCTCCTAAACGGTTAAAGATAGGACATCGCGGTTTTCACCAGTGGATTTAGAAAATCATTTTACATAAAATAGGTCGTATAAGTCCACTCTCTAGAGATAATAAAGGTAAAAACGAATAAAATGTTTATATATCACATTTTCAAATATCTATTTTTCTCCATTTTACTCGATCTCCTATACGGTTCAAGATAGGACATCGCGGTTTTCACCAGTGGATTTAGCACCTCATTTTACATAAAATAAGTCTTATAAGTCTACCCTCAAGGGTTGATCAAGGTACAAACGAATAAAATGTTTATATATCACATTTTCAAATATCTATTATTCTCCATTTTACTCGATCTCCTAAACGGTTAAAAATAGGACATCGCGGTTTTTACCAGAGGATTTAGCACCTCATTTTACATAAAATAACTCCTATAAGTCTACTCTCAAGAGTTGATAAAGGTACAAACGAATAAAAGGTTTATATATCACATTTTCAAATATCTATTATTATCAATTTTACTCGATCTCTTAAACGGTTAAAGATAGGACATCGCGGTTTTTATCAGTGGATTTAGCAGCTTATTTTACATAAAATAAGTCCTATAAGTCTACCCTCAAGAGTTGATCAAGGTACAAACGAATAAAATGTTTATATATCACATTTTGAAATATCTATTATTATCAATTTTACTCGATCTCTTAAACGGTTAAAGATAGGACATCGCGGTTTTTATCAGTGGATTTAGCACCTTATTTTACATAAAATATGTCCTATAAGTCTACTCTCATGAGTTGATAAAGGTACAAACGAATAAAATGTTTATATATCACATTTTCAAATATCTATTATTATCAATTTTACTCGATCTCTTAAACGGTTAAAGATAGAACATCGCGGTTTTCACCAGTGGATTTAGCACCTTATTTTACATAAAATAAGTCTTATAAGTCTACCCTCAAGAGTTGATAAAGGTACAAACGAATAAAATGTTTATATATCACATTATCAAATATCTATTATTCTCCATTTTACTCGATCTCCTAAACGGTTAAAGATAGGACATCGCGGTTTTTACCAGTGGATTTAGCACCTCATTTTACATAAAATAAGTCCTATAAGTCTACTCTCAAGAGTTGATAAAGGTACAAACGAATAAAATGTTTATATATCACACTTTCAAATTTCAAATATTCTCCATTTTACTCGATCTCCTAAACGGTAAAAGATAGGACATCGCGGTTTTTATCAGTGGATTAAGCACCCCATTTTACATAAAATAAGTCCTATAAGTCTACTCTCAAGAGTTGATAAAATTAAAAACGAATAAAATGTATATATATCACATTTTCAAACATCTATTATTCTCCATTTTACTCGATTTCATAAACGGTTAAAGATAGGACATCGCGGTTTTCGCCAGTGGATTTAACACCTCATTTAACATAAAATATGTCCTATAAGTCTACTCTCAAGAGTTGATAAAGGTACAAACGAATAAAATGTTTATAAATCACATTTTCAAATTTCTATTATTCTCCATTTTACTCGATCTCCTAAACGGTTAAAGATAAGACATCGAGGTTTTCACCAGTGGATTTAGCACCTCTTTTTACATTAAATAGGTCCTATAAGTCTACTCTCAAAAGTTGATAAAGGTACAAACGAATAAAATGTTTATATATCACATTTTCAAATATCTATTATTCTCCATTTTACTCGATCTCCTAAACGGTTAAAGATAGGACATCGCGGTTTTCATCAGTGGATTTAACACCCCATTTTACATAAAACAAGTTCTATAAGTCTACTCTCAAGAGTTGATAAAGGTAAAAACGAATAAAATGTTTATATATCACATTTTCAAATATCCATTATTCTCCATTTTACTCGATCTCCTAAACGGTTAAAGATAGGACATCGCGGTTTTCACCAGTGGATTTAGAAAATCATTTTACATAAAATAGGTCGTATAAGTCCACTCTCTAGAGATAATAAAGGTAAAAACGAATAAAATGTTTATATATCACATTTTCAAATATCTATTTTTCTCCATTTTACTCGATCTCCTATACGGTTCAAGATAGGACATCGCGGTTTTCACCAGTGGATTTAGCACCTCATTTTACATAAAATAAGTCTTATAAGTCTACCCTCAAGGGTTGATCAAGGTACAAACGAATAAAATGTTTATATATCACATTTTCAAATATCTATTATTCTCCATTTTACTCGATCTCCTAAACGGTTAAAAATAGGACATCGCGGTTTTTACCAGAGGATTTAGCACCTCATTTTACATAAAATAACTCCTATAAGTCTACTCTCAAGAGTTGATAAAGGTACAAACGAATAAAAGGTTTATATATCACATTTTCAAATATCTATTATTATCAATTTTACTCGATCTCTTAAACGGTTAAAGATAGGACATCGCGGTTTTTATCAGTGGATTTAGCAGCTTATTTTACATAAAATAAGTCCTATAAGTCTACCCTCAAGAGTTGATCAAGGTACAAACGAATAAAATGTTTATATATCACATTTTGAAATATCTATTATTATCAATTTTACTCGATCTCTTAAACGGTTAAAGATAGGACATCGCGGTTTTTATCAGTGGATTTAGCACCTTATTTTACATAAAATATGTCCTATAAGTCTACTCTCATGAGTTGATAAAGGTACAAACGAATAAAATGTTTATATATCACATTTTCAAATATCTATTATTATCAATTTTACTCGATCTCTTAAACGGTTAAAGATAGAACATCGCGGTTTTCACCAGTGGATTTAGCACCTTATTTTACATAAAATAAGTCTTATAAGTCTACCCTCAAGAGTTGATAAAGGTACAAACGAATAAAATGTTTATATATCACATTATCAAATATCTATTATTCTCCATTTTACTCGATCTCCTAAACGGTTAAAGATAGGACATCGCGGTTTTTACCAGTGGATTTAGCACCTCATTTTACATAAAATAAGTCCTATAAGTCTACTCTCAAGAGTTGATAAAGGTACAAACGAATAAAATGTTTATATATCACACTTTCAAATTTCAAATATTCTCCATTTTACTCGATCTCCTAAACGGTAAAAGATAGGACATCGCGGTTTTTATCAGTGGATTAAGCACCCCATTTTACATAAAATAAGTCCTATAAGTCTACTCTCAAGAGTTGATAAAATTAAAAACGAATAAAATGTATATATATCACATTTTCAAACATCTATTATTCTCCATTTTACTCGATTTCATAAACGGTTAAAGATAGGACATCGCGGTTTTCGCCAGTGGATTTAACACCTCATTTAACATAAAATATGTCCTATAAGTCTACTCTCAAGAGTTGATAAAGGTACAAACGAATAAAATGTTTATAAATCACATTTTCAAATTTCTATTATTCTCCATTTTACTCGATCTCCTAAACGGTTAAAGATAAGACATCGAGGTTTTCACCAGTGGATTTAGCACCTCTTTTTACATTAAATAGGTCCTATAAGTCTACTCTCAAAAGTTGATAAAGGTACAAACGAATAAAATGTTTATATATCACACTTTCAAATTTCAAATATTCTCCATTTTACTCGATCTCCTAAACGGTAAAAGATAGGACATCGCGGTTTTTATCAGTGGATTAAGCACCCCATTTTACATAAAATAAGTCCTATAAGTCTACTCTCAAGAGTTGATAAAATTAAAAACGAATAAAATGTATATATATCACATTTTCAAACATCTATTATTCTCCATTTTACTCGATCTCCTAAACGGTTAAAGATAGGACATCGCGGTTTTCATCAGTGGATTTAACACCCCATTTTACATAAAACAAGTTCTATAAGTCTACTCTCAAGAGTTGATAAAGGTAAAAACGAATAAAATGTTTATATATCACATTTTCAAATATCTATTATTCTCAATTTTACTTGATCTTCTAAACGGTTAAAGATTGGACATCGCCGTTTTTACCAGTGGATATAGCTCCTCATTTTACATAAAATAAGTCCTATAAGTCTACCCTCAAGAGTTGATCAAGATAACAACGAATAAAATGTTTATATATCACATTTTCAAATATCTATTATTCTCCATTTTACTCGATCTCCTAAACGGTTGAAGATAGGACATCGAGGTTTATATCAGTGGATTAAGCACCCCATTTTACATAAAATAAGTCCTATAAGTCTACTCTCAAGAGTTGATAAAGGTAAAAACGAATAAAATGTTTATATATCACATTTTCAAATATCTATTATTCTCCATTTTACTCGATCTCCTAAACGGTTAAAGATAGGACATCGTGGTTTTCACCAGTGGATTTAGCACTTCATTTTACATAAAATAGGTCCTATAAGTCTACTCTCAAGAGTCGATAAAGGTAAAAACGAATAAAACGTTTATATATAACATTTTCAAATATCTATTATTCTCCAATTTACTCGATCTCCTAAACGGTTAAAGATAGGACATCGTGGTTTTGACCAGTGGATTTAGCACCTCATTTTACATAAAATATGTCCTATAAGTCTACCCTCAAGAGTTGATCAAGGTACAAACGAATAAAATGTTTATATACCACATTTTCAAATATCTATTATTCTCCATTTTACTCGATCTCCTAAACGGTTAAAGATAGGACATCGCGGTTTTCACCAGTGGATTTAGCACCTCATTTTACATAAAATATGTCCTATAAGTCTACTCTCAAGGGTTGATAAAGGTACAAACGAATAAAATGTTTATATATCACATTTTCAAATATCCATTATTCTCCATTTTACTCGATCTCCTAAACGGTTAAAGATAGGACATCGCGGTTTTCACCAGTGGATTTAGAAAATCATTTTACATAAAATAGGTCGTATAAGTCCACTCTCTAGAGATAATAAAGGTAAAAACGAATAAAATGTTTATATATCACATTTTCAAATATCTATTTTTCTCCATTTTACTCGATCTCCTATACGGTTCAAGATAGGACATCGCGGTTTTCACCAGTGGATTTAGCACCTCATTTTACATAAAATAAGTCTTATAAGTCTACCCTCAAGGGTTGATCAAGGTACAAACGAATAAAATGTTTATATATCACATTTTCAAATATCTATTATTCTCCATTTTACTCGATCTCCTAAACGGTTAAAAATAGGACATCGCGGTTTTTACCAGAGGATTAAGCACCTCATTTTACATAAAATAACTCCTATAAGTCTACTCTCAAGAGTTGATAAAGGTACAAACGAATAAAAGGTTTATATATCACATTTTCAAATATCTATTATTATCAATTTTACTCGATCTCTTAAACGGTTAAAGATAGGACATCGCGGTTTTTATCAGTGGATTTAGCAGCTTATTTTACATAAAATAAGTCCTATAAGTCTACCCTCAAGAGTTGATCAAGGTACAAACGAATAAAATGTTTATATATCACATTTTGAAATATCTATTATTATCAATTTTACTCGATCTCTTAAACGGTTAAAGATAGGACATCGCGGTTTTTATCAGTGGATTTAGCACCTTATTTTACATAAAATATGTCCTATAAGTCTACTCTCATGAGTTGATAAAGGTACAAACGAATAAAATGTTTATATATCACATTTTCAAATATCTATTATTATCAATTTTACTCGATCTCTTAAACGGTTAAAGATAGAACATCGCGGTTTTCACCAGTGGATTTAGCACCTTATTTTACATAAAATAAGTCTTATAAGTCTACCCTCAAGAGTTGATAAAGGTACAAACGAATAAAATGTTTATATATCACATTATCAAATATCTATTATTCTCCATTTTACTCGATCTCCTAAACGGTTAAAGATAGGACATCGCGGTTTTTACCAGTGGATTTAGCACCTCATTTTACATAAAATAAGTCCTATAAGTCTACTCTCAAGAGTTGATAAAGGTACAAACGAATAAAATGTTTATATATCACACTTTCAAATTTCAAATATTCTCCATTTTACTCGATCTCCTAAACGGTAAAAGATAGGACATCGCGGTTTTTATCAGTGGATTAAGCACCCCATTTTACATAAAATAAGTCCTATAAGTCTACTCTCAAGAGTTGATAAAATTAAAAACGAATAAAATGTATATATATCACATTTTCAAACATCTATTATTCTCCATTTTACTCGATTTCATAAACGGTTAAAGATAGGACATCGCGGTTTTCGCCAGTGGATTTAACACCTCATTTAACATAAAATATGTCCTATAAGTCTACTCTCAAGAGTTGATAAAGGTACAAACGAATAAAATGTTTATAAATCACATTTTCAAATTTCTATTATTCTCCATTTTACTCGATCTCCTAAACGGTTAAAGATAAGACATCGAGGTTTTCACCAGTGGATTTAGCACCTCTTTTTACATTAAATAGGTCCTATAAGTCTACTCTCAAAAGTTGATAAAGGTACAAACGAATAAAATGTTTATATATCACATTTTCAAATATCTATTATTCTCCATTTTACTCGATCTCCTAAACGGTTAAAGATAGGACATCGCGGTTTTCATCAGTGGATTTAACACCCCATTTTACATAAAACAAGTTCTATAAGTCTACTCTCAAGAGTTGATAAAGGTAAAAACGAATAAAATGTTTATATATCACATTTTCAAATATCTATTATTCTCAATTTTACTTGATCTTCTAAACGGTTAAAGATTGGACATCGCCGTTTTTACCAGTGGATATAGCTCCTCATTTTACATAAAATAAGTCCTATAAGTCTACCCTCAAGAGTTGATCAAGATAACAACGAATAAAATGTTTATATATCACATTTTCAAATATCTATTATTCTCCATTTTACTCGATCTCCTAAACGGTTGAAGATAGGACATCGAGGTTTATATCAGTGGATTAAGCACCCCATTTTACATAAAATAAGTCCTATAAGTCTACTCTCAAGAGTTGATAAAGGTAAAAACGAATAAAATGTTTATATATCACATTTTCAAATATCTATTATTCTCCATTTTACTCGATCTCCTAAACGGTTAAAGATAGGACATCGTGGTTTTCACCAGTGGATTTAGCACTTCATTTTACATAAAATAGGTCCTATAAGTCTACTCTCAAGAGTCGATAAAGGTAAAAACGAATAAAACGTTTATATATAACATTTTCAAATATCTATTATTCTCCAATTTACTCGATCTCCTAAACGGTTAAAGATAGGACATCGTGGTTTTCACCAGTGGATTTAGCACCTCATTTTACATAAAATAGGTCCTATAAGTCTACTCTCAAGAGTCGATAAAGGTAAAAACGAATAAAACGTTTATATATCACATTTTCAAATATCTATTTTTCTCCATTTTACTCGATCTCCTAAACGGTTCAAGATAGGACATCGAGGTTTTCACCAGTGGATTTAGCACCTCATTTTACATAAAATAGGTCCTATAAGTCTACTCTCAAGAGTTGATAAAGGTAAAAACGAATAAAATGTTTATATATCACATTTTCAAATATCTATTTTTATCCATTTTACTCGATCTCCTAAACGGTTAAAGATAGGACATCGCGGTTTTCACCAGTGGATTTAGCACCTCATTTTACATAAAATAGGTCCTTTAAGTCTACTTTCAAGAGTTGATAAAGGTACAAACGAATAAAATGTTTATATATCACATTTTCAAATATCTATTATTCTCCATTTTACTCGATCTCCTAAACGGTTAAAGATAGGACGTCGCGGTTTTCACCAGTGGATTTAGAATCTCATTTTACATAAAATAGGTTCTTTAAGTCTACTCTCAAGAGTTGATAAAGGTAAAAACGAATAAAATGTTTATATATCACATTTTCTAATATCTATTATTCTCCATTTTACTCCATCTCCTAAACGGTTAAAAATAGGACATCGCGGTGTTCATCAGTGGATTAAGCACCCCATTTTACATAAAATAAGTCCTATAAGTCTACTCTCAAGAGTTGATAAAGGTACAAACGAATAAAATGTTTATATATCACATTTTCAAATATCTATTATTCTCCATTTTACTCGATCTCCTAAACAATTAAAGATATCAGATCGCGGTTTTCACCAGTGGATTTAGCACCTCATTTTACATAAAATATGTCCTATAAGTCTACTCTCAAGAGTTGATAAAGGTACAAACGAATAAAATGTTTATATATCACATTATCAAATATCTATTATTCTCCATTTTACTCGATCTCCTAAACGGTTAAAGATATCACATCGCGGTTTTCACCAGTGGATTTAGAACCTCATTTTACATAAAATAGGTCTTATAAGTCTACTCTCAAGAGTTGATAAAGGTAAAAACGAATAAAATGTTTTTATATCACATTTTCTAATATCTATTATTCTCCATTTTACTCGATCTCCTAAACGGTTAAAGATAGGACATCGCGGTTTTCACCAGTGGATTTAACACCTCATTTAACATAAAATAAGTCCTATAAGTCTACTCTCAAGAGTTGATAAAGGTACAAACGAATAAAATGTTTATATATCACATTATCAAATATCTATTAGTCTCCATTTTACTCGATCTCCTAAACGGTTAAAGATAGGACATCGCGGTTTTCACCAGTGGATTGAGAACCTTATATTTCATAAAATAGGTCCTATAAGTCTACTCTCAAGAGTTGATAAAGGTAAAAACGAATAAAATGTTTATATATCACATTTTCAAATATCTATTATTCTCCATTTTACTCGATCTCCTAAACGGTTAAACATAGGACATTGCGGTTTTCACCAGTGGATTTAGCACCTCATTTTACATAAAATAAGTCCTATAAGTCTACTCTCAATAGTTGATAAAGGTACAAACAAATAAAATGTTTATATATCACATTATCAAATAACTATTATTCTCCATTTTACTCGATCTCCTAAACGGTTAAAGATAGGACATCGCGGTTTTCACCAGTGGATTTAGCACCTCATTTTACATAAAATAAGTCCTATAAGTCTACTCTCAATAGTTGATAAAGGTACAAACAAATAAAATGTTTATATATCACATTATCAAATAACTATTATTCTCCATTTTACTCGATCTCCTATACGGTTCAAGATAGGACATCGCGGTTTTCACCAGTGGATTTAGCACCTCATTTTACATAAAATAAGTCTTATAAGTCTACCCTCAAGGGTTGATCAAGGTACAAACGAATAAAATGTTTATATATCACATTTTCAAATATCTATTATTCTCCATTTTACTCGATCTCCTAAACGGTTAAAAATAGGACATCGCGGTTTTTACCAGAGGATTTAGCACCTCATTTTACATAAAATAACTCCTATAAGTCTACTCTCAAGAGTTGATAAAGGTACAAACGAATAAAAGGTTTATATATCACATTTTCAAATATCTATTATTATCAATTTTACTCGATCTCTTAAACGGTTAAAGATAGGACATCGCGGTTTTTATCAGTGGATTTAGCAGCTTATTTTACATAAAATAAGTCCTATAAGTCTACCCTCAAGAGTTGATCAAGGTACAAACGAATAAAATGTTTATATATCACATTTTGAAATATCTATTATTATCAATTTTACTCGATCTCTTAAACGGTTAAAGATAGGACATCGCGGTTTTTATCAGTGGATTTAGCACCTTATTTTACATAAAATATGTCCTATAAGTCTACTCTCATGAGTTGATAAAGGTACAAACGAATAAAATGTTTATATATCACATTTTCAAATATCTATTATTATCAATTTTACTCGATCTCTTAAACGGTTAAAGATAGAACATCGCGGTTTTCACCAGTGGATTTAGCACCTTATTTTACATAAAATAAGTCTTATAAGTCTACCCTCAAGAGTTGATAAAGGTACAAACGAATAAAATGTTTATATATCACATTATCAAATATCTATTATTCTCCATTTTACTCGATCTCCTAAACGGTTAAAGATAGGACATCGCGGTTTTTACCAGTGGATTTAGCACCTCATTTTACATAAAATAAGTCCTATAAGTCTACTCTCAAGAGTTGATAAAGGTACAAACGAATAAAATGTTTATATATCACACTTTCAAATTTCAAATATTCTCCATTTTACTCGATCTCCTAAACGGTAAAAGATAGGACATCGCGGTTTTTATCAGTGGATTAAGCACCCCATTTTACATAAAATAAGTCCTATAAGTCTACTCTCAAGAGTTGATAAAATTAAAAACGAATAAAATGTATATATATCACATTTTCAAACATCTATTATTCTCCATTTTACTCGATTTCATAAACGGTTAAAGATAGGACATCGCGGTTTTCGCCAGTGGATTTAACACCTCATTTAACATAAAATATGTCCTATAAGTCTACTCTCAAGAGTTGATAAAGGTACAAACGAATAAAATGTTTATAAATCACATTTTCAAATTTCTATTATTCTCCATTTTACTCGATCTCCTAAACGGTTAAAGATAAGACATCGAGGTTTTCACCAGTGGATTTAGCACCTCTTTTTACATTAAATAGGTCCTATAAGTCTACTCTCAAAAGTTGATAAAGGTACAAACGAATAAAATGTTTATATATCACATTTTCAAATATCTATTATTCTCCATTTTACTCGATCTCCTAAACGGTTAAAGATAGGACATCGCGGTTTTCATCAGTGGATTTAACACCCCATTTTACATAAAACAAGTTCTATAAGTCTACTCTCAAGAGTTGATAAAGGTAAAAACGAATAAAATGTTT
Organism: Silvanus unidentatus; assembly: GCA_963930825.1. NCBI lineage: Eukaryota > Metazoa > Arthropoda > Insecta > Coleoptera > Silvanidae > Silvanus > Silvanus unidentatus. The sequence goes on from OZ005762.1 coordinate 9,058,457, forward strand.
ATATATCACATTTTCAAATATCTATTATTCTCAATTTTACTTGATCTTCTAAACGGTTAAAGATTGGACATCGCCGTTTTTACCAGTGGATATAGCTCCTCATTTTACATAAAATAAGTCCTATAAGTCTACCCTCAAGAGTTGATCAAGATAACAACGAATAAAATGTTTATATATCACATTTTCAAATATCTATTATTCTCCATTTTACTCGATCTCCTAAACGGTTGAAGATAGGACATCGAGGTTTATATCAGTGGATTAAGCACCCCATTTTACATAAAATAAGTCCTATAAGTCTACTCTCAAGAGTTGATAAAGGTAAAAACGAATAAAATGTTTATATATCACATTTTCTAATATCTATTATTCTCCATTTTACTCGATCTCCTAAACGGTTAAAGATAGGACATCGCGGTTTTCACCAGTGGATTTAGCACCTCATTTAACATAAAATAAGTCCTATAAGTCTACTCTTAAGAGTTGATAAAGGTACAAACGAATAAAATGTTTATATATCACATTATCAAATATCTATTAGTCTCCATTTTACTCGATCTCCTAAACGGTTAAAGATAGGACATCGCGGTTTTCACCAGTGGATTGAGAACCTTATATTTCATAAAATAGGTCCTATAAGTCTACTCTCAAGAGTTGATAAAGGTAAAAACGAATAAAATGTTTATATATCACATTTTCAAATATCTATTATTCTCCATTTTACTCGATCTCCTAAACGGTTAAACATAGGACATTGCGGTTTTCACCAGTGGATTTAGCACCTCATTTTACATAAAATAAGTCCTATAAGTCTACTCTCAAGAGTTGATAAAGGTACAAACAAATAAAATGTTTATATATCACATTATCAAATATCTATTATTCTCCATTTTACTCGATCTCCTAAACGGTTAAAGATAGGACATCGCGGTTTTCACCAGTGGATTTAGCACCTCATTTTACATAAAATAGGTCCTATAAGTCTACTCTCAAGAGTCGATAAAGGTAAAAACGAATAAAACGTTTATATATAACATTTTCAAATATCTATTAATCTCCAATTTACTCGATCTCCTAAACGGTTAAAGATAGGACATCGTGGTTTTCACCAGTGGATTTAGCACCTCATTTTACATAAAATAGGTCCTATAAGTCTACTCTCAAGAGTCGATAAAGGTAAAAACGAATAAAACGTTTATATATCACATTTTCAAATATCTATTTTTCTCCATTTTACTCGATCTCCTAAACGGTTCAAGATAGGACATCGAGGTTTTCACCAGTGGATTTAGCACCTCATTTTACATAAAATAGGTCCTATAAGTCTACTCTCAAGAGTTGATAAAGGTAAAAACGAATAAAATGTTTATATATCACATTTTCAAATATCTATTTTTCTCCATTTTACTAGATCTCCTAAACGGTTAAAGATAGGACATCGCGGTTTTCACCAGTGGATTTAGCACCTCATTTTACATAAAACATGTCCTATAAGTCTACTCTCAAGAGTTGATAAAGGTAAAAACGAATAAAATGTTTATATATCACATTATCAAATATCTATTATTCTCCATTTTACTCGATCTCCTAAACGGTTATAGATAGGACATCGCGGTTTTTACCAGTGGATTTAGCACCTCATTTTACATAAAATATGTCCTATAAGTCTACTCTCATGAGTTGATAAAGGTACAAACGAATAAAATGTTTATATATCACATTTTCAAATATCCATTATTCTCCATTTTACTCGATCTCCTAAACGGTTAAAGATATCACATCGCGGTTTTCACCAGTGGATTTAGAACCTCATTTTACATAAAATAGGTCTTATAAGTCTACTCTCAAGAGTTGATAAAGGTAAAAACGAATAAAATGTTTATATATCACATTTTCTAATATCTATTATTCTCCATTTTACTCGATCTCCTAAACGGTTAAAGATAGGACATCGCGGTTTTCACCAGTGGATTTAACACCTCATTTAACATAAAATAAGTCCTATAAGTCTACTCTCAAGAGTTGATAAAGGTACAAACAAATAAAATGTTCATATATCACATTTTCAAATATCTATTTTTCTCCATTTTACTCGATCTCCTAAACGGTTCAAGATAGGACATCGAGGTTTTCACCAGTGGATTTAGCACCTCATTTTACATAAAATAGGTCCTATAAGTCTACTCTCAAGAGTTGATAAAGGTAAAAACGAATAAAATGTTTATATATCACATTTTCAAATATCTATTTTTCTCCATTTTACTAGATCTCCTAAACGGTTAAAGATAGGACATCGCGGTTTTCACCAGTGGATTGAGAACCTTATATTTCATAAAATAGGTCCTATAAGTCTACTCTCAAGAGTTGATAAAGGTAAAAACGAATAAAATGTTTATATATCACATTTTCAAATATCTATTATTCTCCATTTTACTCGATCTCCTAAACGGTTAAACATAGGACATTGCGGTTTTCACCAGTGGATTTAGCACCTCATTTTACATAAAATAAGTCCTATAAGTCTACTCTCAAGAGTTGATAAAGGTACAAACAAATAAAATGTTTATATATCACATTATCAAATATCTATTATTCTCCATTTTACTCGATCTCCTAAACGGTTAAAGATAGGACATCGCGGTTTTCACCAGTGGATTTAGAACCTTATATTCATAAAATAGGTCCTATAAGTCTACTCTCAAGAGTTGATAAAGGTAAAAACGAATAAAATGTTTATATATCACATTTTCAAATATCTATTATTCTCCATTTTACTCGATCTCCTAAACGGTTAAAGATATCACATCGCGGTTTTCACCAGTGGATTTAGCACCTCATTTTACATAAAATAGGTCCTTTAAGTCTACTTTCAAGAGTTGATAAAGGTACAAACGAATAAAATGTTTATATATCACATTTTCAAATATCTATTATTCTCCATTTTACTCGATCTCCTAAACGGTTAAAGATAAGACATCGCGGTTTTCACCAGTGGATTTAGAACCTCATTTTACATAAAATAGGTCCTTTAAGTCTACTTTCAAGAGTTGATAAAGGTACAAACGAATAAAATGTTTATATATCACATTTTCAAATATCTATTATTCTCCATTTTACTCGATCTCCTAAACGGTTAAAGATATCACATCGCGGTTTTCACCAGTGGATTTAGCACCTCATTTTACATAAAATAGGTCCTTTAAGTCTACTTTCAAGAGTTGATAAAGGTACAAACGAATAAAATGTTTATATATCACAATTTCAAATATCTATTATTCTCCATTTCACTCGATCTTTTAACGGTTAAAGATAGGACATCGCGGTTTTCACCAGTGGATTTAGCACCTTATTTTACATAAAATAAGTCTTATAAGTCTACTCTCAAGAGTTGATAAAGGTACAAACGAATAAAATGTTTATATATAACATTTTCAAATATCCATTATTCTCCATTTTACTCGATCTCCTAAACGGTTAAAGATATCACATCGCGGTTTTCACCAGTGGATTTAGCACCTCATTTACATAAAATAGGTCCTATAAGTCTACTCTCAAGAGTTGATAAAGGTAAAAACCAATAAAATGTTTATATATCACATTTTCAAATATCTATTTTTCTCCATTTTACTCGATCTCCTAAACGGTTCAAGATAGGACATCGCGGTTTTCACCCGTGGATTTAGCACCTCATTTTACATAAAATAGGTTCTATAAGCCTACTCTCAAGAGTTGATAAAGGTACAAACGAATAAAATGTTTATATATCACATTTTCAAATTTCAAATATTCTCCATTTTACTCGATCTCCTAAACGGTTAAAGATAGGACATCGCGGTTTTTACCAGTGGATTTAGCACCTCATTTTACATAAAATAAGTCCTATAAGTCTACTCTCAAGAGTTAATAAAGGAACAAACGAATAAAATGTTTATATATCATACTATCAAATATCTATTATTCTCCATTATACTTGATCTCCTAAACGGTTAAAGATAGGACATCGCGGATTTCACCTATGGATTTAGCACCTCATTTTACATAAAATAAGTCCAATAAGTCTACTCTCAAGAGTTGATAAAAGTACAAACGAATAAAATGTTTATATAGCACATTTTCAAATATCTATTATTCTCCATTTTTCTCCATCTCCTAAATGGTTAAAAATAGGACATAGCGGTTTTCACCAGTGAATTTAGCACCTCATTTTACATAAAATAAGTCCAATAAGTCTACTCTCAAGAGTTGATAAAGGAACAAACGAATAAAATATTTATATATCATACTATCAAATATCTATTATTCTCCATTATACTTGATCTCCTAAACGGTTAAAGATAGGACATCGCGGATTTCACCTATGGATTTAGCACCTCATTTTACATAAAATAAGTCCTATAAGTCTACTCTCAAGAGTTGATAAAGGTACAAACGAATAAAATGTTTATATAGCACATTTTCAAATATCTATTATTCTCCATTTTACTCCATCTCCTAAATGGTTAAAAATAGGACATAGCGGTTTTCACCAGTGGATTAAGCACCTTATTTTACATAAAATAAGTCTTATAAGTCTACTCTCAAGAGTTGATAAAGGTACAAACGAATAAAATGTTTATATATCACATTTTCAAATTTCAAATATTCTCCATTTTACTCGATCTCCTAAACGGTTAAAGATAGGACATCGCGGTTTTCATCAGTGGATTAAGCACCCCATTTTACATAAAATAAGTCCTATAAGTCTACTCTCAAAAGTTGATAAAGGTACAAACGAATAAAATGTTTATATATCACATTATGAAATATCTATTATTCTCCATTTTACTCGATCTCCTAAACGGTTAAAGATAGGACATCGCGGTTTTTACCGGTGGATTTAGCACCTCATTTTACATAAAATAAGTCCTATAAGTCTACTCTCAAGAGTTGATAAAGGTACAAACGAATAAAATGTTTATATAGCACATTTTCAAATATCTATTATTCTCCATTTTACTCCATCTCCTAAACGGTTAAAAATAGGACATCGCGGTTTTCACCAGTGGATTTAGCACCTCATTTTACATAAAATAGGTCCTATAAGTCTACTCTCAAATGTTGATAAAGGTACAAACGAATAAAATGTTTATCTATCACATTTTCAAATATCTATTATTCTCCATTTTACTCGATCTCCTAAACGGTTAAAGATAGGACATCGAGGTTTTCACCAGTGGATTTAGCACCTCATTTTACATTAAATAGGTAATATAAGTCTACTCTCAAGGGTTGATAAAGGTAAAAACGAATAAAATGTTTATATATCACATTTTCAAATACCTATTTTTCTCCATTTTACTCGATCTCCTAAACGGTTCAAGATAGGACATCGCGGTTTTCACCAGTGGATTTAGCACCTCATTTTACATAAAATAGGTCCTATAAGTCCACTCTCAAGAGTTGATAAAGGTACAAACGAATAAAATGTTTATATATCACATTTTCAAATATCTATTTTTCTCCATTTTACTCCATCTCCTTAATGGTTAAAAATAGGACATCGCGGTTTTCACCAGTGGATTTAGCACCTTATTTTACATAAAATAAGTCTTATAAGTCTACTCTCAAGAGTTGATAAAGGTACAAACGAATAAAATGTTTATATATCACATTATCAAATACCTATTATTCTCCATTTTACTCGATCTCCTAAACGGTTAAAGATAGGACATCGCGGTTTTTACCAGTGGATTTAGCACCTCATTTTACATAAAATAAGTCCTATAAGTCTACTCTCAAGAGTTGATAAAGGTACAAACGAATAAAATGTTTATATAGCACATTTTCAAATATCTATTATTCTCCATTTTACTCCATCTCCTAAACGGTTAAAGATAGGACATCGCGGTTTTCACCAGTGGATTTAGCACCTCATTTTACATAAAATATGTCCCATAAGTCAACTTTCATTGGTTGATAAAGGTACAAACGAATAAAATGTTTATATATCACATTTTCAAATATCCATTATTCTCCATTTTACTCGATCTCCTAAACGGTTAAAGATATCACATCGCGGTTTTCACCAGTGGATTTAGCACCTCATTTTACATAAAATAGGTCTTATAAGTCTACTCTCAAGAGTTGATAAAGGTACAAACGAATAAAATGTTTATATATCACATTTTCAAATATCTATTATTGTCCATTTTACTCGATCTCCTAAACAGTTAAAGATAGGACATCGCGGTTTTCACCAGTGGATTTAGCACTATATTTTACATAAAATAAGTCCTATAAGTCTACTCTCAAGAGTTGATAAAGGTACAAACGAATAAAATGTTTATATATCACATTTTCAAATATCCATTATTCTCCATTTTACTCGATCTCCTAAACGGTTAAAGATAGGACATCGCGGTTTTCACCAGTGGATTTAGCACCTCATTTTACATAAAATAGGTTTTATAAGTCTACTCTCAAGAGTTGATAAAGGTACAAACGAATAAAATGTTTATATATCACATTTTCAAATATCTATTATTCTCCATTTTACTCGATCTCCTAAACGGTTAAAGATAGGACATCGCGGTTTTCACCAGTGGATTTAGCACCTCATTTTACATAAAATATGTCCTATAAGTCTACTCTCAAGGGTTGATAAAGGTACAAACGAATAAAATATTTATATATCACATTTTCAAATATCCATTATTCTCCATTTTACTCGATCTCCTAAACGGTTAAAGATAGGACATCGCGGTTTTCACCAATGGATTTAGCACCTCATTTTACATAAAATATGTCCTATAAGTCTACTCTCAAGGGTTGATAAAGGTACAAACGAATAAAATATTTATATATCACATTTTCAAATATCCATTATTCTCCATTTTACTCGATCTCCTAAACGGTTAAAGATAGGACATCGCGGTTTTCACCAGTGGATTCAGAAAATCATTTTACATAAAATAGGTCCTATAAGTCCACTCTCTAGAGATAATAAAGGTAAAAACGAATAAAATGTTTATATATCACATTTTCAAATATCTATTTTTCTCCATTTTACTCGATCTCCTATACGGTTCAAGATAGGACATCGCGGTTTTCACCAGTGGATTTAGCACCTCATTTTACATAAAATAGGTCCTATAAGTCTACTCTCAAGAGTTAATAAAGGTACAAACGAATAAAATGTTTATATATCACATTTTCAAATATGTATTATTCTCCATTTTACTCGATCTCCTAAACGGTTAAAGATAGGACATCGCGGTTTTCACCAGTGGATTTAGAACCTCATTTTACATAAAATAGGTCCTATAAGTCTACTCTCAAGAGTTGATAAAGGTAAAAACGGATAAAATGTTTATATATCACATTTTCAAATATCTATTATTCTCCATATTACTCGATCTCCTAAACAGTTAAAGATAGGACATCGCGCTTTTCACCAGTGGATTTAGCACCTCATTTTTCATAAAATAGGTCCTATAAGTCTACTCTCAAGGGTTGATAAAGGTACAAACGAATAAAATGTTTATATATCACATTTTCAAATATCCATTATTCTCCATTTTACTCGATCTCCTAAACGGTTAAAGATAGGACATCGCGCTTTTCACCAGTGGATTTAGCACCTCATTTTTCATAAAATAGGTCCTATAAGTCTACTCTCAAGAGTTGATAAAGGTAAAAACGGATAAAATGTTTATATATCACAGTTTCAAATATCTATTATTCTCCATTTTACTCGATCTCCTAAACAGTTAAAGATAGGACATCGCGCTTTTCACCAGTGGATTTAGCACCTCATTTTTCATAAAATAGGTCCTATAAGTCTACTCTCAAGATTTGATAAAGGTAATAACGAATAAAATGTTTATATATCACATTTTCAAATTTCTATTATTCTCCATTTTACTCGATCTCCTAAACGGTTAAAGATAGGACATCGCGGTTTTCACCAGTGGATTTAGCACCTCATTTTACATAAAATAGGTCCTTTAAGTCTACTCTCAAAAGTTGATAAAGGTACAAACGAATAAAATTTTTATATATCACATTTTCAAATATCTATTATTCTCAATTTTACTCGATCTCCTAAACGGTTAAAGATAGGACATCTCGGTTTTTACCAGTGGATTTAGCACCTCATTTTACATAAAATAAGTCCTATAAGTCTACCCTCAAGAGTTGATCAAGGTACAAACGAATAAAATGTTTATATACCACATTTTCAAATATCTATTATTCTCCATTTTACTCGATCTCCTAAACGGTTAAAGATAGGACATCGCGGTTTTCACCAGTGGATTTAGCACCTCATTTTACATAAAATATGTCCTATAAGTCTACTCTCAAGGGTTGATAAAGGTATAAACGAATAAAATGTTTATATATCACATTTTCAAATATCCATTATTCTCCATTTTACTCGATCTCCTAAACGGTTAAAGATAGGACATCGCGGTTTTCACCAGTGGATTTAGAAAATCATTTTACATAAAATAGGTCGTATAAGTCCACTCTCTAGAGATAATAAAGGTAAAAACGAATAAAATGTTTATATAACACATTTTCAAATATCTATTTTTCTCCATTTTACTCGATCTCCTATACGGTTCAAGATAGGACATCGCGGTTTTCACCAGTGGATTTAGCACCTCATTTTACATAAAATAAGTCTTATAAGTCTACCCTCTAGGGTTGATCAAGGTACAAACGAATAAAATGTTTATATATCACATTTTCAAATATCTATTATTCTCCATTTTACTCGATCTCCTAAACGGTTAAAAATAGGACATCGCGGTTTTTATCAGTGGATTTAGCAGCTTATTTTACATAAAATAAGTCCTATAAGTCTACCCTCAAGAGTTGATCAAGGTACAAACGAATAAAATGTTTATATATCACATTTTGAAATATCTATTATTATCAATTTTACTCGATCTCTTAAACGGTTAAAGATAGGACATCGCGGTTTTTATCAGTGGATTTAGCACCTTATTTTACATAAAATATGTCCTATAAGTCTACTCTCATGAGTTGATAAAGGTACAAACGATTAAAATGTTTATATATATCACATTTTCAAATATCTATTATTATCAATTTTACTCGATCTCTTAAACGGTTAAAGATAGAACATCGCGGTTTTCACCAGTGGATTTAGCACCTTATTTTACATAAAATAAGTCTTATAAGTCTACCCTCAAGAGTTGATAAAGGTACAAACGAATAAAATGTTTATATATCACATTATCAAATATCTATTATTCTCCATTTTACTCGATCTCCTAAACGGTTAAAGATAGGACATCGCGGTTTTTACCAGTGGATTTAGCACCTCATTTTACATAAAATAAGTCCTATAAGTCTACTCTCAAGAGTTGATAAAGGTACAAACGAATAAAATGTTTATATATCACACTTTCAAATTTCAAATATTCTCCATTTTACTCGATCTCCTAAACAGTGAAAGATAGGACATCGCGGTTTTTATCAGTGGATTAAGCACCCCATTTTACATAAAATAAGTCCTATAAGTCTACTCTCAAGAGTTGATAAAATTAAAAACGAATAAAATGTATATATATCACATTTTCAAACATCTATTATTCTCCATTTTACTCGATTTCATAAACGGTTAAAGATAGGACATCGCGGTTTTCGCCAGTGGATTTAACACCTCATTTAACATAAAATAAGTCCTATAAGTCTACTCTCAAGAGTTGATAAAGGTACAAACGAATAAAATGTTTATATATCACATTTTCAAATTTCTATTATTCTCCATTTTACTCGATCTCCTAAACGGTTAAAGATAAGACATCGAGGTTTTCACCAGTGGATTTAGCACCTCTTTTTACATTAAATAGGTCCTATAAGTCTACTCTCAAAAGTTGATAAAGGTACAAACGAATAAAATGTTTATATATCACATTTTCAAATATCTATTATTCTCCATTTTACTCGATCTCCTAAACGGTTAAAGATAGGACATCGCGGTTTTCATCAGTGGATTTAACACCCCATTTTACATAAAACAAGTTCTATAAGTCTACTCTCAAGAGTTGATAAAGGTAAAAACGAATAAAATGTTTATATATCACATTTTCAAATATCTATTATTCTCAATTTTACTTGATCTTCTAAACGGTTAAAGATTGGACATCGCCGTTTTTACCAGTGGATTTAGCTCCTCATTTTACATAAAATAAGTCCTATAAGTCTACCCTCAAGAGTTGATCAAGATAACAACGAATAAAATGTTTATATATCACATTTTCAAATATCTATTATTCTCCATTTTACTCGATCTCCTAAACGGTTGAAGATAGGACATCGAGGTTTATATCAGTGGATTAAGCACCCCATTTTACATAGAATAAGTCCTATAAGTCTACTCTCAAGAGTTGATAAAGGTAAAAACGAATAAAATGTTTATATATCACATTTTCAAATATCTATTATTCTCCATTTTACTCGATCTCCTAAACGGTTCAAGATAGGACATCGAGGTTTTCACCAGTGGATTTAGCACCTCATTTTACATAAAATAGGTCCTATAAGTCTACTCTCAAGAGTCGATAAAGGTAAAAACGAATAAAACGTTTATATATCACATTTTCAAATATCTATTTTTCTCCATTTTACTCGATCTCCTAAACGGTTCAAGATAGGACATCGAGGTTTTCACCAGTGGATTTAGCACCTCATTTTACATAAAATAGGTCCTATAAGTCTACTCTCAAGAGTTGATAAAGGTAAAAACGAATAAAATGTTTATATATCACATTTTCAAATATCTATTTTTCTTTATTTTACTCGATCTCCTAAACGGTTAAAGATAGGACATCGCGGTTTTCACCAGTGGATTTAGCACCTCATTTTACATAAAATAGGTCCTTTAAGTCTACTTTCAAGAGTTGATAAAGGTACAAACGAATAAAATGTTTATATATCACATTTTCAAATATCTATTATTCTCCATTTTACTCGATCTCCTAAACGGTTAAAGATAGGACATCGCGGTTTTCACCAGTGGATTTAGAATCTCATTTTACATAAAATAGGTCCTTTAAGTCTACTCTCAAGAGTTGATAAAGGTAAAAACGAATAAAATGTTTATATATCACATTTTCTAATATCTATTATTCTCCATTTTACTCCATCTCCTAAACGGTTAAAAATAGGACATCGCGGTTTTCATCAGTGGATTAAGCACCCCATTTTACATAAAATAAGTCCTATAAGTCTACTCTCAAGAGTTGATAAAGGTACAAACGAATAAAATGTTTATATATCACATTTTCAAATATCTATTATTCTCCATTTTACTCGATCTCCTAAACAATTAAAGATATCAGATCGCGGTTTTCACCAGTGGATTTAGCACCTCATTTTACATAAAATATGTCCTATAAGTCTACTCTCAAGAGTTGATAAAGGTACAAACGAATAAAATGTTTATATATCACATTATCAAATATCTATTATTCTCCATTTTACTCGATCTCCTAAACGGTTAAAGATATCACATCGCGGTTTTCACCAGTGGATTTAGAACCTCATTTTACATAAAATAGGTCTTATAAGTCTACTCTCAAGAGTTGATAAAGGTAAAAACGAATAAAATGTTTTTATATCACATTTTCTAATATCTATTATTCTCCATTTTACTCGATCTCCTAAACGGTTAAAGATAGGACATCGCGGTTTTCACCAGTGGATTTAACACCTCATTTAACATAAAATAAGTCCTATAAGTCTACTCTCAAGAGTTGATAAAGGTACAAACGAATAAAATGTTTATATATCACATTATCAAATATCTATTAGTCTCCATTTTACTCGATCTCCTAAACGGTTAAAGATAGGACATCGCGGTTTTCACCAGTGGATTGAGAACCTTATATTTCATAAAATAGGTCCTATAAGTCTACTCTCAAGAGTTGATAAAGGTAAAAACGAATAAAATGTTTATATATTACATTTTCAAATATCTATTATTCTCCATTTTACTCGATCTCCTAAACGGTTAAACATAGGACATTGCGGGTTTCACCAGTGGATTTAGCACCTCATTTTACATAAAATAAGTCCTATAAGTCTACTCTCAATAGTTGATAAAGGTACAAACAAATAAAATGTTTATATATCACATTATCAAATATCTATTATTCTCCATTTTACTCGATCTCCTAAACGGTTAAAGATAGGACATCGCGGTTTTCACCAGTGGATTTAGCACCTCTTTTTACATTAAATAGGTCCTATAAGTCTACTCTCAAAAGTTGATAAAGGTACAAACGAATAAAATGTTTATATATCACATTTTCAAATATCTATTATTCTCCATTTTACTCGATCTCCTAAACAGTTAAAGATAGGACATCGCGGTTTTCATCAGTGGATTTAACACCCCATTTTACATAAAACAAGTTCTATAAGTCTACTCTCAAGAGTTGATAAAGGTAAAAACGAATAAAATGTTTATATATCACATTTTCAAATATCTATTATTCTCAATTTTACTTGATCTTCTAAACGGTTAAAGATAGGACATCGCGGTTTTCACCAGTGGATTTAGAATCTCATTTTACATAAAATAGGTCCTTTAAGTCTACTCTCAAGAGTTGATAAAGGTAAAAACGAATAAAATGTTTATATATCACATTTTCTAATATCTATTATTCTCCATTTTACTCCATCTCCTAAACGGTTAAAAATAGGACATCGCGGTTTTCATCAGTGGATTAAGCACCCCATTTTACATAAAATAAGTCCTATAAGTCTACTCTCAAGAGTTGATAAAGGTACAAACGAATAAAATGTTTATATATCACATTTTCAAATATCTATTATTCTCCATTTTACTCGATCTCCTAAACAATTAAAGATATCAGATCGCGGTTTTCACCAGTGGATTTAGCACCTCATTTTACATAAAATATGTCCTATAAGTCTACTCTCAAGAGTTGATAAAGGTACAAACGAATAAAATGTTTATATATCACATTATCAAATATCTATTATTCTCCATTTTACTCGATCTCCTAAACGGTTAAAGATATCACATCGCGGTTTTCACCAGTGGATTTAGAACCTCATTTTACATAAAATAGGTCTTATAAGTCTACTCTCAAGAGTTGATAAAGGTAAAAACGAATAAAATGTTTTTATATCACATTTTCTAATATCTATTATTCTCCATTTTACTCGATCTCCTAAACGGTTAAAGATAGGACATCGCGGTTTTCACCAGTGGATTTAACACCTCATTTAACATAAAATAAGTCCTATAAGTCTACTCTCAAGAGTTGATAAAGGTACAAACGAATAAAATGTTTATATATCACATTATCAAATATCTATTAGTCTCCATTTTACTCGATCTCCTAAACGGTTAAAGATAGGACATCGCGGTTTTCACCAGTGGATTGAGAACCTTATATTTTATAAAATAGGTCCTATAAGTCTACTCTCAAGAGTTGATAAAGGTAAAAACGAATAAAATGTTTATATATTACATTTTCAAATATCTATTATTCTCCATTTTACTCGATCTCCTAAACGGTTAAACATAGGACATTGCGGGTTTCACCAGTGGATTTAGCACCTCATTTTACATAAAATAAGTCCTATAAGTCTACTCTCAATAGTTGATAAAGGTACAAACAAATAAAATGTTTATATATCACATTATCAAATATCTATTATTCTCCATTTTACTCGATCTCCTAAACGGTTAAAGATAGGACATCGCGGTTTTCACCAGTGGATTTAGCACCTCTTTTTACATTAAATAGGTCCTATAAGTCTACTCTCAAAAGTTGATAAAGGTACAAACGAATAAAATGTTTATATATCACATTTTCAAATATCTATTATTCTCCATTTTACTCGATCTCCTAAACGGTTAAAGATAGGACATCGCGGTTTTCATCAGTGGATTTAACACCCCATTTTACATAAAACAAGTTCTATAAGTCTACTCTCAAGAGTTGATAAAGGTAAAAACGAATAAAATGTTTATATATCACATTTTCAAATATCTATTATTCTCAATTTTACTTGATCTTCTAAACGGTTAAAGATTGGACATCGCCGTTTTTACCAGTGGATTTAGCTCCTCATTTTACATAAAATAAGTCCTATAAGTCTACCCTCAAGAGTTGATCAAGATAACAACGAATAAAATGTTTATATATCACATTTTCAAATATCTATTATTCTCCATTTTACTCGATCTCCTAAACGGTTGAAGATAGGACATCGAGGTTTATATCAGTGGATTAAGCACCCCATTTTACATAAAATAAGTCCTATAAGTCTACTCTCAAGAGTTGATAAAGGTAAAAACGAATAAAATGTTTATATATCACATTTTCAAATATCTATTATTCTCCATTTTACTCGATCTCCTAAACGGTTAAAGATAGGACATCGTGGTTTTCACCAGTGGATTTAGCACTTCATTTTACATAAAATAGGTCCTATAAGTCTACTCTCAAGAGTCGATAAAGGTAAAATCGGATAAAACGTTTATATATAACATTTTCAAATATCTATTATTCTCCAATTTACTCGATCTCCTAAACGGTTAAAGATAGGACATCGTGGTTTTTACCAGTGGATTTAGCACCTCATTTTACATAAAATAGGTCCTATAAGTCTACTCTCAAGAGTCGATAAAGGTAAAAACGAATAAAACGTTTATATATCACATTTTCAAATATCTATTTTTCTCCATTTTACTCGATCTCCTAAACGGTTCAAGATAGGACATCGAGGTTTTCACCAGTGGATTTAGCACCTCATTTTACATAAAATAGGTCCTATAAGTCTACTCTCAAGAGTTGATAAAGGTAAAAACGAATAAAATGTTTATATATCACATTTTCAAATATCTATTTTTCTTTATTTTACTCGATCTCCTAAACGGTTAAAGATAGGACATCGCGGTTTTCACCAGTGGATTTAGCACCTCATTTTACATAAAATAGGTCCTTTAAGTCTACTTTCAAGAGTTGATAAAGGTACAAACGAATAAAATGTTTATATATCACATTTTCAAATATCTATTATTCTCCATTTTACTCGATCTCCTAAACGGTTAAAGATAGGACATCGCGGTTTTCACCAGTGGATTTAGAATCTCATTTTACATAAAATAGGTCCTTTAAGTCTACTCTCAAGAGTTGATAAAGGTAAAAACGAATAAAATGTTTATATATCACATTTTCTAATATCTATTATTCTCCATTTTACTCCATCTCCTAAACGGTTAAAAATAGGACATCGCGGTTTTCATCAGTGGATTAAGCACCCCATTTTACATAAAATAAGTCCTATAAGTCTACTCTCAAGAGTTGATAAAGGTACAAACGAATAAAATGTTTATATATCACATTTTCAAATATCTATTATTCTCCATTTTACTCGATCTCCTAAACAATTAAAGATATCAGATCGCGGTTTTCACCAGTGGATTTAGCACCTCATTTTACATAAAATATGTCCTATAAGTCTACTCTCAAGAGTTGATAAAGGTACAAACGAATAAAATGTTTATATATCACATTATCAAATATCTATTATTCTCCATTTTACTCGATCTCCTAAACGGTTAAAGATATCACATCGCGGTTTTCACCAGTGGATTTAGAACCTCATTTTACATAAAATAGGTCTTATAAGTCTACTCTCAAGAGTTGATAAAGGTAAAAACGAATAAAATGTTTTTATATCACATTTTCTAATATCTATTATTCTCCATTTTACTCGATCTCCTAAACGGTTAAAGATAGGACATCGCGGTTTTCACCAGTGGATTTAACACCTCATTTAACATAAAATAAGTCCTATAAGTCTACTCTCAAGAGTTGATAAAGGTACAAACGAATAAAATGTTTATATATCACATTATCAAATATCTATTAGTCTCCATTTTACTCGATCTCCTAAACGGTTAAAGATAGGACATCGCGGTTTTCACCAGTGGATTGAGAACCTTATATTTCATAAAATAGGTCCTATAAGTCTACTCTCAAGAGTTGATAAAGGTAAAAACGAATAAAATGTTTATATATTACATTTTCAAATATCTATTATTCTCCATTTTACTCGATCTCCTAAACGGTTAAACATAGGACATTGCGGGTTTCACCAGTGGATTTAGCACCTCATTTTACATAAAATAAGTCCTATAAGTCTACTCTCAATAGTTGATAAAGGTACAAACAAATAAAATGTTTATATATCACATTATCAAATATCTATTATTCTCCATTTTACTCGATCTCCTAAACGGTTAAAGATAGGACATCGCGGTTTTCACCAGTGGATTTAGCACCTCATTTTACATAAAATAGGTCCTATAAGTCTACTCTCAAGAGTCGATAAAGGTAAAAACGAATAAAACGTTTATATATATCATTTTCAAATATCTATTAATCTCCAATTTACTCGATCTCCTAAACGGTTAAAGATAGGACATCGTGGTTTTCACCAGTGGATTTAGCACCTCATTTTACATAAAATAGGTCCTTTAAGTCTACTCTCAAGAGTTGATAAAGGTAAAAACGAATAAAATGTTTATATATCACATTTTCTAATATCTATTATTCTCCATTTTACTCCATCTCCTAAACGGTTAAAAATAGGACATCGCGGTTTTCATCAGTGGATTAAGCACCCCATTTTACATAAAATAAGTCCTATAAGTCAACTCTCAAGAGTTGATAAAGGTAGAAACGAATAAAATGTTTATATATCACATTTTCAAATATCTATTATTCTCCATTTTACTCGATCTCCTAAACAATTAAAGATATCAGATCGCGGTTTTCACCAGTGGATTTAGCACCTCATTTTACATAAAATATGTCCTATAAGTCTACTCTCAAGAGTTGATAAAGGTACAAACGAATAAAATGTTTATATATCACATTATCAAATATCTATTATTCTCCATTTTACTCGATCTCCTAAACGGTTAAAGATATCACATCGCGGTTTTCACCAGTGGATTTAGAACCTCATTTTACATAAAATAGGTCTTATAAGTCTACTCTCAAGAGTTGATAAAGGTAAAAACGAATAAAATGTTTTTATATCACATTTTCTAATATCTATTATTCTCCATTTTACTCGATCTCCTAAACGGTTAAAGATAGGACATCGCGGTTTTCACCAGTGGATTTAACACCTCATTTAACATAAAATAAGTCCTATAAGTCTACTCTCAAGAGTTGATAAAGGTACAAACGAATAAAATGTTTATATATCACATTATCAAATATCTATTAGTCTCCATTTTACTCGATCTCCTAAACGGTTAAAGATAGGACATCGCGGTTTTCACCAGTGGATTGAGAACCTTATATTTCATAAAATAGGTCCTATAAGTCTACTCTCAAGAGTTGATAAAGGTAAAAACGAATAAAATGTTTATATATTACATTTTCAAATATCTATTATTCTCCATTTTACTCGATCTCCTAAACGGTTAAACATAGGACATTGCGGGTTTCACCAGTGGATTTAGCACCTCATTTTACATAAAATAAGTCCTATAAGTCTACTCTCAATAGTTGATAAAGGTACAAACAAATAAAATGTTTATATATCACATTATCAAATATCTATTATTCTCCATTTTACTCGATCTCCTAAACGGTTAAAGATAGGACATCGCGGTTTTCACCAGTGGATTTAGCACCTCATTTTACATAAAATAGGTCCTATAAGTCTACTCTCAAGAGTCGATAAAGGTAAAAACGAATAAAACGTTTATATATAACATTTTCAAATATCTATTAATCTCCAATTTACTCGATCTCCTAAACGGTTAAAGATAGGACATCGTGGTTTTCACCAGTGGATTTAGCACCTCATTTTACATAAAATAGGTCCTTTAAGTCTACTCTCAAGAGTTGATAAAGGTAAAAACGAATAAAATGTTTATATATCACATTTTCTAATATCTATTATTCTCCATTTTACTCCATCTCCTAAACGGTTAAAAATAGGACATCGCGGTTTTCATCAGTGGATTAAGCACCCCATTTTACATAAAATAAGTCCTATAAGTCAACTCTCAAGAGTTGATAAAGGTACAAACGAATAAAATGTTTATATATCACATTTTCAAATATCTATTATTCTCCATTTTACTCGATCTCCTAAACAATTAAAGATATCAGATCGCGGTTTTCACCAGTGGATTTAGCACCTCATTTTACATAAAATATGTCCTATAAGTCTACTCTCAAGAGTTGATAAAGGTACAAACGAATAAAATGTTTATATATCACATTATCAAATATCTATTATTCTCCATTTTACTCGATCTCCTAAACGGTTAAAGATATCACATCGCGGTTTTCACCAGTGGATTTAGAACCTCATTTTACATAAAATAGGTCTTATAAGTCTACTCTCAAGAGTTGATAAAGGTAAAAACGAATAAAATGTTTATATATCACATTTTCTAATATCTATTATTCTCCATTTTACTCGATCTCCTAAACGGTTAAAGATAGGACATCGCGGTTTTCACCAGTGGATTTAACACCTCATTTAACATAAAATAAGTCCTATAAGTCTACTCTCAAGAGTTGATAAAGGTACAAACGAATAAAATGTTTATATATCACATTATCAAATATCTATTAGTCTCCATTTTACTCGATCTCCTAAACGGTTAAAGATAGGACATCGCGGTTTTCACCAGTGGATTGAGAACCTTATATTTCATAAAATAGGTCCTATAAGTCTACTCTCAAGAGTTGATAAAGGTAAAAACGAATAAAATGTTTATATATCACATTTTCAAATATCTATTATTCTCCATTTTACTCGATCTCCTAAACGGTTAAACATAGGACATTGCGGTTTTCACCAGTGGATTTAGCACCTCATTTTACATAAAATAAGTCCTATAAGTCTACTCTCAAGAGTTGATAAAGGTACAAACAAATAAAATGTTTATATATCACATTATCAAATATCTATTATTCTCCATTTTACTCGATCTCCTAAACGGTTAAAGATAGGACATCGCGGTTTTCACCAGTGGATTTAGCACCTCATTTTACATAAAATAGGTCCTATAAGTCTACTCTCAAGAGTCGATAAAGGTAAAAACGAATAAAACGTTTATATATAACATTTTCAAATATCTATTAATCTCCAATTTACTCGATCTCCTAAACGGTTCAAGATAGGACATCGAGGTTTTCACCAGTGGATTTAGCACCTCATTTTACATAAAATAGGTCCTATAAGTCTACTCTCAAGAGTTGATAAAGGTAAAAACGAATAAAATGTTTATATATCACATTTTCAAATATCTATTTTTCTCCATTTTACTAGATCTCCTAAACGGTTAAAGATAGGACATCGCGGTTTTCACCAGTGGATTTAGCACCTCATTTTACATAAAACATGTCCTATAAGTCTACTCTCAAGAGTTGATAAAGGTACAAACGAACAAACTGTTAATATATCACATTTTCAAATATCTATTATTCTCCATTTTACTCGATCTCCTAAACGGTTATAGAAAGGACATCGCGGTTTTTACCAGTGGATTTAGCACCTCATTTTACATAAAATATGTCCTATAAGTCTACTCTCATGAGTTGATAAAGGTACAAACGAATAAAATGTTTATATATCACATTTTCAAATATCCATTATTCTCCATTTTACTCGATCTCCTAAACGGTTAAAGATATCACATCGCGGTTTTCACCAATGGATTTAGAACCTCATTTTACATAAAATAGGTCTTATAAGTCTACTCTCAAGAGTTGATAAAGGTAAAAACGAATAAAATGTTTATATATCACATTTTCTAATATCTATTATTCTCCATTTTACTCGATCTCCTAAACGGTTAAAGATAGGACATCGCGGTTTTCACCAGTGGATTTAACACCTCATTTAACATAAAATAAGTCCTATAAGTCTACTCTCAAGAGTTGATAAAGGTACAAACAAATAAAATGTTTATATATCACATTTTCAAATATCTATTTTTCTCCATTTTACTCGATCTCCTAAACGGTTCAAGATAGGACATCGAGGTTTTCACCAGTGGATTTAGCACCTCATTTTACATAAAATAGGTCCTATAAGTCTACTCTCAAGAGTTGATAAAGGTAAAAACGAATAAAATGTTTATATATCACATTTTCAAATATCTATTTTTCTCCATTTTACTAGATCTCCTAAACGGTTAAAGATAGGACATCGCGGTTTTCACCAGTGGATTGAGAACCTTATATTTCATAAAATAGGTCCTATAAGTCTACTCTCAAGAGTTGATAAAGGTAAAAACGAATAAAATGTTTATATATCACATTTTCAAATATCTATTATTCTCCATTTTACTCGATCTCCTAAACGGTTAAACATAGGACATTGCGGTTTTCACCAGTGGATTTAGCACCTCATTTTACATAAAATAAGTCCTATAAGTCTACTCTCAAGAGTTGATAAAGGTACAAACAAATAAAATGTTTATATATCACATTATCAAATATCTATTATTCTCCATTTTACTCGATCTCCTAAACGGTTAAAGATAGGACATCGCGGTTTTCACCAGTGGATTTAGAACCTTATATTTCATAAAATAGGTCCTATAAGTCTACTCTCAAGAGTTGATAAAGGTAAAAACGAATAAAATGTTTATATATCACATTTTCAAATATCTATTATTCTCCATTTTACTCGATCTCCTAAACGGTTAAAGATATCACATCGCGGTTTTCACCAGTGGATTTAGCACCTCATTTTACATAAAATAGGTCCTTTAAGTCTACTTTCAAGAGTTGATAAAGGTACAAACGAATAAAATGTTTATATATCACAATTTCAAATATCTATTATTCTCCATTTCACTCGATCTTTTAACGGTTAAAGATAGGACATCGCGGTTTTCACCAGTGGATTTAGCATCTCATTTTACATAAAATATGTCCTATAAGTCTTCTCTCAATGGTTGATAAAGGTACAAACGAATAAAATGTTTATATATCACATTTTCAAATATCCATTATTCTCCATTTTACTCGATCTCCTAAATGGTTTAACATAGGACATCGCGGTTTTCACCAGTGGATTTAGCACCTTATTTTACATAAAATAAGTCTTATAAGTCTACTCTCAAGAGTTGATAAAGGTACAAACGAATAAAATGTTTATATATAACATTTTCAAATATCCATTATTCTCCATTTTACTCGATCTCCTAAACGGTTAAAGATAGGACATCGCGGTTTTCACCAGTGGATTTAGCACCTCATATTACATAAAATATGTCCTATAAGTCTACTTTCAATGGTTGATAAAGATACAAACGAATAAAATGTTTATATATCACAATTTCAAATATCCATTATTCTCCATTTTACTCGATCTCCTAAACGGTTAAAGATAGGACATCGCGGTTTTCACCAGTGGATTTAGCACCTCATTTTACATAAAATATGTCCTATAAGTCTACTTTCAATGGTTGATAAAGGTACAAACGAATAAAATGTTTATATATCACATTTTCAAATATCCATTATTCTCCATTTTACTCGATCTCCTAAACGGTTAAAGATATTACATCGCGGTTTTCACCAGTGGATTTAGCACCTTATTTTACATAAAATAAGTCTTATAAGTCTACTCTCAAGAGTTGATAAAGGTACAAACGAATAAAATGTTTATATATCACATTATCCAATATCTATTATTCTCCATTTTACTCGATCTCCTAAACGGTTAAACATAGGACATTGCGGTTTTCACCAGTGGATTTAGCACCTCATTTTACATAAAATAAGTCCTATAAGTCTACTCTCAAGAGTTGATAAAGGTACAAACGAATAAAATGTTTATATATCACATTATCAAATATCTATTATTGTCCATTTTACTCGATCTCCTAAACGGTTAAAGATAGGACATCGCGGTTTTCACCAGTGGATTTAGAACCTTATATTTCATAAAATAGGTCCTATAAGTCTTCTCTCAACAGTTGATAAAGGTAAAAACGAATAAAATGTTTATATATCACATTTTCAAATATCTATTATTCTCCATTTTACTCGATCTCCTAAACGGTTAAAGATATCACATCGCGGTTTTCACCAGTGGATTTAGCACCTCATTTTACATAAAATAGGTCCTTTAAGTCTACTTTCAAGAGTTGATAAAGGTACAAACGAATAAAATGTTTATATATCACATTTTCAAATATCTATTATTCTCCATTTTACTCGATCTCCTAAACGGTTAAAGATAAGACATCGCGGTTTTCACCAGTGGATTTAGAACCTCATTTTACATAAAATACGTCTTATAAGTCTACTCTCAAGAGTTGATAAAGGTAAAAACGAATAAAATGTTTATATATCACATTTTCTAATATCTATTATTCTCCATTTTACTCCATCTCCTAAACGGTTAAAAATAGGACATCGCGGTTTTCATCAGTGGATTAAGCACCCCATTTTACATAAAATAAGTCCTATAAGTCTACTCTCAAGAGTTGATAAAGGTAAAAACGAATAAAATGTTTATATATCACAATTTCAAATATCTATTATTCTCCATTTCACTCGATCTTTTAACGGTTAAAGATAGGACATCGCGGTTTTCACCAGTGGATTTAGCATCTCATTTTACATAAAATATGTCCTATAAGTCTTCCCTCAATGGTTGATAAAGGTACAAACGAATAAAATGTTTATATATCACATTTTCAAATATCCATTATTCTCCATTTTACTCGATCTCCTAAACGGTTAAACATAGGACATCGCGGTTTTCACCAGTGGATTTAGCACCTTATTTTACATAAAATAAGTCTTATAAGTCTTCTCTCAAGAGTTGATAAAGGTACAAACGAATAAAATGTTTATTTATAACATTTTCAAATATCCATTATTCTCCATTTTACTCGATCTCCTAAACGGTTAAAGATAGGACATCGCGGTTTTCACCAGTGGATTTAGCACCTCATTTTACATAAAATATGTCCTATAAGTCTACTTTCAATGGTTGATAAAGGTACAAACGAATAAAATGTTTATATATCACATTTTCAAATATCCATTATTCTCCATTTTACTCGATCTCCTAAACGGTTAAACATAGGACATCGCGGTTTTCACCAGTGGATTTAGCACCTTATTTTACATAAAATAAGTCTTATAAGTCTTCTCTCAAGAGTTGATAAAGGTACAAACGAATAAAATGTTTATTTATAACATTTTCAAATATCCACTATTCTCCATTTTACTCGATCTCCTAAACGGTTAAAGATAGGACATCGCGGTTTTCACCAGTGGATTTAGCACCTCATTTTACATAAAATATGTCCTATAAGTCTACTCTCAAGAGTTGATAAAGGTACAAACGAATAAAATGTTTATATAGCACATTTTCAAATATCTATTATTCTCCATTTTACTCCATCTCCTAAATGGTTAAAAATAGGACATAGCGGTTTTCACCAGTGGATTTAGCACCTTATTTTACATAAGTTAAGTCTTATAAGTCTACTCTCAAGAGTTGATAAAGGTACAAACGAATAAAATGTTTATATATCACATTTTCAAATTTCAAATATTCTCCATTTTACTCGATCTCCTAAACGGTTAAAGATAGGACATCGCGGTTTTTACCAGTGGATTTAGCACCTCATTTTACATAAAATAAGTCCTATAAGTCTACTCTCAAGAGTTGATAAAGGAACAAACGAATAAAATGTTTATATATCATACTATCAAATATCTATTATTCTCCATTATACTTGATCTCCTAAACGGTTAAAGATAGGACATCGCGGATTTCACCAGTGGATTTAGCACCTCATTTTACATAAAATAAGTCCTATAAGTCTACTCTCAAGAGTTGATAAAGGTACAAACGAATAAAATGTTTATATATCACATTTTCAAATATCTATTATTCTCCATTTTACTCCATCTCCTAAACGGTTAAAAATAGGACATCGCGGTTTTCACCAGTGGATTTAGCACTTTATTTTACATAAAATAAGTCCAATAAGTCTACTCTCAAGAGTAGATAAAGGAACAAACGAATAAAATGTTTATATATCATACTATCAAATATCTATTATTCTCCATTATACTTGATCTCCTAAACGGTTAAAGATAGGACATCGCGGATTTCACCTATGGATTTAGCACCTCATTTTACATAAAATAAGTCCTATAAGTCTACTCTCAAGAGTTGATAAAGGTACAAACGAATAAAATGTTTATATATCACATTTTCAAATTTCAAATATTCTCCATTTTACTCGATCTCCTAAACGGTTAAAGATAGGACATCGCGGTTTTTACCAGTGGATTTAGCACCTCATTTTACATAAAATAAGTCCTATATGTCTACTCTCAAGAGTTGATAAAGGAACAATCGAATAAAATGTTTATATATCATACTATCAAATATCTATTATTCTCCATTATACTTGATCTCCTAAACGGTTAAAGATAGGACATCGCGGATTTCACCTATGGATTTAGCACCTCATTTTACATAAAATAAGTCCAATAAGTCTACTCTCAAGAGTTGATAAATGTACAAACGAATAAAATGTTTATATAGCACATTTTCAAATATCTATTATTCTCCATTTTACTCCATCTCCTAAATGGTTAAAAATAGGACATAGCGGTTTTCACCAGTGGATTTAGCACCTCATTTTACATAAAATAAGTCCAATAAGTCTACTCTCAAGAGTTGATAAAGGAACAAACGAATAAAATATTTATATATCATACTATCAAATATCTATTATTCTCCATTATACTTGATCTCCTAAACGGTTAAAGATAGGACATCGCGGATTTCACCTATGGATTTAGCACCTCATTTTACATAAAATAAGTCCTATAAGTCTACTCTCAAGAGTTGATAAAGGTACAAACGAATAAAATGTTTATATAGCACATTTTCAAATATCTATTATTCTTCATTTTACTCCATCTCCTAAATGGTTAAAAATAGGACATAGCGGTTTTCACCAGTGGATTTAGCACCTTATTTTACATAAAATAAGTCTTATAAGTCTACTCTCCAGAGTTGATAAAGGTACAAACGAATAAAATGTTTATATATCACATTTTCAAATTTCAAATATTCTCCATTTTACTCGATCTCCTAAACGGTTAAAGATAGGACATCGCGGTTTTCATCAGTAAATTAAGCACCCCTTTTACATAAAATAAGTCCTATAAGTCTACTCTCAAAAGTTGATAAAGGTACAAACGAATAAAATGTTTATATATCACATTATGAAATATCTATTATTCTCCATTTTACTCGATCTCCTAAACGGTTAAAGATAGGACATCGCGGTTTTTACCAGTGGATTTAGCACCTCATTTTACATAAAATAAGTCCTATAAGTCTACTCTCAAGAGTTGATAAAGGTACAAACGAATAAAATGTTTATATAGCACATTTTCAATATCTATTATTCTCCATTTTACTCCATCTCCTAAACGGTTAAAAATAGGACATCGCGGTTTTACCAGTGGATTTAGCACCTCATTTTACATAAAATAGGTCCTATAAGTCTACTCTCAAATGTTGATAAAGGTACAAACGAATAAAATGTTTATCTATCACATTTTCAAATATCTATTATTCTCCATTTTACTCGATCTCCTATACGGTTAAAGATAGGACATCGAGGTTTTCTCCAGTGGATTTAGCACCTCATTTACATAAAATAGGTAATATAAGTCTACTCTCAAGGTTGATAAAGGTAAAAACGAATAAAATGTTTATATATCACATTTTCAAATACCTATTTTTCTCCATTTTACTCGATCTACTAAACGGTTCAAGATAGGACATCGCGGTTTTCACCAGTGGATTAGCACCTCATTTTACATAAAATTTGTCCTATAAGTCCACTCTCAAGAGTTGATAAAGGTACAAACGAATAAAATGTTTATATATCACATTTTCAAATATCTATTTTTCTCCATTTTACTCCATCTCCTAAACGGTGAAAGATAGGACATCGCGGTTTTCTCCAGTGGATTTAGCACCTCATTTTACATAAAATAAGTCCTATAAGTCTACTCTCAAGAGTTGATAAGGTACAAACGAATAAAATGTTTATATATCACATTTCAAATATCTATTATTCTCCATTTTACTCCATCTCCTAAACGGTTAAAAATAGGACATCGCGGTTTTCACCAGTGGATTTAGCACCTCGTTTTACATAAAATAAGTCTTATAAGTCTACTCTCAAGAGTTGATAAAGGTACAAACGAATAAAATGTTTATATATCACATTTTCAAATATCTATTTTTCTCCATTTTACTCGATCTCCTTAACGGTTCAAGATAGGACATCGCGGTTTTCACTAGTGGATTTAGCACCTCATTTTACATAAAATATGTCCTATAAGTCTACTCTCAATGGTTGATAAAGGAACAAACGAATAAAATGTTTATATATCATACTATCAAATATCTATTATTCTCCATAATACTTGATCTCCTAAACGGTTAAAGATTGGACATCGCAGATTTCACCAGTGGATTTAGCACCTCATTTTACATAAAATAATTCCTATAAGTCTACTCTCAAAAGTTGATAAAGGTACAAACGAATAAAATGTTTATACATCACATTTTCAAATATCTATTATTCTCCATTTTACTCCATCTCCTAAACGGTTAAAAATAGGACATCGCGGTTTTCACCAGTGGATTTAGCACCTCATTTTACATAAAATAAGTCTTATAAGTCTACTCTCAAGAGTTGATAAAGGTACAAACGAATAAAATGTTTATATATCACATTTTCAAATATCTATTTTTCTCCATTTTACTCGATCTCCTTAACGGTTCAAGATAGGACATCGCGGTTTTCACTAGTGGATTTAGCACCTCATTTTACATAAAATATGTCCTATAAGTCTACTCTCAATGGTTGATAAAGGAACAAACGAATAAAATGTTTATATATCATACTATCAAATATCTATTATTCTCCATAATACTTGATCTCCTAAACGGTTAAAGATTGGACATCGCAGATTTCACCAGTGGATTTAGCACCTCATTTTACATAAAATAATTCCTATAAGTCTACTCTCAAAAGTTGATAAAGGTACAAACGAATAAAATGTTTATACATCACATTTTCAAATATCTATTATTCTCCATTTTACTCCATCTCCTAAACGGTTAAAGATAGGACATCGCGGATTTGACCAGTGGATTTAGCACCTCATTTTACATAAAATAATTCCTATAAGTCTACTCTCAAGAGTTGATAAAGGTACAAACGAATAAAATGTTTATATATCACATTTTCAAATATCTATTATTCTCCATTTTACTCCATCTCCTAAACGGTTAAAAATAGGACATCTCGGTTTTCACCAGTGGATTTAGCACCTCATTTTACATAAAATAAGTACTATAAGTCTACTCTCAAGAGTTGATAAAGGTACAAACGAATAAAATGTTTATATATCACATTTTCAAATATCTATTATTCTCCATTTTACTCGATCTCCTAAACGGTGAAAGATAGGACATCGCGGTTTTGACCAGTGGATTTAGCACCTCATTTTACATAAAATAAGTCCTATAAGTCTACTCTCAAGAGTTGATAAAGGAACAAACGAATAAAATGTTTATATATCATACTATCAAATATCTATTATTCTCCATTATACTCGATCTCCTTAACGGTTCAAGATAGGACATCGCGGTTTTCACTAGTGGATTTAGCACCTCATTTTACATAAAATATGTCCTATAAGTCTACTCTCAATGGTTGATAAAGGAACAAACGAATAAAATGTTTATATATCATACTATCAAATATCTATTATTCTCCATAATACTTGATCTCCTAAACGGTTAAAGATTGGACATCGCAGATTTCACCAGTGGATTTAGCACCTCATTTTACATAAAATAATTCCTATAAGTCTACTCTCAAAAGTTGATAAAGGTACAAACGAATAAAATGTTTATACATCACATTTTCAAATATCTATTATTCTCCATTTTACTCCATCTCCTAAACGGTTAAAAATAGGACATCGCGGTTTTCACCAGTGGATTTAGCACCTCATTTTACATAAAATAAGTCTTATAAGTCTACTCTCAAGAGTTGATAAAGGTACAAACGAATAAAATGTTTATATATCACATTTTCAAATATCTATTTTTCTCCATTTTACTCGATCTCCTTAACGGTTCAAGATAGGACATCGCGGTTTTCACTAGTGGATTTAGCACCTCATTTTACATAAAATATGTCCTATAAGTCTACTCTCAATGGTTGATAAAGGAACAAACGAATAAAATGTTTATATATCATACTATCAAATATCTATTATTCTCCATAATACTTGATCTCCTAAACGGTTAAAGATTGGACATCGCAGATTTCACCAGTGGATTTAGCACCTCATTTTACATAAAATTTGTCCTATAAGTCCACTCTCAAGAGTTGATAAAGGTACAAACGAATAAAATGTTTATATATCACATTTTCAAATATCTATTTTTCTCCATTTTACTCCATCTCCTAAACGGTGAAAGATAGGACATCGCGGTTTTCTCCAGTGGATTTAGCACCTCATTTTACATAAAATAAGTCCTATAAGTCTACTCTCAAGAGTTGATAAAGGTACAAACGAATAAAATGTTTATATATCACATTTTCAAATATCTATTATTCTCCATTTTACTCCATCTCCTAAACGGTTAAAAATAGGACATCGCGGTTTTCACCAGTGGATTTAGCACCTCGTTTTACATAAAATAAGTCTTATAAGTCTACTCTCAAGAGTTGATAAAGGTACAAACGAATAAAATGTTTATATATCACATTTTCAAATATCTATTTTTCTCCATTTTACTCGATCTCCTTAACGGTTCAAGATAGGACATCGCGGTTTTCACTAGTGGATTTAGCACCTCATTTTACATAAAATATGTCCTATAAGTCTACTCTCAATGGTTGATAAAGGAACAAACGAATAAAATGTTTATATATCATACTATCAAATATCTATTATTCTCCATAATACTTGATCTCCTAAACGGTTAAAGATTGGACATCGCAGATTTCACCAGTGGATTTAGCACCTCATTTTACATAAAATAATTCCTATAAGTCTACTCTCAAAAGTTGATAAAGGTACAAACGAATAAAATGTTTATACATCACATTTTCAAATATCTATTATTCTCCATTTTACTCCATCTCCTAAACGGTTAAAAATAGGACATCGCGGTTTTCACCAGTGGATTTAGCACCTCATTTTACATAAAATAAGTCTTATAAGTCTACTCTCAAGAGTTGATAAAGGTACAAACGAATAAAATGTTTATATATCACATTTTCAAATATCTATTTTTCTCCATTTTACTCGATCTCCTTAACGGTTCAAGATAGGACATCGCGGTTTTCACTAGTGGATTTAGCACCTCATTTTACATAAAATATGTCCTATAAGTCTACTCTCAATGGTTGATAAAGGAACAAACGAATAAAATGTTTATATATCATACTATCAAATATCTATTATTCTCCATAATACTTGATCTCCTAAACGGTTAAAGATTGGACATCGCAGATTTCACCAGTGGATTTAGCACCTCATTTTACATAAAATAATTCCTATAAGTCTACTCTCAAAAGTTGATAAAGGTACAAACGAATAAAATGTTTATACATCACATTTTCAAATATCTATTATTCTCCATTTTACTCCATCTCCTAAACGGTTAAAGATAGGACATCGCGGATTTGACCAGTGGATTTAGCACCTCATTTTACATAAAATAATTCCTATAAGTCTACTCTCAAGAGTTGATAAAGGTACAAACGAATAAAATGTTTATATATCACATTTTCAAATATCTATTATTCTCCATTTTACTCCATCTCCTAAACGGTTAAAAATAGGACATCTCGGTTTTCACCAGTGGATTTAGCACCTCATTTTACATAAAATAAGTACTATAAGTCTACTCTCAAGAGTTGATAAAGGTACAAACGAATAAAATGTTTATATATCACATTTTCAAATATCTATTATTCTCCATTTTACTCGATCTCCTAAACGGTGAAAGATAGGACATCGCGGTTTTGACCAGTGGATTTAGCACCTCATTTTACATAAAATAAGTCCTATAAGTCTACTCTCAAGAGTTGATAAAGGAACAAACGAATAAAATGTTTATATATCATACTATCAAATATCTATTATTCTCCATTATACTCGATCTCCTTAACGGTTCAAGATAGGACATCGCGGTTTTCACTAGTGGATTTAGCACCTCATTTTACATAAAATATGTCCTATAAGTCTACTCTCAATGGTTGATAAAGGAACAAACGAATAAAATGTTTATATATCATACTATCAAATATCTATTATTCTCCATAATACTTGATCTCCTAAACGGTTAAAGATTGGACATCGCAGATTTCACCAGTGGATTTAGCACCTCATTTTACATAAAATAATTCCTATAAGTCTACTCTCAAAAGTTGATAAAGGTACAAACGAATAAAATGTTTATACATCACATTTTCAAATATCTATTATTCTCCATTTTACTCCATCTCCTAAACGGTTAAAAATAGGACATCGCGGTTTTCACCAGTGGATTTAGCACCTCATTTTACATAAAATAAGTCTTATAAGTCTACTCTCAAGAGTTGATAAAGGTACAAACGAATAAAATGTTTATATATCACATTTTCAAATATCTATTTTTCTCCATTTTACTCGATCTCCTTAACGGTTCAAGATAGGACATCGCGGTTTTCACTAGTGGATTTAGCACCTCATTTTACATAAAATATGTCCTATAAGTCTACTCTCAATGGTTGATAAAGGAACAAACGAATAAAATGTTTATATATCATACTATCAAATATCTATTATTCTCCATAATACTTGATCTCCTAAACGGTTAAAGATTGGACATCGCAGATTTCACCAGTGGATTTAGCACCTCATTTTACATAAAATAATTCCTATAAGTCTACTCTCAAAAGTTGATAAAGGTACAAACGAATAAAATGTTTATACATCACATTTTCAAATATCTATTATTCTCCATTTTACTCCATCTCCTAAACGGTTAAAGATAGGACATCGCGGATTTCACCAGTGGATTTAGCACCTCATTTTACATAAAATAATTCCTATAAGTCTACTCTCAAGAGTTGATAAAGGTACAAACGAATAAAATGTTTATATATCACATTTTCAAATATCTATTATTCTCCATTTTACTCCATCTCCTAAACGGTTAAAAATAGGACATCTCGGTTTTCACCAGTGGATTTAGCACCTCATTTTACATAAAATAAGTACTATAAGTCTACTTTCAAGAGTTGATAAAGGTACAAACGAATAAAATGTTTATATATCACATTTTCAAATATCTATTATTCTCCATTTTACTCGATCTCCTAAACGGTGAAAGATAGGACATCGCGGTTTTGACCAGTGGATTTAGCACCTCATTTTACATAAAATAAGTCCTATAAGTCTACTCTCAAGAGTTGATAAAGGAACAAACGAATAAAATGTTTATATATCATACTATCAAATATCTATTATTCTCCATTATACTTGATCTCCTAAACGGTTAAAGATAGGACATCGCGGATTTTACCAGTGGATTTAGCACCTCATTTTACATAAAATATGTCCTTTAAGTCTACTTTCAATGGTTGATAAAGGTACAAACGAATAAAATGTTTATATATCACATTTTCAAATATCTATTATTCTCCATTTTACTCCATCTCCTAAACGGTTAAAAATAGGACATCGCGGTTTTCACCAGTGGATTTAGCACCTCATTTTACATAAAATATGTCCTATAAGTCAACTTTCAATGGTTGATAAAGGTACAAACGAATAAAATGTTTATATATCACATTTTCAAATATCTATTATTCTCCATTTTACTCCATCTCCTAAACGGTTAAAAATAGGACATCGCGGTTTTCACCAGTGGATTTAGCACCTCATTTTACATAAAATATGTTCTTTAAGTCTACTTTCAATGGTTGATAAAGGTACAAACGAATAAAATGTTTATATATCACATTTTCAAATATCTTTTATTCTCCATTTTACTCCATCTCCTAAACGGTTAAAAATAGGACATCGCGGTTTTCACCAGTGGATTTAGCACCTCATTTTACATAAAATAAGTCTTATAAGTCTACTCTCAAGAGTTGATAAAGGTACAAACGAATAAAATGTTTATATATCACATTTTCAAATTTCTATTATTCTCCATTTTACTCGATCTCCTAAACGGCTAAAGATAGGACATCGCGGTTTTCACCAGTGGATTTAGCACCTCATTTTACATAAAATATGTCCTATAAGTCAACTTTCAATGGTTGATAAAGTTACAAACGAATAAAATGTTTATATATCACATTTTCAAGTATCCATTATTCTCCATTTTACTCGAACTCCTAAACGGTTAAAGATATCACTTCGCGGTGTTCACCAGTGGATTTAGCACCTCATTTTACATAAAATAGGTCTTATAAGTCTACTCTCAAGAGTTGATAAAGGTAAAAACCAATAAAATGTTTATATATCACATTTTCAAATATCTATTATTCTCCATTTTACTCGATCTCCTAAACGGTTAAAGATATCACATCGCGGTTTTCACCAGTGGATTTAGCACCTTATTTTACATAAAATAAGTCTTATAAGTCTACTCTCAAGAGTTGATAAAGGTACAAACGAATAAAATATTTATATAGCACATTTTCAAATATCTATTATTCTCCATTTTACTCCATCTCCTAAACGGTTAAAAATAGGACATCGCGGTTTTCACCAGTGGATTTAGCACCTCATTTTACATAAAATAGGTCCTATAAGTCTACTCTCAAATGTTGATAAAGGCACAAACGAATAAAATGTTTATCGATCACATTTTCAAATATCTATTATTCTCCATTTTACTCGATCTCCTAAACGGTTAAAGATAGGACATCGAGGTTTTCACCAGTGGATTTAGCACCTCATTTTACATAAAATAGGTCCTATAAGTCTACTCTCAAGGGTTGATAAAGGTAAAAACGAATAAAATGTTTATATATCACATTTTCAAATACCTATTTTTCTCCATTTTACTCGATCTCCTAAACGGTTTAAGATAGGACATCGCGGTTTTCACCAGTGGATTTAGCACCTCATTTTACATAAAATAGGTCCTATAAGTCTACTCTCAAGAGTTGATAAAGGTACAAACGAATAAAATGTTTATATATCACATTTTCAAATATCTATTATTCTCCATTTTACTCCATCTCCTAAACGGTTAAAAATAGGACATCGCGGTTTTCACCAGTGGATTTAGCACCTCATTTTACATAAAATAGGTCCTATAAGTCTACTCTCAAGAGTTGATAAAGGTACAAACGAATAAAATGTTTATATATCACATTTTCAAATATCTATTATTCTCCATTTTACTCCATCTCCTAAACGGTTAAAAATAGGACATCTCGGATTTCACCAGTGGATTTAGCACCTCATTTTACATAAAATAAGTCCTATAAGTCTACTCTCAAGAGTTGATAAAGGTACAAACGAATAAAATGTTTATATAGCACATTTTCAAATATCTATTATTCTCCATTTTACTCCATCTCCTAAACGGTTAAAGATAGGACATCGCGGATTTCACCAGTGGATTTTGCACCTCATTTTACATAAAATAATTCCTATAAGTCTACTCTCAAGAGTTGATAAAGGTACAAACGAATAAAATGTTTATATATCACATTTTCAAATATCTATTATTCTCCATTTTACTCCATCTCCTAAACGGTTAAAGATAGGACATCGCGGTTTTCATCAGTGGATTAAGCACCCCATTTTACATAAAATAAGTCCTATAAGTCTACTCTCAAGAGTTGATAAAGGTAAAAACGAATAAAATGTTTATATATCACATTTTCAAATATGTATTATTCTCCATTATACTCGATCTCCTAAACTGTTAATGATATTACATCGATTATTTTACCAGTGGATTTAGCACCTTATTTTACATAAAATAGGTCCTATAAGTCTACTCTCAAGAGTTGATAAAGGTACAAACCAATAAAATGTTTATATATCACATTTTCAAATATCTATTTTTCTCCATTTTACTCGATCTCCTAAACGGTTTAAGATAGGACATCGCGGTTTTCACCAGTGCATTTAGCACCTCATTTTACGTAAAATAAGTCCTATAAGTCTACTCTCAAGAGTTGATAAAGGTACAAACGAATAAAATGTTTATATAGCACATTTTCAAATATCTATTATTCTCCATTTTATTCCATCTCCTAAATGGTTAAAAATAGGACATCGCGGATTTCACCAGTGGATTTAGCACCTTATTTTACATAAAATAAGTCTTATAAGTCTACTCTCAAGAGTTGATAAATGTACAAACGAATAAAATGTTTATATATCACATTTTCAAATATCTATTTTTCTCCATTTTACTCGATCTCCTAAACGGTTTAAGATAGGACATCGCGGTTTTCACCAGTGCATTTAGCACCTCATTTTACGTAAAATAAGTCCTATAAGTCTACTCTCAAGAGTTGATAAAGGTACAAACGAATAAAATGTTTATATAGCACATTTTCAAATATCTATTATTCTCCATTTTATTCCATCTCCTAAATGGTTAAAAATAGGACATCGCGGATTTCACCAGTGGATTTAGCACCTTATTTTACATAAAATAAGTCTTATAAGTCTACTCTCAAGAGTTGATAAAGGTACAAATGAATAAAATGTTTATATATCACATTTTCAAATATCTATTATTCTCCATTTTACTCCATCTCCTAAACGGTTAAAAATAGGACATCTCGGATTTCACCAGTGGATTTAGCACCTCATTTTACATAAAATAAGTCTTATAAGTCTACTCTCAAGAGTTGATAAAGGTACAAACGAATAAAATGTTTATATATCACATTATCAAATATCTATTACTCTCCATTTTACTCGATCTCCTAAACGGTTAAAGATAGGACATCGCGGTTTTTACCAGTGGATTTAGCACCTCATTTTACATAAAATAAGTCCTATAAGTCTACTCTCAAGAGTTGATAAAGGTACAAACGAATAAAATTTTTATATATCACGATTTCAAATATCTATTATTCTCAATTTTACTTGATCTCCTAAACGGTTAAAGATAGGACATCGCGGTTTTTACCAGTGGATTTAGCACCTCATTTTACATAAAATAAGTCCTATAAGTCTACCCTCAAGAGTTGATCAAGGTACAAACGAATAAAATGTTTATATATCACATTTTCAAATATCTATTATTCTCCATTTTACTCGATCTCCTAAACGGTAAAAGATAGAACATCGCGGTTTTCACCAGTGGATTTAGCACCTCATTTTACATAAAATATGTCCTATAAGTCTACCCTCATAAGTTGATCAAGGTACAAACGAATAAAATGTTTATATATCACATTTTCTAATATCTATTATTCTCCATTTTGCTCGATCTCCTAAACGGTTCAAGATAGGACATCGCGGTTTTCACCAGTGGATTTAGCACCTCATTTTACATAAAATAAGTCCTATAAGTCTACTCTCAAGAGTTGATAAAGGTAAAAACGAATAAAATGTTTATATATCACATTTTCAAATATCTATTTTTCTCCATTTTACTCGATCTCCTAAACGGTTCAAGATAGGACATCGCGGTTTTCACCAGTGCATTTAGCACCTCATTTTACGTAAAATAAGTCCTATAAGTCTACTCTCAAGAGTTGATAAAGGTACAAACGAATAAAATGTTTATATAGCACATTTTCAAATATCTATTATTCTCCATTTTATTCCATCTCCTAAATGGTTAAAAATAGGACATCGCGGATTTCACCAGTGGATTTAGCACCTTATTTTACATAAAATAAGTCTTATAAGTCTACTCTCAAGAGTTGATAAATGTACAAACGAATAAAATGTTTATATATCACATTTTCAAATATCTATTATTCTCCATTTTACTCCATCTCCTAAACGGTTAAAAATAGGACATCTCGGATTTCACCAGTGGATTTAGCACCTCATTTTACATAAAATAAGTCCTATAAGTCTACTCTCAAGAGTTGATAAAGGTACAAACGAATAAAATGTTTATATAGCACATTTTCAAATATCTATTATTCTCCATTTTACTCCATCTCCTAAACGGTTAAAGATAGGACATCGCGGATTTCACCAGTGGATTTTGCACCTCATTTTACATAAAATAATTCCTATAAGTCTACTCTCAAGAGTTGATAAAGGTACAAACGAATAAAATGTTTATATATCACATTTTCAAATATCTATTATTCTCCATTTTACTCCATCTCCTAAACGGTTAAAGATAGGACATCGCGGTTTTCATCAGTGGATTAAGCACCCCATTTTACATAAAATAAGTCCTATAAGTCTACTCTCAAGAGTTGATAAAGGTAAAAACGAATAAAATGTTTATATATCACATTTTCAAATATGTATTATTCTCCATTATACTCGATCTCCTAAACTGTTAATGATATTACATCGATTATTTTACCAGTGGATTTAGCACCTTATTTTACATAAAATAGGTCCTATAAGTCTACTCTCAAGAGTTGATAAAGGTACAAACCAATAAAATGTTTATATATCACATTTTCAAATATCTATTTTTCTCCATTTTACTCGATCTCCTAAACGGTTTAAGATAGGACATCGCGGTTTTCACCAGTGCATTTAGCACCTCATTTTACGTAAAATAAGTCCTATAAGTCTACTCTCAAGAGTTGATAAAGGTACAAACGAATAAAATGTTTATATAGCACATTTTCAAATATCTATTATTCTCCATTTTATTCCATCTCCTAAATGGTTAAAAATAGGACATCGCGGATTTCACCAGTGGATTTAGCACCTTATTTTACATAAAATAAGTCTTATAAGTCTACTCTCAAGAGTTGATAAATGTACAAACGAATAAAATGTTTATATATCACATTTTCAAATATCTATTTTTCTCCATTTTACTCGATCTCCTAAACGGTTTAAGATAGGACATCGCGGTTTTCACCAGTGCATTTAGCACCTCATTTTACGTAAAATAAGTCCTATAAGTCTACTCTCAAGAGTTGATAAAGGTACAAACGAATAAAATGTTTATATAGCACATTTTCAAATATCTATTATTCTCCATTTTATTCCATCTCCTAAATGGTTAAAAATAGGACATCGCGGATTTCACCAGTGGATTTAGCACCTTATTTTACATAAAATAAGTCTTATAAGTCTACTCTCAAGAGTTGATAAAGGTACAAATGAATAAAATGTTTATATATCACATTTTCAAATATCTATTATTCTCCATTTTACTCCATCTCCTAAACGGTTAAAAATAGGACATCTCGGATTTCACCAGTAAATTTAGCACCTCATTTTACATAAAATAAGTCTTATAAGTCTACTCTCAAGAGTTGATAAAGGTACAAACGAATAAAATGTTTATATATCACATTATCAAATATCTATTACTCTCCATTTTACTCGATCTCCTAAACGGTTAAAGATAGGACATCGCGGTTTTTACCAGTGGATTTAGCACCTCATTTTACATAAAATAAGTCCTATAAGTCTACTCTCAAGAGTTGATAAAGGTACAAACGAATAAAATTTTTATATATCACGATTTCAAATATCTATTATTCTCAATTTTACTTGATCTCCTAAACGGTTAAAGATAGGACATCGCGGTTTTTACCAGTGGATTTAGCACCTCATTTTACATAAAATAAGTCCTATAAGTCTACCCTCAAGAGTTGATCAAGGTACAAACGAATAAAATGTTTATATATCACATTTTCAAATATCTATTATTCTCCATTTTACTCGATCTCCTAAACGGTAAAAGATAGAACATCGCAGTTTTCACCAGTGGATTTAGCACCTCATTTTACATAAAATATGTCCTATAAGTCTACCCTCATAAGTTGATCAAGGTACAAACGAATAAAATGTTTATATATCACATTTTCTAATATCTATTATTCTCCATTTTGCTCGATCTCCTAAACGGTTCAAGATAGGACATCGCGGTTTTCACCAGTGGATTTAGCACCTCATTTTACATAAAATAAGTCCTATAAGTCTACTCTTAAGAGTTGATAAAGGTACAAACGAATAAAATGTTTATATATCACATTTTCAAATATCTATTATTCTCCATTTTACTCGATCTCCTAAACGGTTAGAGATAGGACATCGCGGTTTTTACCAGTGGATTTAGCACGTCATTTTACTTAAAATAACTCCTATAAGTCTACTCTCAAGAGTTGATAAAGGTACAAACGAATAAAACGTTTATATATCACATTTTCAAATATCTACTATTCTCCATGTTACTCGATCTCCTAAACGGTTAAAGATAGGACATCGCAATTTTCACCAGTGGATTTAGCACATCATTTTACTTTAAATAAGTCCTATAAGTCTACTCTCAAGAGTTGATAAAGGAACAAACGAAAAAAATGTTTATATATCACATTTTCAAATATCTCTTCTCCATTTTACTCGATCTCCTAAAAGGTTAAAAATAGGACATCGCGGTTATCAGTCAATTTAGCATACCATTTTATATAAAATTAGTTATATAACAACTGTCATTTTTAGACATCTGTCATTCTTGACATCTATGATATTTTGATAGCTGTAATTTTTGACATCTGTCATTTTTTGACAGTTGTCAATCTTGACATTTGTCATTTTTTGACATCTGTTATTCTTGATATCTGTCACTCTTGACATCTGTCATTCTTGACATTTGTCATTTTTGACATCTGTCATTTTTTGACATCTGTCATTCTTGACATCTGTCATTTTTTGCCAGCTGTCATTCCTGACCTCTGTCATTTTTGACATCTGTCAATTTTGACATCTGTCATTTTTGACATTTGACATTCTTGACATTTGTCATTTTTTGACATCTGTCATTTTTTGACAGCTGACATTTTTGACAGCCGTCATTTTTTGACAACTGAATAAAATTTTTATATATCACATTTTCAAATATCTATTATTCTCCATTTTACTCGATCTCCTAAACGGTTAAAAACAGGACATCGCGGTTTTTACCCGTGGATTTAGCACCTCATTTTACATAAAATTAGTCCTATAAGTCTACTCTCATGAGTTGATGAAGGAACAAACGAATAAAATGTTTATATATCATATTATCAAATATCTATTATTCTCCATTATACTCGATCTCCTAAACGGTTAATGATAGGAAATCTCGGTTTTTATCAGTGGATTTAGCACATCATTTTACATAAAATAAGTCCTATAAGTCTACCCTCCAGAGTTGATCAAGGTACAAACGAATAAAATGTTTATAAACCACATTTTCAAATACCTATTATTCTCCATTTTACTCGATCTCCTAAACGGTTAAAGATAGGACATCGCGGTTTTTATCAGTGGATTAAGCACCCCATTTTACATAAAATAAGTCCTATAAGTCTACTCTCAAGAGTTGATAAAGGTAAAAACGAATAAAATGTTTATATATCACATTTTCAAATATCTATTTTAATCCATTTTACTCGATCTCCTAAACGGTTCAAGATAGGACATCGCGGTTTTCACCAGTGGATTTAGCACCTCATTTTACATAAAATATGTCCTATAAGTCTACTCTCAATGGTTGATAAAGGAACAAACGAATAAAATGTTTATATATCACATTTTCAAATATCTATTATTCTCCATTTTATTCCATCTCCTAAACGGTTAAAGATAGGACATCGCGAATTTCACCAGTGGATTTTGCACCTCATTTTACATAAAATAATTCCTATAAGTCTACTCTCAAGAGTTGATAAAGGTACAAACGAATAAAATGTTTATATATCACATTTTCAAATATCTATTATTCTCCATTTTATTCCATCTCCTAAACGGTTAAAGATAGGACATCGCGGTTTTCATCAGTGGATTAAGCACCCCATTTTACATAAAATAAGTCCTATAAGTCTACTCTCAAGAGTTGATAAAGGTACAAACGAATAAAACGTTTATATATCACATTTTCAAATATCTATTATTCTCCATTATACTCGATCTCCTAAACGGTTAAAGATAGGACATCGCGGTTTTCATCAGTGGACTAAGCACCCCATTTTACATAAAATAAGTCCTATAAGTCTACTCTCAAGAGTTGATAAAGGTAAAAACGAATAAAATGTTTATATATCACATTTTCAAATATCTATTATTCTCCATTATACTCGATCTCCTAAACGGTTCAAGATAGGACATCGCGGTTTTCACCAGTGGATTTAGCACCTCATTTTACATAAAATAGGTCCTATAAGTCTACTTTTAAGAGTTGATAAAGGTAAAAACGAATAAAACGTTTATATATCACATTTTCAAATATCTATTTTTCTCCATTTTACTCGATCTCCTAAACGGTTTAAGATAGGACATCGCGGTTGTCACCAGTGGATTTAGCACCTCATTTTACATAAAATAGGTCCTATAAGTCTACTCTCAAGAGTTGATAAAGGTACAAACGAATAAAATGTTTATATATCACATTTTCAAATATCTATTTTTCTCCATTTTACTCGATCTCCTAAACGGTTTAAGATAGGACATCGCGGTTTTCACCAGTGCATTTAGCACCTCATTTTACGTAAAATAAGTCCTATAAGTCTACTCTCAAGAGTTGATAAAGGTACAAACGAATAAAATGTTTATATAGCACATTTTCAAATATCTATTATTCTCCATTTTATTCCATCTCCTAAATGGTTAAAAATAGGACATCGCGGATTTCACCAGTGGATTTAGCACCTTATTTTACGTAAAATAAGTCTTATAAGTCTACTCTCAAGAGTTGATAAATGTACAAACGAATAAAATGTTTATATATCACATTTTCAAATATCTATTATTCTCCATTTTACTCGATCTCCTAAACGGTGAAAGATAGGACATCGCGGTTTTCACCAGTGGATTTAGCACCTCATTTTACATAAAATAAGTCCTATAAATCTACTCTCAAGAGTTGATAAAGGTACAAACGAATAAAATGTTTATATATCACATTTTCAAATATCTATTATTCTCCATTTTACTCCATCTCCTAAACGGTTAAAAATAGGACATCTCGGTTTTCACCAGTGGATTTAGCACCTCATTTTACATAAAATAAGTCTTATAAGTCTACTCTCAAGAGTTGATAAAGGTACAAACGAATAAAATGTTTATATATCACATTTTCAAATATCTATTATTCTCCATTTTACTCCATCTCCTAAACGGTTTAAGATAGGACATCGCGGTTTTCACCAGTGCATTTAGCACCTCATTTTACGTAAAACAAGTCCTATAAGTCTACTCTCAAGAGTTGATAAAGGTACAAACGAATAAAATTTTTATATATCACATTTTCAAATATCTATTTTTCTCCATTTTACTCGATCTCCTAAACGGTTTAAGATAGGACATCGCGGTTTTCACCAGTGCATTTAGCACCTCATTTTACGTAAAATAAGTCCTATAAGTCTACTCTCAAGAGTTGATAAAGGTACAAACGAATAAAATGTTTATATAGCACATTTTCAAATATCTATTATTCTCCATTTTATTCCATCTCCTAAATGGTTAAAAATAGGACATCGCGGTTTTCACCAGTGGATTTAGCACCTTATTTTACATAAAATAAGTCTTATAAGTCTACTCTCAAGAGTTGATAAATGTACAAACGATAAAAATGTTTATATATCACATTTTCAAATATCTATTATTCTCCATTTTACTCGATCTCCTAAACGGTGAAAGATAGGACATCGCGGTTTTCACCAGTGGATTTAGCACCTCATTTTACATAAAAAAAGTCCTATAAGTCTACTCTCAAGAGTTGATAAAGGTACAAACGAATAAAATGTTTATATATCACATTTTCAAATATCTATTATTCTCCATTTTACTCCATCTCCTAAACGGTTAAAAATAGGTCATCTCGGTTTTCACCAGTGGATTTAGCACCTCATTTTACATAAAATAAGTCTTATAAGTCTACTCTCAAGAGTTGATAAAGGAACAAACGAATAAAATGTTTATATATCACATTATCAAATATCTATTACTCTCCATTTTACTCGATCTCTTAAACGGTTAAAGATAGGACATCGCGGTTTTTACCAGTGGATTTAGCACCTCATTTTACATAAAATAAGTCCTATAAGTCTACTCTCAAGAGTTGATAAAGGTACAAACGAATAAAATTTTTATATATCACGTTTTCAAATATCTATTATTCTCAATTTTACTTGATCTCCTAAACGGTTAAAGATAGGACATCGCGGTTTTTACCAGTGGATTTAGCACCTCATTTTACATAAAATAAGTCCTATAAGTCTACCCTCAAGAGTTGATCAAGGTACAAACGAATAAAATGTTTATATATCACATTTTCAAATATCTATTATTCTCCATTTTACTCGATCTCCTAAACGGTAAAAGATAGAACATCGCGGTTTTCACCAGTGGATTTAGCACCTCATTTTACATAAAATATGTCCTATAAGTCTACCCTCATAAGTTGATCAAGGTACAAACGAATAAAATGTTTATATATCACATTTTCTAATATCTATTATTCTCCATTTTACTCGATCTCCTAAACGGTTAAAGATATCACATCGCGGTTTTCACCAGGGGATTTAGCACCTCATTTTACATAAAATAGGTCCTATAAGTCTACCCTCATAAGTTGATCAAGGTACAAACGAATAAAATGTTAATATATCACATTTTCAAATATCTATTATTCTCCATTTTACTCGATCTCCTAAACGGTAAAAGATAGGACATCGCGGTTTTCATCAGTGGATTAAGCACCCCATTTTACATAAAATAAGTCCTATAAGTCTACTCTCAAGAGTTGATAAAGGTACAAACGAATAAAATGTTTATATATCACATTTTCAAATATCTATTATTCTCCATTTTACTCCATCTCCTAAACGGTTAAAAATAGGACATCGCGGTTTTCACCAGTGGATTTAGCACTTTATTTTACATAAAATAAGTCCAATAAGTCTACTCTCAAGAGTAGATAAAGGAACAAACGAATAAAATGTTTATATATCATACTATCAAATATCTATTATTCTCCATTATACTTGATCTCCTAAACGGTTAAAGATAGGACATCGCGGATTTCACCTATGGATTTAGCACCTCATTTTACATAAAATAAGTCCTATAAGTCTACTCTCAAGAGTTGATAAAGGTACAAACGAATAAAATGTTTATATAGCACATTTTCAAATATCTATTATTCTTTATTTTACTCCATCTCCTAAATGGTTAAAAATAGGACACAGCGGTTTTCACCAGTGGATTTAGCACCTTATTTTACATAAGTTAAGTCTTATAAGTCTACTCTCAAGAGTTGATAAAGGTACAAACGAATAAAATGTTTATATATCACATTTTCAAATTTCAAATATTCTCCATTTTACTCGATCTCCTAAACGGTTAAAGATAGGACATCGCGGTTTTTACCAGTGGATTTAGCACCTCATTTTACATAAAATAAGTCCTATAAGTCTACTCTCAAGAGATGATAAAGGAACAAACGAATAAAATGTTTATATATCATACTATCAAATATCTATTATTCTCCATTATACTTGATCTCCTAAACGGTTAAAAATAGGACATCGCGGATTTCACCTATGGATTTAGCACCTCATTTTACATAAAATAAGTCCTATAAGTCTACTCTCAAGAGTTGATAAAGGTACAAACGAATAAAATGTTTATATAGCACATTTTCAAATATCTATTATTCTCCATTTTACTCCATCTCCTAAATGGTTAAAAATAGGACATAGCGGTTTTCACCAGTGGATTTAGCACCTTATTTTACATAAAATAAGTCTTATAAGTCTACTCTCAAGAGTTGATAAAGGTACAAACGAATAAAATGTTTATATATCACATTTTCAAATTTCAAATATTCTCCATTTTACTCGATCTCCTAAACGGTTAAAGATAGGACATCGCGGTTTTCATCAGTGGATTAAGCACCCCATTTTACATAAAATAAGTCCTATAAGTCTACTCTCAAAAGTTGATAAAGGTACAAACGAATAAAATGTTTATATATCACATTATGAAATATCTATTATTCTCCATTTTACTCGATCTCCTAAACGGTTAAAGATAGGACATCGCGGTTTTTACCAGTGGATTAAGCACCTCATTTTACATAAAATAAGTCCTATAAGTCTACTCTCAAGAGTTGATAAAGGTACAAACGAATAAAATGTTTATATAGCACATTTTCAAATATCTATTATTCTCCATTTTACTCCATCTCCTAAACGGTTAAAAATAGGACATCGCGGTTTTCACCAGTGGATTTAGCACCTCATTTTACATAAAATAGGTCCTATAAGTCTACTCTCAAATGTTGATAAAGGTACAAACGAATAAAATGTTTATCTATCACATTGTCAAATATCTATTATTCTCCATTTTACTCCATCTCCTAAATGGTTAAAAATAGGACATCGCGGTTTTTACCAGTGGATTAAGCACCTCATTTTACATAAAATAAGTCCTATAAGTCTACTCTCAAGAGTTGATAAAGGTACAAACGAATAAAATGTT
This sequence comes from Silvanus unidentatus, assembly GCA_963930825.1. Lineage (NCBI taxonomy): Eukaryota > Metazoa > Arthropoda > Insecta > Coleoptera > Silvanidae > Silvanus > Silvanus unidentatus. Next base: position 9,103,249 of record OZ005762.1, read on the forward strand.
TATATAGCACATTTTCAAATATCTATTATTCTCCATTTTACTCCATCTCCTAAACGGTTAAAAATAGGACATCGCGGTTTTCACCAGTGGATTTAGCACCTCATTTTACATAAAATAAGTCCTATAAGTCTACTCTCAAGAGTTGATAAAGGTACAATCGAATAAAATGTTTATATAGCACATTTTCAAATATCTATTATTCTCCATTTTACTCCATCTCCTAAATGGTTAAAAATAGGACATCGCGGTTTTCACCAGTGGATTTAGCACCTCATTTTACATAAAATAGGTAATATAAGTCTACTCTCAAGGGTTGATAAAGGTAAAAACGAATAAAATGTTTATATATCACATTTTCAAATACCTATTTTTCTCCATTTTACTCGATCTACTAAACGGTTCAAGATAGGACATCGCGGTTTTCACCAGTGGATTTAGCACCTCATTTTACATAATATAGGTCCTATAAGTCCACTCTCAAGAGTTGATAAAGGTACAAACGAATAAAATGTTTATATATCACATTTTCAAATATCTATTTTTCTCCATTTTACTCCATCTCCTAAATGGTTAAAAATAGGACATCGCGGTTTTCACCAGTGGATTTAGCACCTTATTTTACATAAAATAAGTCTTATAAGTCTACTCTCAAGAGTTGATAAAGGTACAAACGAATAAAATATTTATATATCACATTATCAAATACCTATTATTCTCCATTTTACTGGATCTCCTAAACGGTTAAAGATAGGACATCGCGGTTTTTACCAGTGGATTTAGCACCTCATTTTACATAAAATAAGTCCTATAAGTCTACTCTCAAGAGTTGATAAAGGTACAAACGAATAAAATGTTTATATAGCACATTTTCAAATATCTATTATTCTCCATTTTACTCCATCTCCTAAACGGTTAAAGATAGGACATCGCGGTTTTCACCAGTGGATTTAGCACCTCATTTTACATAAAATATGTCCTATAAGTCAACTTTCAATGGTTGATAAAGGTACAAACGAATAAAATGTTTATATATCACATTTTCAAGTATCCATTATTCTCCATTTTACTCGATCTCCTAAACGGTTAAAGATATCACATCGCGGTTTTCACCAGTGGATTTAGCACCTCATTTTACATAAAATAGGTCTTATAAGTCTACTCTCAAGAGTTGATAAAGGTAAAAACCAATAAAATGTTTATATATCACATTTTCAAATATCTATTATTCTCCATTTTACTCGATCTCCTAAACGGTTAAAGATATCACATCGCGGTTTTCACCAGTGCATTTAGCACCTTATTTTACATAAAATAAGTCTTATAAGTCTACTCTCAAGAGTTGATAAAGGTACAAACGAATAAAATGTTTATATAGCACATTTTCAAATATCTATTATTCTCCATTTTACTCCATCTCCTAAACGGTTAAAAATAGGACATCGCGGTTTTCACCAGTGCATTTAGCACCTCATTTTACATAAAATAGGTCCTATAAGTCTACTCTCAAATGTTGATAAAGGTACAAACGAATAAAATGTTTATCTATCACATTTTCAAATATCTATTATTCTCCATTTTACTCGATCTCCTAAACGGTTAAAGATAGGACATCGAGGTTTTCACCAGTGGATTTAGCACCTCATTTTACATAAAATAGGTCCTTCAAGTCTACTCTCAAGGGTTGATAAAGGTAAAAACGAATAAAATGTTTATATATCACATTTTCAAATACCTATTTTTCTCCATTTTACTCGATCTCCTAAACGGTTTAAGATAGGACATCGCGGTTGTCACCAGTGGATTTAGCACCTCATTTTACATAAAATAGGTCCTATAAGTCTACTCTCAAGAGTTGATAAAAGTACAAACGAATAAAATGTTTATATATCACATTTTCAAATATCTATTTTTCTCCATTTTACTCGATCTCCTAAACGGTTTAAGATAGGACATCGCGGTTATTACCATTGCATTTAGCACCTCATTTTACGTTAAATAAGTCCTATAAGTCTACTCTCAAGAGTTGATAAAGGTACAAACGAATAAAATGTTTATATAGCACATTTTCAAATATCTATTATTCTCCATTTTATTCCATCTCCTAAATGGTTAAAAATAGGACATCGCGGTTATCACCAGTGGATTTAGCACCTTATTTTACATAAAATAAGTCTTTTAAGTCTACTCTCAAGAGTTGATAAAGGTACAAACGAATAAAATGTTTATATATCACATTTTCAAATATCTATTATTCTCCATTTTACTCGATCTCCTAAACGGTGAAAGATAGGACATCGCGGTTTTCACCAGTGGATTTAGCACCTCATTTTACATAAAATAAGTCCTATAAGTCTACTCTCAAGAGTTGATAAAGGTACAAACGAATAAAATGTTTATATATCACATTTTCAAATATCTATTATTCTCCATTTTACTCCATCTCCTAAACGGTTAAAAATAGGACATCTCGGTTTTCACCAGTGGATTTAGCACCTCATTTTACATAAAATAAGTCTTATAAGTCTACTCTCAAGAGTTGATAAAGGTACAAACGAATAAAATGTTTATATATCACATTATCAAATATCTATTACTCTCCATTTTACTCGATCTCCTAAACGGTTAAAGATAGGACATCGTGGATTTAGCACCTCATTTTACATAAAATAAGTCCTATAAGTCTACTCTCAAGAGTTGATAAAGGTACAAACGAATAAAATTTTTATATATCACATTTTCAAATATCTATTATTCTCAATATAACTTGATCTCCTAAACGGTTAAAGATAGGACATCGCGGTTTTTACCAGTGGATTTAGCACCTCATTTTACATAAAATAAGTCCTATAAGTCTACCCTCAAGAGTTGATCAAGGTACAAACGAATAAAATGTTTATATATCACATTTTCAAAAATCTATTATTCTCCATTTTACTCGATCTCCTAAACGGTAAAAGATAGGACATCGCGGTTTTCAGCAGAGGATTTAGCACCTCATTTTACCTAAAATATGTCCTATAAGTCTACAATCATAAGTTGATCAAGGTACAAACGAATAAAATGTTTTTATATCACATTTTCTAATATCTATTTTTCTCCATTTTGCTCGATCTCCTAAACGGTTCAAGATAGGACATCGCGGTTTTCACCAGTGGATTTAGCACCTCATTTTACATAAAATAAGTCCTATAAGTCTACTCTTAAGAGTTGATAAAGGTACAAACGAATAAAATGTTTATATATCACATTTTCAAATATCTATTATTCTCCATTTTACTCGATCTCCTAAACGGTTAGAGATAGGACATCGCGGTTTTTACCAGTGGATTTAGCACGTCATTTTATTTAAAATAACTCCTATAAGTCTACTCTCAAGAGTTGATAAAGGTACAAACGAATAAAACGTTTATATATCACATTTTCAAATATCTACTATTCTCCATGTTACTCGATCTCCTAAACGGTTAAAGATAGGACATCGCAATTTTCACCCGTGGATTTAGCACATCATTTAACTTTAAATAAGTCCTATAAGTCTACTCTCAAGAGTTGATAAAGGAACAAACGAATAAAATGTTTATATATCACATTTTCAAATATCTCTTCTCCATTTTACTCGATCTCCTAAAAGGTTAAAAATAGGACATCGCGGTTATTAGTCAATTTAGCATACCATTTTATATAAAATTAGTTATATAACAACTGTCATTTTTAGACATCTGTCATTCTTGACATCTATGATTTTTTGATAGCTGTAATTTTTGACATCTGTCATTTTTTGACAGTTGTCAATCTTGACATTTGTCATTTTTTGACATCTGTTATTCTTGATATCTGTCACTCTTGACATCTGTCATTCTTGACATTTGTCATTTTTGACATCTGTCATTTTTTGACATCTGTCATTCTTGACATCTGTCATTTTTTGCCAGCTGTCATTCCTGACCTCTGTCATTTTTGACATCTGTCAATTTTGACATCTGTCATTTTTGACATTTGACATTCTTGACATTTGTCATTTTTTGACATCTGTCATTCTTGACATCTGTCATTTTTTGACAGCTGACATTTTTGACAGCCGTCATTTTTTGACAACTGAATAAAATGTTTATATATCACATTTTCAAATATCTATTATTCTCCATTTTACTCGATCTCCTAAACGGTTAAAGATAGGACATCGCGGTTTTTACCAGTGGATTTAGCACCTCATTTTACATAAAATAAGTCCTATAAGTCTACCCTCAAGAGTTGATCAAGGTACAAACGAATAAAATGTTTATATATCACATTTTCAAAAATCTATTATTCTCCATTTTACTCGATCTCCTAAACGGTAAAAGATAGGACATCGCGGTTTTCAGCAGAGGATTTAGCACCTCATTTTACCTAAAATATGTCCTATAAGTCTACAATCATAAGTTGATCAAGGTACAAACGAATAAAATGTTTTTATATCACATTTTCTAATATCTATTTTTCTCCATTTTGCTCGATCTCCTAAACGGTTCAAGATAGGACATCGCGGTTTTCACCAGTGGATTTAGCACCTCATTTTACATAAAATAAGTCCTATAAGTCTACTCTTAAGAGTTGATAAAGGTACAAACGAATAAAATGTTTATATATCACATTTTCAAATATCTATTATTCTCCATTTTACTCGATCTCCTAAACGGTTAGAGATAGGACATCGCGGTTTTTACCAGTGGATTTAGCACGTCATTTTATTTAAAATAACTCCTATAAGTCTACTCTCAAGAGTTGATAAAGGTACAAACGAATAAAACGTTTATATATCACATTTTCAAATATCTACTATTCTCCATGTTACTCGATCTCCTAAACGGTTAAAGATAGGACATCGCAATTTTCACCCGTGGATTTAGCACATCATTTAACTTTAAATAAGTCCTATAAGTCTACTCTCAAGAGTTGATAAAGGAACAAACGAATAAAATGTTTATATATCACATTTTCAAATATCTCTTCTCCATTTTACTCGATCTCCTAAAAGGTTAAAAATAGGACATCGCGGTTATTAGTCAATTTAGCATACCATTTTATATAAAATTAGTTATATAACAACTGTCATTTTTAGACATCTGTCATTCTTGACATCTATGATTTTTTGATAGCTGTAATTTTTGACATCTGTCATTTTTTGACAGTTGTCAATCTTGACATTTGTCATTTTTTGACATCTGTTATTCTTGATATCTGTCACTCTTGACATCTGTCATTCTTGACATTTGTCATTTTTGACATCTGTCATTTTTTGACATCTGTCATTCTTGACATCTGTCATTTTTTGCCAGCTGTCATTCCTGACCTCTGTCATTTTTGACATCTGTCAATTTTGACATCTGTCATTTTTGACATTTGACATTCTTGACATTTGTCATTTTTTGACATCTGTCATTCTTGACATCTGTCATTTTTTGACAGCTGACATTTTTGACAGCCGTCATTTTTTGACAACTGAATAAAATGTTTATATATCACATTTTCAAATATCTATTATTCTCCATTTTACTCGATCTCCTAAACGGTTAAAAATAGGACATCGCGGTTTTTACCCGTGGATTTAGCACCTCATTTTACATAAAATTAGTCCTATAAGTCTACTCTCATGAGTTGATGAAGGAACAAACGAATAAAATGTTTATATATCATATTATCAAATATCTATTATTCTCCATTATACTCGATCTCCTAAACGGTTAAAGATAGGACATCTCGGTTTTTATCAGTGGATTTAGCACCTCATTTTACATAAAATAAGTCCTATAAGTCTACCCTCCAGAGTTAATCAAGGTACAAACGAATAAAATGTTTATAAACCACATTTTCAAATACCTATTATTCTCCATTTTACTCGATCTCCTAAACGGTTAAAGATTGGACATCGCGGTTTTCATCAGTGGATTAAGCACCCCATTTTACATAAAATAAGTCCTATAAGTCTACTCTCAAGAGTTGATAAAGGTAAAAACGAATAAAATGTTTATATATCACATTTTCAAATATCTATTTTTCTCCATTTTACTCCATCTCCTAAACGGTTAAAGATAGGACATCGCGGATTTCACCAGTGGATTTTGCACCTCATTTTACATAAAATAATTCCTATAAGTCTACTCTCAAGAGTTGATAAAGGTACAAACGAATAAAATGTATATATATCACATTTTCAAATATCTATTATTCTTTATTTTACTCCATCTCCTAAACGGTTAAAGATAGGACATCGCGGTTTTCATCAGTGGATTAAGCACCCCATTTTACATAAAATAAGTCCTATAAGTCTACTCTCAAGAGTTGATAAAGGTAAAAACGAATAAAATGTTTATATATCACATTTTCAAATATGTATTATTCTCCATTATACTCGATCTCCTAAACTGTTAATGATATTACATCGATTATTTTACCAGTGGATATAGCACCTCATTTTACATAAAATAGGTCCTATAAGTCTACTCTCAAGAGTTGATAAAGGTACAAACGAATAAAATGTTTATATATCACATTTTCAAATATCTATTTTTCTCCATTTTACTCGATCTCCTAAACGGTTTAAGATAGGACATCGCGGTTTTCACCAGTGCATTTAGCACCTCATTTTAGGTAAAATAAGTCCTATAAGTCTACTCTCAAGAGTTGATAAATGTACAAACGAATAAAATGTTTATATATCACATTTTCAAATATCTATTTTTCTCCATTTTACTCGATCTCCTAAACGGTTTAAGATAGGACATCGCGGTTTTCACCAGTGCATTTAGCACCTCATTTTACGTAAAATAAGTCCTATAAGTCTACTCTCAAGAGTTGATAAAGGTACAAACGAATAAAATGTTTATATAGCACATTTTCAAATATCTATTATTCTCCATTTTATTCCATCTCCTAAATGGTTAAAAATAGGACATCGCGGATTTCACCAGTGGATTTAGCACCTTATTTTACATAAAATAAGTCTTATAAGTCTACTCTCAAGAGTTGATAAAGGTACAAATGAATAAAATGTTTATATATCACATTTTCAAATATCTATTATTCTCCATTTTACTCCATCTCCTAAACGGTTAAAAATAGGACATCTCGGATTTCACCAGTGGATTTAGCACCTCATTTTACATAAAATAAGTCTTATAAGTCTACTCTTAAGAGTTGATAAAGGTACAAACGAATAAAATGTTTATATATCACATTATCAAATATCTATTACTCTCCATTTTACTCGATCTCCTAAACGGTTTAAGATAGGACATCGCGTTTTTCACCAGTGCATTTAGCATCTCATTTTACGTAAAATAAGTCCTATAAGTCTACTCTCAAGAGTTGATAAAGGTACAAACGAATAAAATGTTTATATAGCACATTTTCAAATATCTATTATTCTCCATTTTAATCCATCTCCTAAATGGTTAAAAATAGGACATCGCGGTTTTCACCAGTGGATTTAGCACCTTATTTTACATAAAATAAGTCTTATAAGTCTACTCTCAAGAGTTGATAAATGGTCAAACGAATAAAATGTTTATATATCACATTTTCAAATATCTATTATTCTCCATTTTACTCGATCTCCTAAACGGTGAAAGATAAGACATCGCGGCTTTCACCAGTGGATTTAGCACCTCATTTTACATAAAATAAGTCCTATAAGTCTACTTACTCTCAAGAGTTGATAAAGGTACAAACGAATAAAATGTTTATATATCACATTTTCAAATATCTATTATTCTCCATTTTACTCCATCTCCTAAACGGTTAAAAATAGGTCATCTCGGTTTTCACCAGTGGATTTAGCACCTCATTTTACATAAAATAAGTCTTATAAGTCTACTCTCAAGAGTTGATAAAGGAACAAACGAATAAAATGTTTATATATCACATTATCAAATATCTATAACTCTCCATTTTACTCGATCTCCTAAACGGTTAATGATAGGACATCGCGGTTTTTACCAGTGGATTTAGCACCTCATTTTACATAAAATAAGTCCTATAAGTCTACTCTCAAGAGTTGATAAAGGTACAAACGAATAAAATTTTTATATATCACGATTTCAAATATCTATTATTCTCAATTTTACTTGATCTCCTAAACGGTTAAAGATAGGACATCGCGGTTTTTACCAGTGGATTTAGCACCTCATTTTACATAAAATAAGTCCTATAAGTCTACCCTCAAGAGTTGATCAAGGTACAAACGAATAAAATGTTTATATATCACATTTTCAAATATCTATTATTCTCCATTTTACTCGATCTCCTAAACGGTAAAAGATAGAACATCGCGGTTTTCACCAGTGGATTTAGCACCTCATTTTACATAAAATATGTCCTATAAGTCTACCCTCATAAGTTGATCAAGGTACAAACGAATAAAATGTTTATATATCACATTTTCTAATATCTATTATTCTCCATTTTGCTCGATCTCCTAAACGGTTCAAGATAGGACATCGCGGTTTTCACCAGTGGATTTAGCACCTTATTTTACATAAAATAAGTCCTATAAGTCTACTCTTAAGAGTTGATAAAGGTACAAACGAATAAAATGTTTATATATCACATTTTCAAATATCTATTATTCTCCATTTTACTCGATCTCCTAAACGGTTAGAGATAGGACATCGCGGTTTTTACCAGTGGATTTAGCACGTCATTTTACTTAAAATAACTCCTATAAGTCTACTCTCAAGAGTTGAAAAAGGTACAAACGAATAAAACGTTTATATATCACATTTTCAAATATCTACTATTCTCCATGTTACTCGATCTCCTAAACGGTTAAAGATAGGACATCGCAATTTTCACCAGTGGATTAGCACATCATTTTACTTTAAATAAGTCCTATAAGTCTACTCTCAAGAGTTGATAAAGGAACAAACGAAAAAAATGTTTATATTTCACATTTTCAAATATCTCTTCTCCATTTTACTCGATCTCCTAAAAGGTTAAAAATAGGACATCGCGGTTATCAGTCAATTTAGCATACCATTTTATATAAAATTAGTTATATAACAACTGTCATTTTTAGACATCTGTCATTCTTGACATCTATGATTTTTTGATAGCTGTAATTTTTGACATCTGTCATTTTTTGACAGTTGTCAATCTTGACATTTGTCATTTTTTGACATCTGTTATTCTTGATATCTGTCACTCTTGACATCTGTCACTCTTGACATCTGTCATTCTTGACATTTGTCATTTTTGACATCTGTCATTTTTTGACATCTGTCATTCTTGACATCTGTCATTTTTTGCCAGCTGTCATTCCTGACCTCTGTCATTTTTGACATCTGTCAATTTTGACATCTGTCATTTTTGACATTTGACATTCTTGACATTTGTCATTTTTTGACATCTGTCATTCTTGACATCTGTCATTTTTTGACAGCTGACATTTTTGACAGCCGTCATTTTTTGACAACTGAATAAAATGTTTATATATCACATTTTCAAATATCTATTATTCTCCATTTTACTCGATCTCCTAAACGGTTAAAAACAGGACATCGCGGTTTTTACCCGTGGATTTAGCACCTCATTTTACATAAAATTAGTCCTATAAGTCTACTCTCATGAGTTGATGAAGGAACAAACGAATAAAATGTTTATATATCATATTATCAAATATCTATTATTCTCCATTATACTCGATCTCCTAAACGGTTAAAGATAGGACATCTCGGTTTTTATCTGTGGATTTAGCACCTCATTTTACATAAAATAAGTCATATAAGTCTACCCTCCAGAGTTGATCAAGGTACAAACGAATAAAATGTTTATAAACCACATTTTCAAATACCTATTATTCTCCATTTTACTCGATCTCCTAAACGGTTAAAGATAGGACATCGCGGTTTTCATCAGTGGATTAAGCACCCCATTTTACATAAAATAAGTCCTATAGGTCTACTCTCAATGGTTGATAAAGGAACAAACGAATAAAATGTTTATATATCACATTTTCAAATATCTATTATTCTCCATTTTACTCCATCTCCTAAACGGTTAAAGATAGGACATCGCGAATTTCTCCAGTGGATTTTGCACCTCATTTTACATAAAATAATTCCTATAAGTCTACTCTCAAGAGTTGATAAAGGTACAAACGAATAAAATGTTTATATATCACATTTTCAAATATCTATTATTCTCCATTTTACTCCATCTCCTAAACGGTTAAAGATAGGACATCGCGGTTTTCATCAGTGGATTAAGCACCCCATTTTACATAAAATAAGTCCTATAAGTCTACTCTCAAGAGTTGATAAAGGTACAAACGAATAAAACGTTTATATATCACATTTTCAAATATCTATTATTCTCCATTATACTCGATCTCCTAAACGGTTAAAGATAGGACATCGCGGTTTTCATCAGTGGACTAAGCACCCCATTTTACATAAAATAAGTCCTATAAGTCTACTCTCAAGAGTTGATAAAGGTAAAAACGAATAAAATGTTTATATATCACATTTTCAAATATCTATTATTCTCCATTATACTCGATCTCCTAAACGGTTCAAGATAGGACATCGCGGTTTTCACCAGTGGATTTAGCACCTCATTTTACATAAAATAGGTCCTATAAGTCTACTTTTAAGAGTTGATAAAGGTAAAAACGAATAAAATGTTTATATATCACATTTTCAAATATCTATTTTTCTCCATCTTACTCGATCTCCTAAACGGTTTAAGATAGGACATCGCGGTTGTCACCAGTGGATTTAGCACCTCATTTTACATAAAATAGGTCCTATAAGTCTACTCTCAAGAGTTGATAAAGGTACAAACGAATAAAATGTTTATATATCACATTTTCAAATATCTATTTTTCTCCATTTTACTCGATCTCCTAAACGGTTTAAGATAGGACATCGCGGTTTTCACCAGTGCATTTAGCACCTCATTTTACGTAAAATAAGTCCTATAAGTCTACTCTCAAGAGTTGATAAAGGTACAAACGAATAAAATGTTTATATAGCACATTTTCAAATATCTATTATTCTCCATTTTATTCCATCTCCTAAATGGTTAAAAATAGGACATCGCGGATTTCACCAGTGGATTTAGCACCTTATTTTACATAAAATAAGTCTTATAAGTCTACTCTCAAGAGTTGATAAATGTACAAACGAATAAAATGTTTATATATCACATTTTCAAATATCTATTATTCTCCATTTTACTCCATCTCCTAAACGGTTAAAAATAGGACATCTCGGTTTTCACCAGTGGATTTAGCACCTCATTTTACATAAAATAAGTCTTATAAGTCTACTCTCAAGAGTTGATAAAGGTACAAACGAATAAAATGTTTATATATCACATTTTCAAATATCTATTATTCTCCATTTTACTCCATCTCCTAAACGGTTTAAGATAGGACATCGCGGTTTTCACCAGTGCATTTAGCACCTCATTTTACGTAAAACAAGTCCTATAAGTCTACTCTCAAGAGTTGATAAAGGTACAAACGAATAAAATGTTTATATATCACATTTTCAAATATCTATTATTCTCCATTATACTCGATCTCCTAAACGGTTCAAGATAGGACATCGCGGTTTTCACCAGTGGATTTAGCACCTCATTTTACATAAAATAGGTCCTATAAGTCTACTTTTAAGAGTTGATAAAGGTAAAAACGAATAAAATGTTTATATATCACATTTTCAAATATCTATTTTTCTCCATTTTATTCCATCTCCTAAATGGTTAAAAATAGGACATCGCGGTTTTCACCAGTGGATTTAGCACCTTATTTTACATAAAATATGTCCTATAAGTCTACTCTCATGAGTTGATAAAGGTACTAACGAATAAAATGTTTATATATCACATTTTCAAATATCTATTATTCTCCATTTTACTCGATCTTCTAAACGGTTATAGATAGGACATTGCGGTTTTTACCAGTGGATTTAGCACCTTATTTAACATAAAATAAGTCCTATAAGTCTACTCTCAAGAGTTGATAAAGGTACAAACGAATAAAATGTTTATATATCACATTTTCAAATATCTATTATTCTCCATTTTACTCGATCTCCTAAACGGTTAAAGATAGGACATCGCGGTTTTCACCAGTGGATTTAGCACCTCATTTTACATAAAATAGGTCCTATTAGTCTACTCTCAAGAGTTGATAAAGGTAAAAACGAATAAAATGTTTATATATCACATTTTCAAATATCTATTTTTCTCCATTTTACTCGATCTCCTAAACGGTTAAAGATAGGACATCGCGGTTTTTACCAGTGGATTTAGCACCCCATTTTACATAAAATAGGTCCTATAAGTCCACTCTCAAGAGTTGATAAAGGTACAAACGAATAAAATGTTTATATATCACATTTTCAAATATCTATTATTCTCCATTTTACTCGATCTCCTAAACGGTTAAAGATAGGACATCGCGGTTTTCACCAGTGGATTTAGCACCCCATTTTACATAAAATAGGTCCTATAAGTCCACTCTCAAGAGTTGATAAAGGTACAAACGAATAAAATGTTTATATATCACATTTTCAAATATTTATTTTTATCCATTTTACTCGATCTTCTAAACGGTTCAAGATAGGACATCGCGGTTTTCACCAGTGGATTAAGCACCTCATTTTACATAAAATAGGTCCTATAAGTCTGCTCTCAAGAGTTGATAAAGGTACAAACAAATAAAATGTTTATATATCACATTTTCAAATATCTATTATTCTCCATTTTACTCGATCTCCTAAACGGTTAAAGATAGGACATCGCGGTTTTTACCAGTGGATTTAGCACCATATTTTACATAAAATAAGTCCTATAAGTCTACTCTTAAGAGTTGATAAAGGTACAAACGAATAAAATGTTTATATATCACATTTTAAAATATCTATTATTCTCCATTTTACTCGATCTTCTAAACGGTTATAGATAGGACATTGCGGTTTTTACCAGTGGATTTAGCACCTCATTTTACATAAAATATGTCCTATAAGTCTACTCTCAATGGTTGATAAAGGAACAAACGAATAAAATGTTTATATATCACATTTTCAAATATGTATTATTTTCTATTTTACTCGATCTCCTAAACGGTTAAAGATAGGACATCGCGGTTTTTACCAGTGGATTTAGCACCATATTTTACATAAAATAAGTCCTATAAGTCTACTCTTAAGAGTTGATAAAGGTACAAACGAATAAAATGTTTATATATCACATTTTCAAATATCTATTTTTCTCCATTTTACTCGATCTCCTAAACGGTTCAAGATAGGACATCGCGGTTTTCACCAGTGGATTTAGCACCTCATTTTACATAAAATATGTCCTATAAGTCTACTCTCAATGGTTGATAAAGGAACAAACGAATAAAATGTTTATATATCACATTTTCAAATATCTATTATTCTCCATTTTACTCCATCTCCTAAACGGTTAAAGATAGGACATCGCGAATTTCTCCAGTGGATTTTGCACCTCATTTTACATAAAATAATTCCTATAAGTCTACTCTCAAGAGTTGATAAAGGTACAAACGAATAAAATGTTTATATATCTCATTTTCAAATATCTATTATTCTCCATTTTACTCCATCTCCTAAACGGTTAAAGATAGGACATCGCGGTTTTCATCAGTGGATTAAGCACCCCATTTTACATAAAATAAGTCCTATAAGTCTACTCTCAAGAGTTGATAAAGGTACAAACGAATAAAACGTTTATATATCACATTTTCAAATATCTATTATTCTCCATTATACTCGATCTCCTAAACGGTTAAAGATAGGACATCGCGGTTTTCATCAGTGGACTAAGCACCCCATTTTACATAAAATAAGTCCTATAAGTCTACTCTCAAGAGTTGATAAAGGTAAAAACGAATAAAATGTTTATATATCACATTTTCAAATATCTATTATTCTCCATTATACTCGATCTCCTAAACGGTTCAAGATAGGACATCGCGGTTTTCACCAGTGGATTTAGCACCTCATTTTACATAAAATAGGTCCTATAAGTCTACTTTTAAGAGTTGATAAAGGTAAAAACGAATAAAATGTTTATATATCACATTTTCAAATATCTATTTTTCTCCATTTTACTCGATCTCCTAAACGGTTTAAGATAGGACATCGCGGTTGTCACCAGTGGATTTAGCACCTCATTTTACATAAAATAAGTCCTATAAGTCTACTCTCAAGAGTTGATAAAGGTACAAACGAATAAAATGTTTATATATCACATTTTCAAATATCTATTATTCTCCATTTTACTCCATCTCCTAAACGGTTAAAAATAGGACATCTCGGTTTTCACCAGTGGATTTAGCACCTCATTTTACATAAAATAAGTCTTATAAGTCTACTCTCAAGAGTTGATAAAGGTACAAACGAATAAAATGTTTATATATCACATTTTCAAATATCTATTATTCTCCATTTTACTCCATCTCCTAAACGGTTTAAGATAGGACATCGCGGTTTTCACCAGTGCATTTAGCACCTCATTTTACGTAAAACAAGTCCTATAAGTCTACTCTCAAGAGTTGATAAAGGTACAAACGAATAAAATTTTTATATATCACATTTTCAAATATCTATTTTTCTCCATTTTACTCGATCTCCTAAACGGTTTAAGATAGGACATCGCGGTTTTCACCAGTGCATTTAGCACCTTATTTTACGTAAAATAAGTCCTATAAGTCTACTCTCAAGAGTTGATAAAGGTACAAACGAATAAAATGTTTATATAGCACATTTTCAAATATCTATTATTCTCCATTTTATTCCATCTCCTAAATGGTTAAAAATAGGACATCGCGGTTTTCACCAGTGGATTTAGCACCTTATTTTACATAAAATATGTCCTATAAGTCTACTCTCATGAGTTGATAAAGGTACTAACGAATAAAATGTTTATATATCACATTTTCAAATATCTATTATTCTCCATTTTACTCGATCTTCTAAACGGTTATAGATAGGACATTGCGGTTTTTACCAGTGGATTTAGCACCTTATTTAACATAAAATAAGTCCTATAAGTCTACTCTCAAGAGTTGATAAAGGTACAAACGAATAAAATGTTTATATATCACATTTTCAAATATCTATTATTCTCCATTTTACTCGATCTCCTAAACGGTTAAAGATAGGACATCGCGGTTTTCACCAGTGGATTTAGCACCTCATTTTACATAAAATAGGTCCTATTAGTCTACTCTCAAGAGTTGATAAAGGTAAAAACGAATAAAATGTTTATATATCACATTTTCAAATATCTATTTTTCTCCATTTTACTCGATCTCCTAAACGGTTTAAGATAGGACATCGCGGTTTTCACCAGTGGATTTAGCACCCCATTTTACATAAAATAGGTCCTATAAGTCCACTCTCAAGAGTTGATAAAGGTACAAACGAATAAAATGTTTATATATCACATTTTCAAATATTTATTTTTCTCCATTTTACTCGATCTTCTAAACGGTTCAAGATAGGACATCGCGGTTTTCACCAGTGGATTAAGCACCTCATTTTACATAAAATAGGTCCTATAAGTCTGCTCTCAAGAGTTGATAAAGGTACAAACAAATAAAATGTTTATATATCACATTTTCAAATATCTATTATTCTCCATTTTACTCGATCTCCTAAACGGTTAAAGATAGGACATCGCGGTTTTAACCAGTGGATTTAGCACCTCATTTTACCTAAAATAAGTCTTATAAGTCTACTCTCAAGAGTTGATGAAGGTACAAACGAATAAAATGTTTATATATCACATTTTCAAATATGTATTATTTTCTATTTTACTCGATCTCCTAAACGGTTAAAGATAGGACATCGCGGTTTTTACCAGTGGATTTAGCACCATATTTTACATAAAATAAGTCCTATAAGTCTACTCTTAAGAGTTGATAAAGGTACAAACGAATAAAATGTTTATATATCACATTTTAAAATATCTATTATTCTCCATTTTACTCGATCTTCTAAACGGTTATAGATAGGACATTGCGGTTTTTACCAGTGGATTTAGCACCTTATTTAACATAAAATAAGTCCTATAAGTCTACTCTCAAGAGTTGATAAAGGTACAAACGAATAAAATGTTTATATATCACATTTTCAAATATCTATTATTCTCCATTTTACTCGATCTAATAAACGGTTAAAGATAGGACATCGCGGTTTTCACCAGTGGATTTAGCACCTCATTTTACATAAAATAGGTCCTATAAGTCCACTCTCAAGAGTTGATAAAGGTACAAACGAATAAAATGTTTATATATCTCATTTTCAAATATTTATTTTTCTCCATTTTACTCGATATTCTAAACGGTTCAAGATAGGACATCGCGGTTTTCACCAGTGGATTAAGCACCTCATTTTACATAAAATAGGTCCTATAAGTCTGCTCTCAAGAGTTGATAAAGGTACAAACAAATAAAATGTTTATATATCACATTTTCAAATATCTATTATTCTCCATTTTACTCGATCTCCTAAACGGTTAAAGATAGGACATCGCGGTTTTAACCAGTGGATTTAGCACCTTATTTTACCTAAAATAAGTCTTATAAGTCTACTCTCAAGAGTTGATAAAGGTACAAACGAATAAAATGTTTATATATCACATTTTCAAATATGTATTATTTTCTATTTTACTCGATCTCCTAAACGGTTAAAGATAGGACATCGCGGTTTTCACCAGTGGATTTAGCACCATATTTTACATAAAATAAGTCCTATAAGTCTACTCTTAAGAGTTGATAAAGTTACAAACGAATAAAATGTTTATATATCACATTTTAAAATATCTATTATTCTCCATTTTACTCGATCTTCTAAACGGTTATAAATAGGACATCGCGGTTTTTACCAGTGGATTTAGCACCTCATTTAACATAAAATAAGTCCTATAAGTCTACTCTCAAGAGTTGATAAAGGTACAAACGAATAAAATGTTTATATATCACATTTTCAAATATCTATTATTTTCCATTTTACTCGATCTCCTAAACGGTTAAAGATAGGACATCGCGATTTTCACCAGTGGATTTAGCACCTCATTTTGCTTAAAATAAGCCTTATAAGTCAACTCTCAAGAGTTGATAAAGGTACAAACGAATAAAATGTTTATATATCACATTATCAAATATCTATTATTCTCCATTTTACTCGATCTCCTAAACGGTTAAAGATAGGACATCGCGGATTTCACCAGTGGATTTAGCACCTCATTTTACATAAAATAGGTCTTATATGTCTACTCTCAAATGTTGATAAAGGTAAAAACGAATAAAATGTTTATATATCACATTTTCAAATTTCTATTATTTTCCATTTTATTCGATCTCCTAAACGGTTAAAGATAGGACATCGCGGTTTTCACCAGTGGATTTAGCACCTCATTTTACATAAAATAGGTCCTATAAGTCTACTCTCAAAAGTTGATAAAGGTACAAACGAATAAAATTTTTATATATCACATTTTCAAATATCTATTATTCTCCATTTTACTCGATCTCCTAAACGGTTAAAGATAGGACATCGCGGTTTTCACCAGTGGATTTAGCACCTCATTTTACATAAAATATGTCCTATAAGTCTACTCTCATGAGTTGATAAAGGTACAAACGAATAAAATGTTTAAATATCACATTTTCAAATATCTATTATTCTCCATTTTACTCGATCTCCTAAACGGTTAAAGATAGGACATCGCGATTTTCACCAGTGGATTTAGCACCTCATTTTACATAAAATATGTCCTATAAGTCTACTCTCATGAGTTGATAAAGGTACAAACGAATAAAATGTTTAAATATCACATTTTCAAATATCTATTATTCTCCATTTTACTCGATCTCCTAAACGGTTGAAGATAGGACATCCCTGTTTTCACCTGTGGATTTAGCACCTCATTTTGCTTAAAATAAGTCTTATTAGTCTACTCTCAAGAGTTGATAAAGGTACAAACGAATAAAATGTTTATATATCACATTATCAAATATCTATTATTCTCCATTTTACTCGATCTCCTAAACGGTTAAAGATAGGACATCGCGGATTTCACCAGTGGATTTAGCAACTCATTTTACATAAAATAGGTCTTATATGTCTACTCTCAAATGTTGATAAAGGTAAAAACGAATAGCATGTTTATATATCACAATTTCAAATTTCTATTATTTTCCATTTTACTCGATCTCCTAAACGGTTAAAGATAGGACATCGCGGTTTTCACCAGTGGATTTAGCACCTCATTTTACATAAAATAGGTCCTATAAGTCTACTCTCAAAAGTTGATAAAGGTACAAACGAATAAAGTTTTTATATATCACATTTTCAAATATCTATTATTCTCAATTTTACTCGATCTCCTAAACGGTTAAAGATAGGACTTCTCGGTTTTTACCAGTGGATTTAGCACCTCATTTTACATAAAATAAGTCCTATAAGTCTACCCTCAAGAGTTGATCAAGGTACAAACGAATAAAATGTTTATATACCACATTTTCAAATATCTATTATTTTCCATTTTACTCGATCTCCTAAACGGTTAAAGATAGGACATCGCGGTTTTCACCAGTGGATTTAGCACCTCATTTTACATAAAATATGTCCTATAAGTCTACTCTCAAGGGTTGATAAAGGTACAAACGAATAAAATGTTTATATATCACATTTTCAAATATCCATTATTCTCCATTTTACTCGATCTCCTAAACGGTTAAAGATAGGACATCGCGGTTTTCACCAGTGGATTTAGAAAATCATTTTACATAAAATAGGTCCAATAAGTCTACTCTCAAGAGTTGATAAAGGTAAAAACGAATAAAATGTTTATATATCACATTTTCAAATATCTATTATTCTCCATTTTACTCGATCTCCTAAACAGTTAAAGATAGGACATCGCGGTTTTCACCAGTGGATTTAGCACTATATTTTACATAAAATAAGTCCTATAAGTCTACTCTCAAGAGTTGATAAAGGTACAAACGAATAAAATGTTTATATATCACATTTTCAAATATCCATTATTCTCCATTTTACTCGATCTCCTAAACGGTTAAAGATAGGACATCGCGGTTTTCACCAGTGGATTTAGCACCTCATTTTACTTAAAATAGGTCCTATAAGTCTACTCTCAAGAGTTGATAAAGGTACAAACGAATAAAATGATTATGTATCACATTTTCAAATATCTATTATTCTCCATTTTACTCGATCTCCTAAACGGTTAAAGATAGGGCATCGCGGTTTTCACCAGTGGATTTAGAACCTCATTTTACATAAAATAAGTCCTATAAGTCTACTCTCAAGAGTTGATAAAGGTACAAACGAATAAAATGTTTATATATCACATTTTCAAATATCCATTATTCTCCATTTTACTCGATCTCCTAAACGGTTAAAGATAGGACATCGCGGTTTTCACCAGTGGATTTAGCACCTCATTTTACTTAAAATAGGTCCTATAAGTCTACTCTCAAGAGTTGATAAAGGTACAAACGAATAAAATGTTTATATATCACATTTTCAAATATCCATTATTCTCCATTTTACTCGATCTCCTAAACGGTTAAAGATAGGACATCGCGGTTTTAACCAGTGGATTTAGCACCTTATTTTACCTAAAATAAGTCTTATAAGTCTACTCTCAAGAGTTGATAAATGTACAAACGAATAAAATGTTTATATATCACATTTTCAAATATGTATTATTTTCTATTTTACTCGATCTCCTAAACGGTTAAAGATAGGACATCGCGGTTTTCACCAGTGGATTTAGCACCATATTTTACATAAAATAAGTCCTATAAGTCTACTCTTAAGAGTTGATAAAGTTACAAACGAATAAAATGTTTATATATCACATTTTAAAATATCTATTATTCTCCATTTTACTCGATCTTCTAAACGGTTATAAATAGGACATCGCGGTTTTTACCAGTGGATTTAGCACCTCATTTAACATAAAATAAGTCCTATAAGTCTACTCTCAAGAGTTGATAAAGGTACAAACGAATAAAATGTTTATATATCACATTTTCAAATATCTATTATTTTCCATTTTACTCGATCTCCTAAACGGTTAAAGATAGGACATCGCGATTTTCACCAGTGGATTTAGCACCTCATTTTGCTTAAAATAAGCCTTATAAGTCAACTCTCAAGAGTTGATAAAGGTACAAACGAATAAAATGTTTATATATCACATTATCAAATATCTATTATTCTCCATTTTACTCGATCTCCTAAACGGTTAAAGATAGGACATCGCGGATTTCACCAGTGGATTTAGCACCTCATTTTACATAAAATAGGTCTTATATGTCTACTCTCAAATGTTGATAAAGGTAAAAACGAATAAAATGTTTATATATCACATTTTCAAATTTCTATTATTTTCCATTTTATTCGATCTCCTAAACGGTTAAAGATAGGACATCGCGGTTTTCACCAGTGGATTTAGCACCTCATTTTACATAAAATAGGTCCTATAAGTCTACTCTCAAAAGTTGATAAAGGTACAAACGAATAAAATTTTTATATAACACATTTTCAAATATCTATTATTCTCCATTTTACTCGATCTCCTAAACGGTTAAAGATAGGACATCGCGGTTTTCACCAGTGGATTTAGCACTTCATTTTACATAAAATATGTCCTATAAGTCTACTCTCATGAGTTGATAAAGGTACAAACGAATAAAATGTTTAAATATCACATTTTCAAATATCTATTATTCTCCATTTTACTCGATCTCCTAAACGGTTAAAGATAGGACATCGCGATTTTCACCAGTGGATTTAGCACCTCATTTTACATAAAATATGTCCTATAAGTCTACTCTCATGAGTTGATAAAGGTACAAACGAATAAAATGTTTAAATATCACATTTTCAAATATCTATTATTCTCCATTTTACTCGATCTCCTAAACGGTTGAAGATAGGACATCCCTGTTTTCACCTGTGGATTTAGCACCTCATTTTGCTTAAAATAAGTCTTATTAGTCTACTCTCAAGAGTTGATAAAGGTACAAACGAATAAAATGTTTATATATCACATTATCAAATATCTATTATTCTCCATTTTACTCGATCTCCTAAACGGTTAAAGATAGGACATCGCGGATTTCACCAGTGGATTTAGCAACTCATTTTACATAAAATAGGTCTTATATGTCTACTCTCAAATGTTGATAAAGGTAAAAACGAATAAAATGTTTATATATCACATTTTCAAATATCTATTATTCTCCATTTTACTCGATCTCCTAAACAGTTAAAGATAGGACATCGCGGTTTTCACCAGTGGATTTAGCACTATATTTTACATAAAATAAGTCCTATAAGTCTACTCTCAAGAGTTGATAAAGGTACAAACGAATAAAATGTTTATATATCACATTTTCAAATATCCATTATTCTCCATTTTACTCGATCTCCTAAACGGTTAAAGATAGGACATCGCGGTTTTCACCAGTGGATTTAGCACCTCATTTTACTTAAAATAGGTCCTATAAGTCTACTCTCAAGAGTTGATAAAGGTACAAACGAATAAAATGATTATGTATCACATTTTCAAATATCTATTATTCTCCATTTTACTCGATCTCCTAAACGGTTAAAGATAGGGCATCGCGGTTTTCACCAGTGGATTTAGAACCTCATTTTACATAAAATAAGTCCTATAAGTCTACTCTCAAGAGTTGATAAAGGTACAAACGAATAAAATGTTTATATATCACATTTTCAAATATCCATTATTCTCCATTTTACTCGATCTCCTAAACGGTTAAAGATAGGACATCGCGGTTTTCACCAGTGGATTTAGCACCTCATTTTACTTAAAATAGGTCCTATAAGTCTACTCTCAAGAGTTGATAAAGGAACAAACGAATAAAATGTTTATATATCACATTTTCAAATATCCATTATTCTCCATTTTACTCGATCTCCTAAATGGTTAAAGATAGGACATCGCGGTTTTCACCAGTGGATTTAGAACCTCATTTTACATAAAATAGGTCCTATAAGTCTACTCTCAAGAGTTGATAAAGGTAAAAACGGATAAAATGTTTATATATCTCATTTTCAAATATCTATTATTCTCCATTTTACTCGATCTCCTAAACAGTTAAAGATAGGACATCGCGGTTTTCACCAGTGGATTTAGCACTGTATTTTACATAAAATAAGTCCTATAAGTCTACTTTCAAGAGTTGATAAAGGTACAAACGAATAAAATGTTTATATATCACATTTTCAAATATCCATTATTCTCCATTTTACTCGATCTCCTAAACGGTTAAAAATAGGACATCGCGGTTTTCACCAGTGGATTTAGCACCTCATTTTACATAAAATAGGTCCTATAAGTCTACTCTCAAGAGTTGATAAAGGTACAAACGAATAAAATGTTTATATATCACATTTTCAAATATCCATTATTCTCCATTTTACTCGATCTCCTAAACGGTTAAAAATAGGACATCGCGGTTTTCACCAGTGGATTTAGCACCTCATTTTACACAAAATAGGTCCTATAAGTCTACTCTCAAAAGTTGATAAAGGTACAAACGAATAAAATTTTTATATATCACATTTTCAAATATCTATTATTCTCAATTTTACTCGATCTCCTAAACGGTTAAAGATAGGACATCTCGGTTTTTACCAGTGGATTTAGCACCTCATTTTACATAAAATAAGTCCTATAAGTCTACCCTCAAGAGTTGATCAAG